>CM038681.1:530344038-530792140 GCA_021605205.1 Aegilops longissima | reverse complement strand
TTGGCATCTATAGTAGTTCTAATTGCACACATATTTGTTCTCAATTGAATACGATCATTGGGAGTTGCACACACGGCGACCATTTTTGTTGGCATCTATAGTACTTCTAGATATTACGCATATAATTGTTCTTAGTTAGATACGGTCATTCAGAAGTTACACACACAGTGATCATTTTTTTGTTGGCATCTATAGTAGTTCTAGTTGCACACATAGTTGTTTTCAGTTGGACACGATCATTGGAAAGTTGCACACACGGCGATCATTTTTGCGTGGCATCTATAGTAGTTCTAGTTGCACACATAGTTGTTTTCAGTTGGATACGGTCATTGGAAAGTTGCACACACGGCGATCATTTTTTGTTGGCATCTATAGTAGTTCTAGTTGCACACATAGTTGTTTTCAGTTGAACACGGTCATTGGAAGTAGTTGGCAGGGGCAATAGAAGTAGTTGCACAGAATCTGCTAGGCAAAACTTTACGGTGGCGAAAGATTCCTCTTAGTAAAACTGCAGAGAAGAAAGGCGCGGACGGAGGCAGTATCCAAAGGGGTAGATGCCACATCTTCTGCAGCAGCCGCTGTGGTAACATAAAGTTCCATCAGGAATAATTTTTACTCCACATACAGGCAGCCAAGTGTATGAATTTTCATACATGGTTGCAAAAGGACTAATTAAGCATTGGCAGGCTCAACTTTCTCAGTTACTCAACGTTGCCATCTTCAAGTTTTTTAGAATTGTCCCAAGAGTATGTAAGGACTTGGCATCCTCAGGCTTTCTAGTTGCAGAATAGTATCTAATTAGTTGGCAACCTCAGTAATTCTAATTGCACAACAATATATAACTAGTTCACATCCTCATCTTCTCTAGTTGCACAAGAACTCAGATTAGTCCCATCTTTAAAAAATTGAGGATTTCCCTACAGTATGTAACGACTTGGCACCCTCAGGCTTTCTAGTTGCAGAAGAGTATCTATTTAGTTGGCACCCTCGGCAATTCTAGTTGGACAACATTATCCAAATAGTTGACATCCTCAGCCTCTCTAGTTGCACAAGAATTCAGATTAATCCCATCTTAAATTTTTTGAGGATTGCCCAACGGTATCTAATCACTTGGCACCCTCAGGCTTTCTAGTTGCAGAAGAGTATCTATTTAGTTGGCACCCTCTACAATTCTAGTTGGACAACATTATCCAAGTAGTTGACATCCTCAGCCTCTCTAGTTGCACAAGAATATCTCATTAGTTGGCATCATCAGCATTTCTAGTCACACAAGAATATCTTATTAGTTGTCATCACCAGCATTTCTAGTTGCAGAACAAACAGGATATCAAGTTGCCATCCTGAACATTTTAATCTAGTTTTCCAGAGAACAAATATTTGTATGTAATGATAACTAATCACCTTTGCCTTTTTTTGCAAACCCCGAGATATTGTTCAAGGAAATGAGAGTAATGAAGCAGATAATGTTGAACAATAGTCACAAGTTGGCTACTTGATGGAGACTACGCTGGAGACCTGATGTTTGAGTTGGATAGAATACATGTTTTAGTTGGCTATAATACATGGGTACCTGCACACATCCTTGTGTATGCTCGTTGCACACATCCAGGGGAAAGTTGGCTATTTAACCATGTTTAGTTGCACAGGGGACTACATCAACCTTTTTTCTACTAAGATGCATTTTTTTCACCCCTGGATATGTTTGTTTGCACACATCCATGTGAAAGTTGGTTTCAAACCATGGTTTTCTTGCACAGGGAACTGAATTTCTTATACTTTTACTTGATCTTCCTTCTCTGCTCAAAATCATGGAGTTTTTTTTACTTGATTTGGGAGATTCAGAGGGAAAGGGCAAGGGGGATAGTCGACAAGGTTTGGACATGGGAGAGGAGAAGGATTTCTTACCTTGGCGTTGCTTGGTAAGCTTCTCTTCTCTTCTTCCTGTTTTTCTGACCAAGATCTCCTCACATTGGCTGCTTTGCCATGGCAGCTCTACAGGATCTGGTTCATGGCATTGGATCTGGTTTCTTTCGTGGGGAAGAAGCTGACGACCGGCGAGGGAGAGAGGGTGGGCGTGGGGGGCGCTAGTAGTTTGATGGGTATCACGTAACAGCGACGAGTGGTGAGGGGACTCTGTTAATCTGCTTTTTCCTTTGTTTGCGCGTGGGAACAGGTGGGAACAGCTGGCGCGAAGGATCTTTCCTTCCTGGGACCAGGGGACAGACGCTTACCTTTTCTGGCCTGCCGCTCGCTAGACGCGTCCGGCATTTAATCTCAAACTGAACGCCCTTCTTTTCCTCATCTATGCACGTGGTCTCCAACACATCAGTTTGCATGACCATACCATTTACTAGTGCATGTTCATCTTCGTGACTTGACCGTATGTAATCAGGTGTACATGCAGTGTATTTTTGAACATTACCGGCTTCAGGCGAAACATCAAAGACCTCGGAATTTATATTACACCGGGTCGCATCATCCTCTCTCCCTTGAACGGAAATCGTCGTCGGTTTCGACTCAATCTTTATAGCAATATTTTCATGTACGGATTGAATGGTGATCATAGAAATTTCAGTAGGTTCGACCATATTCTTTTTTGCATTTTCCTCTTCTTTTATCTTCTTTTGATGTTCTCTTCAAGCAAAAAAATGATCCTGACCCATGGGCACAAGGTCGTACTTCTTACCCTTCTTGACGGTATATACGTGAGTTTGACAATCATAAGCAACATCGTGCTCTTTGTACCATGGCTTGCCCAATAATAAGTGACATGAAGCCATCGGTACCGGAATCACGTCACACAAAACCGTGCAAAAAGAAATTCCCAACAAAAACAGTACCTTTGTTTGGTGTGTGACATTGAGCTCTTCATGACCCCAAATGAAACAAGTATGGTTGTGCTCGTGGTGTCATTGGTAGATCTAGCTTCTCCATCATCTCGATGCTTGCAGCGTTGATCAAACTCATGTGGTCGATTGTCATGGCGCATGATCTCTCTTGTACCACGACACGAGTATGAAAAAGTCCATCCCATCGACCTTCCTCCTCCAATTGAAATCCATAGCTTAGCTTTCATGATAATCCAGTCATCTCTTGCACAGTGTCGTGAACAACCTTACTCTGAATACCACCTGATGTAGACCGAACCTCGATGCGAGATCCGATCCGTTGTTGCGGCCCGACCTTTCACGACACTCCACCTTCAACAGTAGTAACCTCTCGCCCGCGCACGCGATGTACGCGAAATAGAGGGATTGAACCTTACGGTCCAGCACGAGAAAACCAATCTCGACGACAGCACTCACGCGCAAAACAATTTCCACGAAGAGAAATCGCTACAAAGAGGTTCTCTAAAGCTTCCTCCAAAACTTAGGAATTTTTAGACAGCTTTCCCCAAAACTTAATACGGGTGTCTACCCTAAAAACACATCGTGTTTATTATCAAAATATAACCTCCATTTTACAAAGGACATGATAAGCTTTATATAATAGGAGCACCCTAACTTGGCCCAAAGACCTCACGCACGCACACCATAAGTAGCTTGGAAAGCAAGCATTTGCTACATAATTAAAAGAAAAGATAAGTCCTACGTATATGCTAAACCGACTTGATCTATCTAAGAAAACGAAAACTGCTAGTTCTGATGTGGTTTCTTCCCTGTCTGGTGGACCCCAGCCGACGTCCTTTAAGCTGAATAATTCCCAAATAAATAGAATCCTCGTGTTTATCTTTTCCTTGCGGGATTGAAAAATAAGCGTAAATAATTTTCTTTTTTTAATTCTGGCGTAGTAAATAATTCTGCCAAGAAACAATCACGATGGCTCCTGGACTCCTTCATGCCATCTTCTAATCGTGGCTTACCAAAATAATTAGGATGCTCTTTTCCTTGGTTTCCTCCACATGCACGTCTAATACGGTGGCATTTAATCTTAAACTGAACGCCCTTCTTTTCCTCATCTACGCACGTGGTCTCCAACACATCAGTTTGCATGACCATAGCATTTACTAGTGCATGTTCATCTTCGTGACTTGGCCGTATGTAATCAGGTGTACATGCAGTGTATTTTTGAACATTACCGGCTTCAGGCGAAACATCAAAGTCCTCGGAATTTATATTACACCGGGTCGCATCACGGCACCTCCAGTTCCGACCAAAGTCAGCCACACAGACACATACACCCAAACATCCAGGCGGCGGCTCCAGTTCCGACCAAAGTCGGCCACTTCTTATGCTGCTACAACCGCATGACCCCATCTCGCTCGGCTTCTCTTATGCCGCCTCGCTATTCTGCCATCCACATACACGCCCATGTGGCGACCTTGACTGCCTTCGTAGGCGTTGCCCGCGCTCGTTGGCTGTGCGATCTTTGATCTCCCGTGCATCCTCCTGGGTACCTGCATGGCTCCACCCAAGCACCGCACCATCACCTCTGTGGTTGTTGGTTGGGGGTTCAACGAGGTTGTCGTCGTCACACAGGCCATGTCGGTGATTTTGCAGTGTAGTCTAAGTGCCTCCCTGTTTTGTTGGTCCAATTGGACCTTTTTTTTAATCCTAAGCCCCCAGACATATTTTGGGACCTTATTTAAGGGCCATTCCGAAGATGCTCAAAGCCAATATATCACACACGTACAAATCATAGATGTTGACACCAATTGGTTAGTTGCAAACTATGCACGCCTAACAATTAAGCAAACAAGCGAAGAACTAGCTCTTAAGTAAGGCATGGTTCACCTTGAGATTGATGGTGGGGCGCTAGCCCAATTATGGTGCAATATTTCCGAAGACGCCGATGCCGAGACGCTGGAGGCACGCCGCCTCCAGCTCATCGAAGGCGCCAAGAGGCTAGCTGGCATGAGGCGTCTGTCGGAGGCCTATCAGCGCGAGATTGACCGCGCTGTGGGCGGCACGCCGGCTCCCACTGGGCCCAGCCGCCTTGGCATGGTCCAGCAGCGCGGCGTGGCTATCGCCAACCTGTTCGGGGCGGATCACCCCGTCTACGCTACGCCTGCGGATAACATCCGAGCCACCCAGGCGGCGGCAGAAGAGCTGGACAAGTTCGAGGGCGAGGAGCGTCGCCAGATGGCGGAACCCGTCCAGCGACTCCTCGACGCGGCCGCCGAGCAGCACGAAGCCGGTTGCCGCACCGAGGTGCCGCACCGGCAAAACGACGATCTGCCTCACCGCCGAGATCAAGGCGCGACCTCCCGGACGCCGACTGGGTCCATGCTAGAAAAGACAAGGGGCCGGCTGCCAGCCGCAGTCGGACTCGGATCTCCATAGAGCGCGACCAAGACGGCCGCCCAAGAGCAGTGGAATGGCGGGACGACTGTCCGCCTCCTCCCCCTCGCAGGGAAAGGCGCGTCTTCCCGCCTCCTGTTGATCACCCGTCACTCGGCGACCGCCTTGGCCGCCGAGAAGGAATCGAGAGAACGATGCCCGCCACCGGATCGACCGTCTCAACCGATCCCTAGCGCTAGAAGAAGAAAATGAGTTGGGTCCGCCTTGTTTCGGCCCCCGCATACGAGATGAGCCCTTCCCCAAAGGGTTCACGCTTCCAAGAGACACACCCAAATACACCGGCTCCGTGAAGCCGGAGGACTGGCTAGTCGACTACTCCACAGCCGTCAGAATAGCAAACGGCAACAAGCGAGTTGCCGTGAAATACGTTCCACTCATGCTCCAGGGCACAGCTCGGACATGGCTGAACAACTTGAAGCCCCGAAGCATTAACAGTTGAGTCGACTTCGCCGACGCCTTCGTCCGCAACTTCACCAGCACGTACAAGCGGCCGCCCAAGCCCCGTCAACCCTCCCTGTGCGTACAAGGCCCCGACGAGTCGACTCGCGACTACCTCACGTGCTGGGCCGAGCTCCGCAACTCTTGTGAGGGCGTGCACGAGGTGCAGGCTATCGAGTACTTCACAGCCGGATGCCGAGAGGGCACCCTCCTCAAGCACAAGCTCCTCTACGACGAGCCGGAAACCCTCGACGAGCTGTTGATCATAGCCGACAAATACGCCATGGCTGACTCCTCCATGAAGGCGGAGATCCAAGTAAATGCATCTGGCAAGATGACCCCTCAGGCTCCCAGAACTCCGGCTGGCGACACCAGCCGGCGTCAACAGCAGAACGACCACAAGCGCAAGGCCCCGCAGCCAGCTTCCACCAGCCGGCTGGTGGCAACAGTCGAGGACTAGCGGCCAGAAGGGAAGGCTCCACCCAAGCGGCAGAAGGGCCGCAAGCCCAATTGGTTGCCTGCTTTCTCGTACGAGCAGACTCTCGATGCACCATGCAAATTCCATAGTGGCGCGAAGCCGTCAAACCACACCACTCGGAAGTGTCATTGGCTCAGCAGGATCGCCAAAGGGAGACGGCCTCCTGCCTCCCCCGCCTACCGGGCAGCAGCCTCCTCCCCCGCCCCAGCAGCCGGCGGCCAGGCCAGTCGGAGCTGTACAGGACAAGTTTCCAGAAGAGCATGGAGCCTACGTAATATTCACCAGCATGGCCGATGACCAGCGCGACAGGTGGCAGCAGCATCAAGAAGTGAACGCAGTAGCAACCGAGGTCCCAGAGTTCATGCATTGGTCGGAGAAACCCATCAGCTAGAGCAGAGCCGATCACCCAGAGGTGATGCCCAAACCCGGCTCCTATGCTCTGGTTTTGGACGCCACCCTTGCCACAGACAGGCGAGCTGCTCGTTTCTCCCGGGTTCTGATAGACAGCGGCAGAAGCATCAACATCCTATACAAGGACACAATGGAGAAGTTAGGAATCAAGCAAAGACAACTTCAGCCCAGCCGGACCGTCTTCCATGGCATAGTTCCTGGCCTTTCCTGCTCACCAATCGGCAAGATCCTGATAGACGTCCTCTTCGGGGGCAAAGATCACTTTCGCCGAGAGCAGGTCTGGTTTGAGGCGGTGGACCTTGAAAGCCCATACCATGCGCTGCTTGGCCGGCCTGCTCTGGCCAAATTTATGGCGGTCCCCCACTATGCCTACCTCAAGATGAAGATGCCGAGTTCCAAGGGGATTCTGACCATAGCCGGCGACTACCAGAAGTCGTCCGCCCGCGCAGCAGAGAGCAGTCGGCTGGCCGAGTCCCTCGTGATCGCGGCTGAGAAGTGGCTCCTTGACCGGGTTGTGGCGATGGCTGGAAAGCGGCCAGAGATGTCGCCTTACCCCAAGGAGTCGGAAGATGAGGGCTCGTTCAAGCCGGCCAAAGAGACAAAGAAGATACCCTTGGACCCGGAGCACCCGGAGAGGCACGCTGTCATAGGTACAGGCCTCGACAGCAAATAGGAAGGCGAGCTCATCGATTTCCTCCATGAGAATCGGGACATCTTTGCATGGTCCCCCAAAGACATGCCAGGTGTTCCGGCGGATTTCGCCGAGCACAAGCTACACGTCCGGCCCGATGCCAAGCCCGTCAGGCAGCCCTTGTGCCGCCTGTCAGAAGAGAAGAGAAGAGTCGTTGGAGAAGAGATAGCCCGGCTGTTGGCAGCCGGCTTCATCATGGAAGTGTTCTTTCTAGAGTGGCTGGCCAACCCAGTCCTCGTACTGAAGTAAAACAAGCAGTGGCGTATGTGTATCAATTACACTAGCCTCAATAAAGCATGCCCAAAAGACCCGTTTGCTTTGCCAAGAATCGACCAAGTGATAGACTCCACAGCCGGATGCGAGCTGTTGAGCTTCTTGGATGCATACTCAGGGTACCACCAAATTAAGCTGAATCTGGCTGACAGACTGAAGACCGCCTTCATCACACCATTCAAAGCCTTCTGCTACTTGACTATGACGTTTGGCTTGAGGAATGCCGGCGCCACCTTTCAACGCTGCATGCAGAAGTGGCTCTTCAAGCAACTCGGCAGGAACGCCCACGTTTACGTGGACGATGTGGTGGTGAAGACGGAGAAGCGTGGAACGCTGCTAGAGGACCTCAAAGAGACCTTTGAGAATTTGCGCCGATTTCAAATCAAACTCAACCCAGAGAAGTGCGTCTTCGGAGTATCAGCCGGCCAGCTTCTTGGATTCCTAGTCTCTGAACGCGGCATAGAGTGCAACCCCGTGAAGATCAAGGCCATCGAGAGGATGGAAGTACCCGCGATTGTTGGATGTGCGAAGTTTATGGCTATTTGGCTTCCATCGGCGGGTTCATCGGCCGGTGGGAGAGAAGGCTCTTCCTCTGTACCAGCTCATGAAGAAAACCACCTTTTTGAGTGGAGCGACAAAGCGGATGAAGCCTTCCTCCACCTCAAAAGATGTTGACTACTCCACCGCCTTGGCGGCCCCGACTCCTAAAGAGCCCATGCTCCTCTACATCGCCGCCACCAGCCGGGTGGTCAGCACAGTCATCGTGGTGGAGTGCAAAGAGGAAGGCAAGGCACTACCAGTCCAGAGACCGGTGTATTACCTGAGTGAGGTACTTTCGACCTCCAAGCAGAACTACCCTCACTATCATAAGATGTGTTACAGTGTACACTTCGCCGCCAAAAAGCTGAAGCCATATTTCCAAGAGCACCCAATCACTGTGGTCTGCACAGCTCCATTGGCCGAGATCATTGGAAGCCGAGATGCCTCGGGCCGAGTCACCAAGTGGGCCATAGATTTGGCCCCCTACACCATCTACTACCAATCTCGCACTGCCATCAAGTCGCAAGCGCTGGCCGACTTCCTTGTCGACTGGGCCGAGACCCAGTACCTGCCGCCAGCGCCCGACTCTACTCATTGGCGGATGCACTTTGATGGCTCCAAGATGCGCACCGGTTTGGGAGCCGGCATCGTCCTTACCTCTCCCAAAGGTGACAAGCTCAAGTATGTGCTGCAAATCCATTTCGCCGCCTCCAACAACGTCGCCGAGTACGAGGCACTCATTCACGAACTCTGGCTTGCCAAAGAGCTCGGCATCCGCCGGATCCTGTGTTATGGTGACTCCGACTTGGTGGTCCAGCAGTCGTCAGGCGACTGGGACGCCAAAGATGCAAACATGGCGAGCTACCGCTTCCTCGTACAGCAACTCAGCGGATATTTTGAGGGGTGCGAGTTTCTTCATGTGCCAAGGAACGACAACGAGCAAGCAGACACCTTGGCAAGAATCGGCTCCACCCGTCAAGCAATACCGACTGGCGTCGCCCTTCAACGCCTCCTCAAGCCGTCTGTCAGGCCATCACCAGAATCAGATTCTATCTTCATGCCGGCTCCTCCTGAAGCAGTCGGATCCGACTTGAGAGCTCTGATAACCGGTACAGGAATTCTGGCGGGCGGCCCAGGGGCCGCAGCAGTCGCACTCGGCCTAGGGACTACAGCGGTCAGCCCGGGGACTTTAGAGCTCGGCCCGGGGACTTCATCGACCCAGCAAGCGGCTGCCGACTCCAACCCGCCGCCTCCCGGCCCAGCCGCCCTCGTCCAAGTTGCGGTCCTAACAGTTGCAGAAGTCACATCACCTTCTTGGGCCCAGCCCATCCTCAACTTCCTAGTGAACAAGGAGCTGCCGCCTGATGAGATCTCGGCCCGGCAAGTGCAACACCGGGCCGCAGGCCTACACCATAGTCAACATAGAGCTGGTCAGGCGCAGCGTCACTGGTGTTTACCAACGCTGCGTTGAACCAGAGCAAGGCCAAGCAATTCTCAAAGATACCCACCAAGGCGAGTGTGGCCACCATGCACCTTCAAGAGCACTCGTCGCAAAAGCTTTCTGCCATAGTTTTTTCTGGCCGACTGCCCTAGAAGACGCCAAGGATCTGGTCCTGAAATGCAAAGGGTGTCAGGTGTTCCGCTCCAAGCCACATCAACCGGCTTCTGCACTCAAGACTATCCCCATCGCCTGGCCCTTCGCCGTCTGGGGCCTGGATATGGTGGGACCATTCAAGAAGGCCCGTGGCGGCATGACCCATCTGCTTGTCGGTGTGGACAAGTTTACCAAGTGGATAGAGGCAAGGCCAATCAAGAAACTGAATGGGCCGACTGACGTGACGTTCATCGCCCACATCACCACTCGGTACAGCATACCGCATAGCATCATCACCGACAACGGCACAAACTTCGCCAAGGGCGCTTTGGCCCATTTCTGCGCGACACAGGGCATCCGACTGGACTTAGCATCCGTTGCCCACCCACAGTCAAATGGACAAGTTGAGCGAGCAAACGGCCTCATCTTATCTGGCATCAAACCCCGGCTGGTCGAGCCTCTCGAGCGCTCGGCCGGCTGCTATCGTGGTTCTAAGTCTGACAGTAGAATAAGGGGGTAGGAATGGAGAGGCAAGATCCTAGCTATGGAGTAGTTGTATACGCAAGATGTTTACGAGTTCAGGCCCTTCTCGGAAGAAGTAACAACCCTACGTCTCGGAGCCCGGAGGCGGTCGATGTATTATGTGCGTATAAGTTATGAGGTGCGAACACTTTACACCGAGGAGGGTGGCTTATATAGAGCTCGCTGACCCTCCACCCTCGATTATGCAGGATTAAAGTACATTAAGACCGGGGGTTACTGGTAACGCCCCACATAAAGTGCTATGATGACCATAAAATCTACTTAATGACCGACCGTTTGTGTGCGGACTAACTTTAGATCTCCTGGCGGTCGAGTGGTTGGCTTCATGGTCGAGTGTCTTCAAGTCCGTCGAGTGGAACCCTTCCAGGTCGACTGAAAGGTGGTTTCTTCTAGAGATGTCCTTGGTGAGGGTATCTTGGACAGGTCCATGACCCTACCCTAGGTACATGGCTTCATCATTAGCCCCCGAATGGATCGAGGTTTGAGTGGGGAAGGAGTTGAACATACTTCCGACCCATTTTTGTGCTGCGAGTGTGTCTTGTTTTGGATCAATGAACTTAGGTGACGACACCAACTTCTTTTTCAGTCGCCTTGATCCATTCTCTGTATCCGTCGAGTGAATTTCTTTACTTGGAGAACTTTGAATGACAGGGCGGAGGAAATCTTTCGTCTGACGATTTGCTCTGCGGCACGCGGATTTAGCGGGATTAGAATTTCGGGAAGCGAGCGGGGCGGAGGGAGCCGCAGTAATCGGATGGGATAAGGCAGGGGCGCCTTGATCTCCGCGCCACCTTTTTCGCCACGTATCGCGCGGCCGACTGTTGAGGATTTGACAGGATCGCCGGGGCCTACCAGTCAGTCACTCGGAAGCAACCTCATATAAGGCCCCGGACGGGGGTTTTTTGAACAGTGCGCTCTCATTTTCTCCTCTCTTCTTTAGACTTATCTCCCGCATTCGCCTCCATCTTAGTGCCGCTGCTCTGTGCGCGTTTCACTGGCGACGATGGTGAAGGAGAAGACGGCGGCCCTGGAGCAGGCGAAGAAGGCGACGGCGAAGGCGAAGGGAAGGGCGACCAATCGGGGTGGATCTTCGTCGAGGGCCGGCCTGCCGCAGGGCTGGATCCAGGGCGACTGGATCCACTCGACGATTCGTCAAGCGGATCTTGACGACCTGGCCAATGGAGGACTGATCCCCCATGGATCGGCGCGGCTCCCGGGGAAGGAGTCTGAGCCGCAGCCTGAGGAGGGTGAGGTCGTTCTCTTGGCCACTCATGTTGACCGTGGGTTTTCTTTGCCACCTCATCCTTTCTTTCGGGGATTTCTGAATTTCTTTGGGGCGCAACTCCACCACTTCACACCCAACACCATCATGTACCTCGCTGCTTTTGTGTCTTTGTGCGAGAATTTCTTGGGTTGTCGGCCTCATTGGGGTCTTTTAAAGCACATTTTCACCTGTCGCTCTCAGACGGTGAAAAAGGCCAATCCGAGTGACGAGAGAACATAAGTGATTCAGATGTGTGGGGGTCTTGGGGTTCAGATGAGGGGAAAAAGTGCTTTTCGCCATGATCCTTCCGACTTCGGTCCGTGGATGGCGATCGACCGTTTTCTTTGCAAAGACCAGCCGACACCAGGGCAGTCGACCGGACTTCCCCCTTTTTCTATGGACCGAGTAAGGAAGCCTTCCTCTTTGAAGGTGATCCCGGAGGAGAAGGCGCAGGTTAAGGTGTTGGTCAAGCGTGTAGTCCAGCTTATCCGTGACGGGGTCACCGGCATGGATCTCTTGGAGGTCTTCCTCCTCCGACGCATCCAGCCACTTCAATATCGAGATCATCCGATGTGGATGTATTCTGGCACTGAGGACACCACTCGGATCCACCCAAAGGAGGTCGAGGAGGCCATGCTGGAGAGGTGGCTGGCTGCCATCACAGGGAACAAGGACAACCCTCGAGGGGCCAGGAGGATTCCTCCACTCGATCAATCATATGAAGTACACAAGGTCCGATTCTGCATCTCCGACTGTGACTTTGTTTTCTTTATTCTGTTTGCTTAAAATCAGTCGACTGACTTTTGTCTTATTCGTTGTCTTCCAGGCTACCACTGAGATGTACTCGATGCCCAACGGGGCGCAAGAATAGGTCAAGGAAGAGGAGGCGAGCGGTGGTGAAAGTCAGGAGGAGTGGCAATCTGATGGCGAGGGGGATGAAGATGACGACGGCTCCGGTGACGAGGAGGAGGAGGTCGACCCTCCTCGCACGGAGAGGCGATCCAAACTCACCCATGACCCCGCAGTCGAGCGTGGCAAAGCGATCAGCTGTTAGGCGATCGACAAACGCCCCTCGGACGACCTCTCCGGCGCCGACCGAAAAGCGCCGAGCACCCCGGCGGGCGCCATCAAAGCCGTCGAAGGCCCTGCCCAAGATGAGAATGGCCATTCCCACCATTTCCGGGTAACAGTAGAACTTGTGTTTTCTCGTTTAGCATGGACAAACTCTTGGTCGACTCGTTGGCTAACCGACTGATTCGACATCCGCAGATCTGCTACCTCCGAGACCTCACCAGAACGAAGACCAGAAATGGAAGATGCTGCCACCTTCAACCCCGTATGATCTCTGTAGTTTCGCTTTTGGTCGATTGGATCTTCATTTTAACTTTGAATCTTTCTGTAGCCCCACCTCATGTCATTGATCTCCCGATGATGACGATGAGGCGCCACCGAGCCGAGGAGGAATAAAAGGCACCTGCCGCAAGATTGCTCAGTTGTATCGATGCACGAGACGCTGGTTCATGAGGGTGGCAACATCACTCGAACTTCGTGTCCTTCGCTACAGTCACCGACGAGTGCTCGACCTTCATCGTCGACTGCTGATCCGCCTTCCCTTTTCGCCACACACCACGTCCCAGAGGACCAAGCAGGTGCTGCTAAGGAGGCTATACGCCAGGCATGGATCATGATGGAGCAGGTGAAGGCGATCCGGGGAGCCAGCCAAGCAGCTTACGATGCTAGCTCAACTCTTCAGAGCAACGTCCAGGTTAGTTGGTCACCGCTTGTTCTGTTAGGATATGGTATCTGAAAACTCTTCTTTCTGAAGATCTTTGTATCTGTACACCCACTGGGTGTGTCGATTGAATTTTTGGATTGGTGGGGGCACGCTGAGTGCACCCACCGGTGTAGTCCACGAGACTATGGTGGATCAAGCAGGCGATCATTGTAGTCTTTATACTTTGAATTTCTTTGCTAACTTCTTCACTCGGTCTGGTCGGACCAAGTCGAATGGAATCTTGGAACCGGTGGGGGCACGCTGAGTGCACCCACTGGGTGTAGTCCCCGAGACTATGGTCGACTGCTAGCAGTCGACTAAAGTCTGAAGAACCCTCTTCTTTTTTTAGATCATGATGATACCGTGGCTGACTGCTGGTAGTTAGCCATGGTTTAGGATCATAACCTTTTAGCCTGTTTCGGTCGACTGATCGAACCAAGTCGGTAGAACCAGTGGGGGCACGCTGAGTGCACCCACTGGGTGTAGTCCCCGAGACTACTGTTGAATATTTTGATTCGGCTGTAGTCTTAGAAATGCTACGATTTTCATTTTTCTTAGTCACTCGGAAGCGACCTATCTTTGATGTTTGTCGACTGACCCTTCGCAGAAATCCTGCGAGCTTGTGGCTCGCTATACTAAATTGGAAAACAAACAGATCCAGCTCAACCTTGACTTGAAGCTTGCTCAGGAGAACTTGCGAGAGGCGAGAGACGGCAAAAGGTATGGCTGGTGAGAACTTGACGATCGTCTTTATGTTTCATCCCATTCCTAATTCTGATCTCGTTGTCATTTTGCGATAAAATGGAGGAGGCTCAAGAAGAAGGACCATGATCTTGCCGAGAAGCGGAAGGCGACTTTGGACAAAACAAAGCTCATGGAAGAAAAACTGGCTTCACCGGTAAACTTGAAGAGGAGAACGCCAATCTGAAAGTTGCTCTCGACGCTGCCAACAAGGAGGTCGACCGATCAAGAATGACAAGATAGCTCGAGTGACAAGGCTAGCGAATCGGCGGGGAGGAAGAACGATCCGAGGTTTATCTGGGAGGGCTCGCCAAGTTATTCATCATGCTTGAAGGTAATCTATTCCATCCGACCGACTTTTTATCACCGACTCATCATAGAACCGTTAGCTTAAACTCGAGTTGTGTTTACTGAATTCTGCCGTAACTTGAGGAGGAGACCAATCAGTGGAGACAAGCTTGGACCCCATTAACTCTCCCGTGAAGGATGAAGCCGCTATGAACGTGCTCCGATTGGAGTCTCGTGTTGCCGATGTGGTGGACTACCTCGCCGATGAAGGTTGCGATGTCGCGAATCGACCGACACTGCGGCGGGCGAGACGCTCAAATGACCTCGAGTCTTTAATGACTCGACTGAATGACGTTCCAAGTCGAGTGCAGGAATGGAAAAAGTCTTCTGCCAGGTGCGGTGTCGATGTTGCTCTGTCCCTGGTCCGTGTTCACTGCAAGGACGTGCGCAAGGACAAGCTGGCATCCATCAAAGTGGCCAATACCAAGAAACACGACTTCCAATCTTTCATGAAGACTTTCATTGCTGCTGCCACCCGGATTGCTGAAGGAATCGACCTGGACCAGTTTTTTGCACCTTCCAGTCCTCCACCTGAGGAGTAAAAAACTTCTATGCTTCGTCTTAAATTTGCCTCGGAATGCCGAGTGGTTTTGTAACCGATAAACTTTTACAGGCTTGACGCCTGAGCACTTCTGAATCCGTAGGATGTTATCTGAACTTGGCTTATCATTGAATATGCTTTCATTTGCCTTCGAGCGAACTTTATTCTTCACTCGGAATATACTTCAGTGCTTGAGACGCAGCTCTGAGGTGGAAAATACAGTCGACCTGCACTTCATCGTTTTTGCAGGTAGGGATGGAGCACAGGTTGCAGTCGACCTGCGTCCTTGCGGATCGGGATGGAGCGCACGTTGTACTTGTGGCGCAGCTCCGAAGGAGAAGGTAGTAGTCGACCTGCACCTCGTCATCCTTGCAGATCAGAATGGAGCGCACGTTGTACTTGTGGCGCAGCTCCGAAGGAGAAGGTAGCAGTCGACCTGCACCTCATCGTCCTTGCGGATCGGAATGGAGCGCACATTGTACTTGTGGCGCAACTCCGAAAGAGAAGGTAGCAGTCGACCTGTACCTTGTCGTCCTTGCGGATCGGGATGGATTTCATACTTAGGCGAGTACTGGACTGCAGCTAAGCCCCCGAGTGGGAGGATCGCTCACCACTCGGTAGGATTTTACAAACTTAGGCGAGTACTGGACTGCAGCTAAGCCTCCGAGTGGGAGGGTTACTCTCCACTCGGTAGGATTTTTAAATACTTAGGCGAGTACTGGACTGCAGCTAAGCCCCCGAGTGGGAGGGTTGCTATCCACTCAGTAGGATTTTTAAATACTTAGGCGAGTACTGGACTGCAGCTAAGCCCCCGAGTGGGAGGTTTTCTCTCCACTCGGTAGGATTTTTAAATACTTAGGCGAGTACTGGACTGCAACTAAGCCCCCGAGTGGGAGGGTTGCTCTCCACTCGGTAAGATTTTTAGATACTTAGGCGAGTACTAGACTGCAGCTAAGCCCCCGAGTGGGAGGTTTGCTCTCCACTCGGTAGGATTTTTAAATACTTAGGCGAGTACTGGACTGCAGCTAAGCCCCCGAGTGGGAGGTTTGCTCTCCACTCGGTAGGATTTTTTGTGGCATAGCTCCGAAGGAGAAGGCAGCAGTCGACCTGCACCTCGTCGTCCTTGCAAAGCGCACATTGTATTAAATACTTAGGTGAGTACTGGACTGCAGCTAAGCCTCCGAGTGGGAGGCTGGCTCACCACTCGGTAGGATTTTAAACACTTAGGCGAGTACTTGGACTGCAGCTAAGCCTCCAAGTGGGAGGCTGGCTCACCACTCGGTAGGATTTTAAACACTTAGGCGAGTACTTGGACTGCAGCTAAGCCCCCGAGTGGGAGGCTGGCTCACCACTCGGTAGGATTTTAAACACTTAGGCGAGTACTTGGACTGCAGCTAAGCCCCCGAGTGGGAGGCTGGCTCACCACTCGGTAGGATTTTCAAGTACTTAGGCGAAACGGATTCAAAGCTAAGCCCCCGAGTGGGAGGCTGGCTCACCACTCGGTAGGGATTTTTTACAAACTTAGGCGAAACGGATTCGCAGCTAAGCCACCCACTGGGGGGTTTCTTGTGTAAACAAAAAGTAATAACAATCACTGGGAAAATTATAACATTCTTGTCTTCGATAAACAAACTACAGAGGTACTTTTATTACATCTCATCCGAGTGAGTACTTAAGTATAAAAGGGGCGGAGCAGCTCCGCGTTCCAA
This sequence comes from Aegilops longissima, assembly GCA_021605205.1. NCBI lineage: Eukaryota > Viridiplantae > Streptophyta > Magnoliopsida > Poales > Poaceae > Aegilops > Aegilops longissima. Next base: position 530,775,495 of record CM038681.1, on the reverse strand, counting down.
GCTCGTGGCTCGTCAATCTGGCGATCAACATTGTAAAGACGGTACACTCCATTGTGGAGAACTTTGGTGACGATGAAGGGGCCTTCCCAAGTAGGAGCAAGTTTGTGTGGCTTCTGCTGATCCACTCGGAGAACCAAATCTCCTTCTTGGAAGGCTCGACTCTTCACGTTTCTGGCATGGAATCGACGCAAGTCCTGCTGATAGATAGTCGATCGAATCATGGCCGTCTCTCTTTCTTCTTCTAGAAGGTCGACTGCGTCCTGCCTGGCCTGTTCTGCTTCATCTTCAGTGTAGAGCTCGACTCGAGGTGCATTGTGAAGCAGGTCACTCGGCAGAACTGCTTCAGCTCCTAGACCAGAAAGAATGGAGTTCTCCCAGTCGACCGATCAGGAGTGGTCCTCAACCCCCAAAGAACTGATGGAAGTTCGTCGACCCACGCTCCTGCTGCATGCTTGAGATCATGCATCAGCCGGGGTTTCAGTCCTTTGAGAATTAGACCATTTGCTTGTTCCGCTTGTCCATTCGACTGGGGGTGAGCGACTGAAGCATAGTCGACTCGTGTGCCTTGAGAGGCGCAAAAGGCTTTGAACTTGTCGGAATCGAAATTTGACCGATTATCAGTGATGATGCTATAAGGAACTCCATATCTGAATATCAACTCTCTGATGAAACTGATAGCAGTGCAAGCATCGAGATTCTTGATAGGCTTAGCTTCAATCCACTTAGTGAACTTGTCGACTGCCACCAGTACATGGGTGAAGCCGCTCCTGCCAGTTCTCAGTGGTCCAACCATATCCAATCCCCAAACAGCGAAAGGCCAGACGAGTGGAATGGTCTCAAGGCTGAGGCGGGTTTGTGTGACATATTGGAATAGAACTGACATCCTTCACACTTGTCGACTATTTCCTTCGCCATTTCATTTGCTCTTGGCCAGTAAAATCCCGCTCGGTATGCTTTAGCCACAATGGTCCAAGAGGATGCATGATGACCACAGGTCCCCGAGTGGATATCATCAAGAATTATCTGACCTTCCTCTGGTGCTATACATTTCTGGCTGACTCCAGTCGCACTTTCTTTGTACAACTGTCCCTTGATCACAGTAAAGGCCTTGGATCGGCGGACGATCTGTCGAGCCTCTTCTACGTTCTCCGGGAGCTCTTTCCTTAGGATATACGCGATGTACGACACTGTCCAGTCGGGAGTGATGACCAGAAGTTCCATGATCAGGTCGACCACAGCTGGGACCTTGAAAGTGCTAGTTATCGACTAGAGGGGGGTGAATAGGTGATTTTTATGAAAGTCTTCAAAACACGGATGTTTCAAAGACAAACAACAGAAATGACCTAGTTGATATGCAGCGGAAGATAACTACAACAAGCAAGCCATAGTCAAGTATGCAATAATGTGAACGGACAAGACTAATAGCAACTATGTAGTAAGGATCAGGATGGAAGATAGTGTGAAGCCAAACAACAAAAGTAGTCAAGCAATGAAGTCAAACAGATAAGGCATATAGGCAATGACTTCACGAAGACTAACTCAAAGTAAAGGAGGGAAGGATAGAACCAAATCACTAGTTGAAGACACAGATTTATTGACCAGTTCCATTCTTTGTGACAACTGTACATCCGGTTAGGGAGGCTGAGATTCAACTCAAGACCGCGTCTTCACCTTATTCCCCTTGAGCTAAGGACACACAGTCCTCGCCCAATCACTCGTAAGTCTTCAAGGTAGACTTCCAACCTTCATGACGACGCTCACCGCAATCCACAATGACTCTTGGATGCTCGAGCGCGACGCCTAACCGGCCGGAGGATTCACAGCCCTCAAGTGTAATAAGTCTTCGGTCACATGACGGAAAACTTCAAGTGATGCCTAACACTCTTTGGCTCACGGGTGTTTGGGCTTTGTCCTCGCAAGGATTTCTCTCTCTCAAAGGCTTCGAGGTGGGTTGCTCTCAAACGACAAAAGCCGTGCACTAACTATGAGCCGCCACCAATTTATGGTGTAGGGGGTGTGCTATTTATAGCCACTAGGCAACCCGACCTGTTATGTCCGAAATGACCCTGGGTCACTAAGGAACTGACACGTGTTCCAACGGTCAGATTTCAAACACTCACGGCAACTTTACCGAATCAATGAGGGACACTACCTGCGTTATCCTGCAATTCTCACAGACGCATTAGTCCCTCAACCACATTTGTCGTCAATACTCCAAAACCAACTAGGGGTGGCACTAGATGCACTTACAATCTCCCCCTTTTTGGTGATTGATGACAAACTGGTTGAAGTGTTCAACGGGGATAAAATATGTGAAATTGTAAAGGATAGGGAATTGTCTTCATAAGTGGCAAAGGCTCCCCCTGAAGATGTGCATATAAGTAGTTTGCTTTTGGAATGCAAATGCACATGGCAGGTTGTACTTGTGGAGATCCTCTTCAACTTATGAAGATAATTCATCATGCATGAAATGATATAGCTAAGAGAATGACATGCATAATGAAAAATGTACGTCTGCAGAATGATCTAAGTGCGGAAGTTATCGTCGCACATGCAGAATTTATCATCGCACCAGAGTAAAGCAAATAAGTAGCAGATGACCATCGAGTTTAAGTGTTACAACTCAAAGAGCCAAATGTTTCAAAAATGAGAGTTGTAAACACTAGGAAAAATATAATGCAACCGCCCTTATGAACCCGCTTGAAGACTATCAAACTCATATGCTTCTCCCCCTTTTGTCAGTAAGGACCAAAAAGGTTTGAAGACATAGAGCATCTACTCGTCCTCTTCTGAAGAAGATGATGCAGCAGGGTTGTCGTTGTTGGTTGGCGGTGCAGACGAGCTTGGCGCAGTGTCGATTCATGCAGAAGTAGGGGGCGGTGAAGTAGCATCGGCTTCATCATCGATCACTCTGGCATTGACCGTTGCCGCAGAGGAAGAATAGTCAGAGTCTTCAAGAGATGGAGTTCGCCGTAGGACTGCATTCCGTGGAGGAGTGGAGTCAAACTTGAAACATTCAGTGAAGCCATCGTCTTGAAGATCAGCTTCAGCACTTAGCAGGGTCAAACTCTTCCATGATCACCAACAAGTCTCGTGAGTGACAAAAGCATTCTTGGTGGCAAGGTTGCGAATGCGATTGACGTCCACCAAGAGGCTTTGCATTTGACGCTTTAGCCAGGAGTGATGCTTATCTTGCTTTTGATGCAGCGCCACAAGAAGTTCTCGATCATTGAGGACTCGAGAGCGCTTCCGAGGCCTTTGGCCAATTGTGCTCTCAGTGGCTTTAGTCCGTGCACGATGAGGCAGGCGTGTGTTCCCAGCCAGGGGATAGACACGAGATACTACTTGGACGCCTTCCATAGGTTGAGAGAAACTGTGGTGATCTGCGTTCTGAAGACTTAGTGGCATTTTGGCAGGCTCAGGGTATATGGCTTCAACAGACATATCAACCTCTGGTAGAAAGATCAGATGATTGTGAGCAGAGGGTTGATAGTTGATAGCAGAGTGCATCTTGATGAGGCGCATGACCCATGGAGCATAGAACTTCAGACCAAACAGATCAGATCCAGATGCAGCCAATTGCCTGATGAATAAATCTTGCGTGTTGAAGCTGATGCCATTGAGGATATAAAAGACCAATGTCTTCATTGCTCCTTCAAGCTTTGCAGACGATGAATGCCCTTTGATTGGCCATAGAGTTCGCCTGATGATATGATATATGGTGCGAGGCAGATACTCAAGGTCATCAACAAAGAAGTGCTGAGGGTATTCAGCGTCATGTGGCAGTGGCTTCATCATGCTCAGCATCTGACTCATGTCGGGTTCTGGCTTATGAAATATGCTCTCCAAGGCATTGCGGTGGAGTTGACATCCAGGTTCAAACAGCTCTCCGGGAGTGGGTAAGCCTGTGAGCTCAATGATGTCAAGAGCTTTGGCTTCATGATGGATATTTCCAGTCATCCACTCGAGAACCCATGTCTTCGTATCTCTGTTGAAGCCGCGGATGTGGAGTGTGGCATAGAATTGAAGCACTAATTCTTCATTCCAGTACTCTTTGTCTATTATGAAGCCAAGCAGACCTGCATCATGAAAGCAATCAAGTGCTTCTTCTAAGCACGGCAGTCCGGCAATGGCTTCAATGTCGAGGCGATATGAGGGAAAATGCGGCCTTGGTCATCTGAACACAGAGTAATAGCTTCTTTCTCGATAGCTCGTAACCGCCGATGAGATCCTTGGCCTTTTGTAGGGTTCTTAGCACTATCAAAGAAGGTATTGTGGGCTTTGAAGCCATTTGCATTGAAAGAACCAGCTTGAGGTGGCGGTGCGAAACCTTGGCGATCTTGGCTTCGGCTTGGACCGGAGGCCTATGCGCAATATGATAGTCGAATTGAGGACCAGAGGCATGAGGCGGAGGGACGAGAACGGCCATCTTATCGTGACTAGCTCGCCATAGTCGTAAGCTTGCTCGATTGTGTAGGGCCTTGGTGGCGGAATCGAGCAGAGGCAGAATCGAGGCTTCAGGCTGCACAAACAGATGCTTCGGGAGCAGATTGCCTCGGTGGCTTCGAGCACGCTTCCTGCATTGGCTTCGGAGGCAGCTTGGGACAGGCTCCACATTGGCTTCAGCCATGACCACGCCATTGGCTTCATTGGTGTTGGAGGTGGCAGCCTCATTGTTTTCAACCTCCACTTGAGGAGCCGGAGGGTCGGGCACCGCACGTTGATATCGGGTATAACTTCTTCGAGACAGGGGTGTAGGGACACGTTCTTCTTCTTCTTCTTGGGTGTCGGTGGTGATGCAGCGGATTGTCTTCAGAGCTTTGGCTTCGCACTCGTAGACATTCACAGCTTGGAGTGGCTTCGAAAACACTTGACGGCAACAGTTGGTGGTGCACTTCTCCTTCTGAACGCCGGAAGAGGTACTTGAGGCCTTTGACCTTTGCGAAGCCCGCGAAATGCTGGCGACGCCTTTGGAGATGGGGTTGCATGGTCCTCAAAGTCTTCCTCTTCATCTTGGTGTTGCTGTTGGGGAGTGACTTGTTGTTGGGGAGTACTGGGGGAGTCTTGTTGTTGCGGGCGATCAGCCCATGAAGCATCCTGAGCAATTGGCGTCAAAGGACGACCAATGCTGATGAGTTCGCTGTTCGTACGAACAGGCAATGCTACCACATTATACTCGATTTGAGGAAGAACTTCATCATCTTCAACATTGTCATGGTGACCAATGTCTTCAGCAGTGAGGGATCACCGTTTGGAATATCTTCAGCTTCAGGAGCCTCTGTGGAAGCGTGGCTCATGAACAGTCATCTGAAGTTCTTGGGTTGCGAGCGCTGGGCGAACCACGAAATGGGTTCAACAATCAAGGGCTCTGCGAGCAGCCCGATTCTTCTTGGTCTTTAGCTTCTTCTTGGAGGAGCAGATCGAGGCGCCATGATTTTTCCTTTTCTCGCTTCACCTCGGCAGCCCTTGTCTTTTTCTCGTTCAAAAGCAGTTGACTGTACCTTTGGCTTCGAGCCACCATGCTACTTGGGAAGACAATGCGGGCTCTTCCTGCCTTGAAGGTGCAGCTTGGTCGGGCTTGAAGACTTCTTCTTGTTTGCAGCCATCCCGGGCGATGCCAGACGACCAAGTGCCTTGCGCTTCTCAAATTTCATTGTAGGCAAGCACACACTTGTTAGCCAAAGCCTTCATACGCCACGAGCCTCTGGCTTCTTCACGCTTCTTGAGAAAGGCTTCTTTGAGCTCGTGCAACATGACCTTGAAGTTTTTCACGTCTTGCACGCTGAGTGCAGCCATGTGCTTCTTGAACTGAGCCTTTTCATAGTCAATCTTGTGCTTCAGTTCAACAATCCGCTGAGCTAGAGCTAGCTCAGAAGCAATGTCGCCGTTGAAAGAGACGCTGAGGCCAATCGAAAGTTGCAGATCTTCAAAGCTAATGTTTGGTGAGTCAAACCACTCATCAATGAAGTGATGGATGATTGCCCCATCAAAGAGAGGCAAGTTGTTGAAGATTTCTGCTTCTTCTTTGCTCTTGATAAGCTCCTCAAGAGCATCATCTGCAAGATCGTCATCACTTGACAGATCAATGTGCTCTTCACGCAGAATTGCAGCAGGAGTCAGTGTCAGTTTAGTATTCTTGACACTTTTCTTTGTCTTCTCCGTCTTCTTGGAGATGCGGGATTGATCCTCAGACTGTGCACTGGCTTCACGAGGTGCAGTGGCCAGTGGCTTCACACGAGAAACTTTTGGAGGAGCAGCTGACTTTGGAGCCTTGACTTTCTTAAGCTTCAGCGGCTTTGGAGCAGGAGCAGGAGCTGGAGCTCGGGCTTCATCAGAGTCATCATTGTCATCAGAGTGATCCACTTTGGCACCTTGGACCAAAATATAAGTAATGAGGCCTTCAAGGTTTCAAAACGGACCAATGACATAGGGTTCAGCGTCACGTGAGCCGTCAGCACGGGGAGCAGAGGGACCAGGGTTGAAGTCTAATCCCAATGACTTCTTGTTTTCCTTTGCGAAGCCTTTGCATGCCGGAAGTTGCGCTTGAAGAGATTGTCATCGCGACACCGTGAGCAAAGACGTCTGGTCGGCATTTTCAGCTGAGGTCCACGGACCATGCAATGATAGAAACCTTGTGCAATAGCTTCACCATGCTCTTGGGAGGAGGCCTCAAATGTAATATCACCCCAAGGGCTTCGATGGCATTCTTCTCAAAGATATTCTTGTGTGACGAAATTGTACTTGAACCACTGTTCAGCCTAATAGCGTCGAATCCATTGGATTCGTGTCTTGCGCTGATTATAAGTCTCTTCAGATCTGTCTTGTACAGCTCTGCGAGGTCATCAGCAGATCCTTTGGGGTTCCTCACGACGCTGTCGCCGCCCTTCCCGACTGATTTATCTCAGAGCCATGAGCTTCAAACTAAATGGCTTCACAATCAAAGGCTTCAAAGGCTTGCGCTTGGTTGATGACAGAACCGGCTTCGGAGAGTTGGTTTGATGTCAAGAATTCTACAAACGAATGCAGACTATGAGAACCAAGGATTCTCCCACGGACATGTACTTGTGACAAGATTAGAGATGCGAGGGAAGGGGAAGAGGTCATATGCATTCTCGTAAGATTTTGAAGATAAATCGGTTTGAAGACATTGACCTCATGATGCGAAGACATTCACTTATACGCTGAGAGTTGGTTCCAGATTTGTACGAATCCGTGAATAAGTACAAGTGAGGAATCTAACTAGTTGTGAAGCTTAAGCGAATATACTAAGCAGTACGAGATGCAGAAAGAATAGATCTAACTTTGTATGGGCAGAAACCATTTTTGGCAAGTAGGATGAATCTTGAAGATCAAAAAGATGGTAAAAATAGAGATATATTTACCGCTTCGAAGAACTACTAGACGGAAGGAAAAGAGGCCGAGCAGTTCACCACCATGCCCTAACTTGGCGACGGAGGACACCTATGGCGGCGGCGGAGATGAAGATGTTCGCGGCCGGCGTGAGGACGGCGTCGGAGAAGTCGCGGCAGCTAAGCGCTTCGTCACCGGCGTCGTCGAGAGCTAGCGGTGGCGCTAGGGTTTTGACGAGGTGGAGAGGTGGAAGAAGATTTTCTTTACTGCAGGGACATGTATTTATAATAAGGTAAAGCGGCGCAGCGCAATTACGCAGTGCCCGGGCGGTTCACATCCGAGGGGCACGTGGCACGCATGCAACATACCGTGAGTTATCCCATCGCTCCCACGCCCGCCAGTTTGTTTGATGGTCGCTCCGGCTTCTCCGGAGTTCAACAGAATGATGAATCATTTAAAACAAACTTAAAGTTTGTCTCTGTGTCTTCTCACGACAAGGACGCAGAGAAGACACTCGACGCTTCAATAGAATGCATATGATTTGGACAGATAGAGTTTGAGATAGAAAGCATAGAGAGATTGGGGTCCGATCACATTCACTTAGTTCAAAAGATTCAACTTGAAGACATAGCTATAAGTGAATGTTGTAGAGGACAGATATATATATATATATATATATATATATATATATATATATATATATATATCGATAGCAACCAAATCATCATAGTGAAGAAAATCATGAAAATAGGTTGAAGTTGAAGTCAAATCAAATGCTAATAGCTTCAAGAAATAACGCCTTGAGTGAAACACTTCAAACAAAGAAATTTGGTGGTGGCTACCAATCAGATAGGAAGTATTAGACCCGCATATCGAGCACAATTATCGTGGCGCTCAAGTCAAATTCCACGTTAATGTATTCACACACGTAATGTAAGTCTTCATTGATTGAAGATATACGCTACTTCGTGTGTTGCACATCTAAGTCATCAACATGCATAAGTGTTAGGATGTGTCTCGATCACGTGACATTTGAGGATTCCAAGATATTTAGCTCACGGCGTAACTTGCAAAACCTTTTCTCATCCAAGGGCTTTGTGAAGATATCTCGCCATTGCTCTTCAAAGTTGACGTGAATGATGTCAATATCTTCTTCATGACATGATCCCCGAGAAAATGATGACTTAATTTCAATGTGCTTTGTCTTCGAAAGTGCTGGACTGATTGTTGGCAATCTTGATGGCGCTTTCGTTGTCGCAGTAAAAGAGGTACTTGTGTCGATTGATGCCATAGTCCTTGAGAGTTTGTTTCATCCATAGAAGCTGAGCACAAGCAGATCCAAAGAAAATGTATTCAGATTCTCGCAGCTTGAGAGTGACACACAGCTCGCTTCTTTGAAGACCAACAGACGAGTGATCGCCCCGTAAAGTGACACGTGCCTGATGTAGACTTGCGATCCACTTTGTCACCAGCATAATCAGCATCCAAAATCCAACTAAATCAAATTTTGAGCCCTTTGGATACCATAATCCGAAAGTGTTGGGGTGTGAGCCAAATATCAAGAATTCGCTTCACAGCCTAAGTGATGCGATTCCTTTGGTGCCGCTTGAAATCGAGCACACATGCAAACACTAAGCATAATATCTGGCCTAGATGCACATAGGTAAAGTAAGGAACCAATCATGGAGTGGTATACCTTTTGATCGAACTCTTTACCATTGTCGCCGGGACCCAAGTGGTGTTTGGCTGGCATTGGCGCTGTATCCTTTGCATTCTTGCATTCCAAACTTCTTCGCACAATCTTGGAGGTATTTTTCTTGAGATATAAAGATGCCATTTCTTTGTCGATTTAATTTGAAGACCAAGGAAGAATTTGAGCTCTCCCATCATGGACATCCGATATTGCTCTTGCATCATGTATCCAAACTCATCACTATACTTCGTTGGTGCAACCAAGATAATGTCATCCACATATATTTGGCATACAAACAGTTCACCATCATATGTCTTCGTGAAGAGTGTGGGATCAAGGGATCCAGGTTTGAAGCCTTTTCTCTTCGTGAAGTCTTTGATTGTATCATACCAAAGCGCGAGGAGCTTGTTTGAGGCCACAAAGGTTTTATTTAGCTTGTACACCATATTAGGATGTTTTGGATCTTCAAAGCCGTGTGGTTGAGCGACATATACTTCTTCTTCAATCTTGCCGTTGAGAAATGCACTCTTCACATCCATTTGATAGATCAAGATGTTGTGGTGGTTAGCATAGGCTAGTAGTATGCTAATAGCTTCAAGCCTAGCTACAGGAGCAAATGTTTCATCGGGTTAATTCCTTCAACTTGAGTATATCCTTGAGCCACAAGCCTTGCTTTGTTTCCATTTACTTGACCATGCTCATCTTGCTTGTTTTGATATATCCATTTGGTGCCAATAATGTTATGCTTATGTAGGGTCGACTCTTGACAAGTTCCCAAACATTATTCAGCTTGAACTGTTGAAGTTCTTCTTGCATACCTTGAATCCATTCTCGTTCCATAAAAGCTTCAAAGAACTTTCTTTGGTTCTCGATATTGATATAAAGGAAAAGTGCCCACAGTAAATTTGCTAGCTGTGTTGCTTTGAGCGAGTAAGCGGACCAGTGCATTGATGCTATCGATTATCTTCTCAATATGTACTTCATTTGCAACTCGAGGATGAATCGGACGAAGACCTTGCTCATGCCGATCGTTGTCGCCATTGGAAGGATTGTCTTCAGTCGAGCATTGTCTTCAAAGTTGGTTAGGTGCAGAATGATAAGTTCCTCTTCAGCTGTGCTTCGTAAGGCATGATTTCACCAGTTCCCATTAGCTTGATAGATTCGCTGGTGGAGCTTCGCCTAGTGTGCTTGGCAGAACTCTCTTTGTGAACCATTGGTTTCATCAAATCACACATCTACAGTTTCGATGATTTTGTAGAGATAGAGATTGAAGACTCAGAAGAGTGTGAGTCCTTTCCAGAATCGAGCATGAAGCCTTCGTGAGCTTTGGGTTCAAATTTTGACTTGTGATGAGGATCCTTGATCCAAGACTTAGCCCCAAATACTTTGAAGTAATCGACATTTGGCTTCTTGCCAAGAAGGAGCTCATAGGATGTTTTGTTCGTAAGCTTATGGATATAAACACGGTTGATGACGTGACAAGTTGTATCAATGGCTTCAGCCGAACTTTCTTGGTGTCTTGTACTCGCCGAGCATTGTTCGAGCCATCTCAATGAGGGTTCTGTTCTTGCGCCCACAATGCCATTTTGCTGGGGTGTGTATGGAGCAGAGAACTCATGAGTGATTCCATGGTATCCAGATAAAGATCAAGTCCGTGTTCTTGAATTCAAAGGTCATATCACTTCGATATGCTTGATCTTGACGCCATAATTGTTCATTGCTCGATTACGGTTGGCCGTCCAAGACATCTTGCACTTCAGTCTTGTAGAGAATTATGTGTACCCATGTGTATATTGAGTAGTCATTGAGGGAGTTCCGGACTAGGGGGTGTCCGGATAGCCGAACTATCATCATCGGCCGGACTCCAAGACTATGAAGATAGAAGATTGAAGACTTCGTCCCATGTCCGGATGGGACTTTCCTTGGCGTGGAAGGCAAGCTTGGCGATACGGATATGTAGATCTCCTACCTTTGTAACCGACTTTGTGTAACCCTAGCCCTCTCCGTGCCTATATAAACCGGATGGCTTTAGTCCATAGGACTAACAACAATCATACCATAGGCTAGCTTCTAGGTTTAGCCTCTTTGATCTCGTGGTAGATCCACTCTTGTAACACACATCATCAATATTAATCAAGCAGGACGAGGGTTTTACCTCCATCAAGAGGGCCCAACCTGGGTAAAACATCGTGTCCCTTGTCTCCTGTTACCATCCGCCTAGACGCACGCCGGGACCCCTACCCGAGATCCGCCGGTTTTGACACCGACATTGGTGCTTTCATTGAGAGTTCTTCCGTCGCCGCCATCGTAGGATGCCTCATCTCGCCTTTAAAGACGATATTATCGCCAAAGGAGCCTTGGCCGCCGGCACTCTCTTCGCGGGTGGTTTTCTTATGACCGCCATCCGCCATCGCTACCGACAATGACCTCTCGAGTCATCGCAACCAATCTTCATGTCAATTCGAACTTGCCGAACAATTAGATCCGATCGAGCTCTCCTCCGTAAACGAGCTCTTGATCGAATCGCCGCTCGAGTCGCCACAGACTACGACCGATCGGGCCTAAACCGATCCGAGAGAGATCAACTCTCCCTGTGCTACCCATCATATTGCTGTGATAGAGGAGCAATGCAGCGATTCTTCTTCTATCTTAAGGACTAGCTACGTCCGGATTCCCGATCCCTCCATGCCGGATTCCCGCGGAGGAACGAATGTCGATCAAGCCCTGAACCTAAAGTCAGGCGGCGGGTCGGACTCACCGGATAACACTTAAAATCCAAACTTCCGAAGTTCGAAACTTCTCGCCCTCGAGTCCCAAATTGACGGGTTCCAGATTTAGTCCCACCCGCCCACCCAAACATTAGCGATCTCTCTCGAATTCGCAAGAGCCCGCCAAATAGTACATCATTATCGGGCCGATTCTCCCGGTTATGAACAGGATAAAGGATCGCCGAGAGGAGGACGCAATCCCAATCTTCTCGCAATAGTTGCACGGATAAGGGAATCCTAAACGCCATAAGTCGCTATGTAGATTACACGCTTATGGACTTGGTGACCATAGTACGAAAGTAATGTGCGATGGAGAGCGCTGAAAACCGAAGTACATTTTGGGATAATCCGCCCCAATACATCCCTAGTCCAAACAAAAGGGTGCATCATTATCAAGCACCGGGTTAAATACCAAAAACCAAAACCCCCAAAGGGTACGGAACCGCATCGAGGGTTGGCTAAACGGACCTGCAAACTTCATAGCACAGAGGGCGCCACTCCAACTCATAGCCTTCGAGCATGTTGGATACTACGGCAGGTGGCCAAAAGTGGCGAAGAGCTTCTAGCTTCGGAATCCCAGCCCAAGAACACCAGTACGGTGTTAACAGTCTTCGAGACTTTCGCATCAAACAACATGCGAAAACGAACAATCCACAGCCTCGCCGAAGTCTACCAAGTAGCAACAACAAATCCATGGAGCGACATGGCTATCACCTTCAACGCCAAATGATTTAACCTAAATTCAACAGCTAGAGCACCACCGCATTGGTCCTCATCCGATAGTGGAAGGTTTCCGCCTTACTAAGGTACTCATGGATGGCGGCAGCGATTAAACCTCATCTATGAGGAAACCCTTCAAAAATGGAAATTGACCGAGCCGATTGAGCGAAGCAGCACAACCTTCGAGGGATAATCCCTAGTCGAGAAGCACGCTGCACAGAAAAATCACACTAGATGTAGTGTTCGCCCACCGAACAATTACAGGTCCGAGGAGGTCACGCCCAAGTGGCCCCATTCGCAGCGGATATCACGCTTTGTTAGGGCGAGAGGCATTCACAATCTTCCAAGCTATACCCCACTACGGGTACATGAAGCTCAAAATGCTCGGACCCAATGGGATAATCACTCGCTAGTGATCCGATACAACACCGCTACCGAAAATAAGACAGCTGCACCGCCCTAGAGGCATTGTCCAAGCCCTAGCGGCAGAGGAACTAACTACGCTGCGCCCACGGTGGATAGGGACGATGTGATACTCGATAAGAGGTCCAAGTACACCTCTTTAAACCAGCGACATTTAAATAGTCAAATTTCAGGACCATCCAACGGACCCCACAAAGACGGCCTCCATTGGGGCACAATTAAGTCCCGATGTCGGGTCAAGACTACGAGAATTCCTTCGAAAATTGGGACATTTTTGCCCGGCACCCTTCGATATGCCAGAATCCCACGCAGTCGGGCAGAGCACAGCCTAAATATCCTAAAAGGATTCAAGCCACCAAACAAGCTCTTCGGCGATTTTCCGAACCCAAAAGATGTGCAATGGGAGAGGAGCTAGCCAAACTCTTAGAAGCCGGATTCATCGTAGATATAAAACATCCGGACTGGCTAGCCAATCTAGTAATGGTACCAAAAAGGACAAATCTCGGCGCCTCAAGGCGATTTTAAAGACCTTAATAAGGCCTGTCCAAAGGACACTTCCTCCCTCGTGATCGACTAAATCATCGATGCTACCGCAGGCACGATTCATTGTGCTTCCTCGACGATACTCCGGATACCATCAAATCAAGATGGCGGAAAAGATCAGGCCGCAACGGCATTCATTACTCCATATGGGTCATTCTGCTTCAACACAATGCCCTTCGACTCAAAAACGCCGCGCAACATATCAGCGCATGATTCAAACATGTCCGCTACCCAGATAGGGCAAAACAGAGAGGCATACGAGACGATGTGGTCGCCAAGACCAAACACGGGAACTCTAGTAGAATACTTGAGGGTGACATTCGACAACCTCCGAGCATATGACATTAAGCTCAATCCGAAAATGCGTCTTCGCGCATCAGCCGAAAGCTCTTGGGCTTCAACGATCCGTAGAGGAATTGAAGCAAACCCGCCAAAATCCGAGCTCACACAATTGATATTCCAAAAGACCTCAAGCAGATACAAAACTAACTGATGCGAGCGGCCTTAAGCCGCTTCATCTCCCGCTTGGGAGAAAAGGCTCGCCCTCTACCGCCTCCTCCGCGACCAACATTTCGAATGGACGGATGCTGCCACAGCCGGACTCAAGAAATAAAGGCCAGATCGGCAACAACCGTTTCGCCGCTACCAACCCGGGCGAACCTATGTTATTATATATCGCAGCAACACATCAAGTTGTCAAGGTACTGCCGTTGAACGAGAAATGTATGGGCACAGATTCCTCTTCAAAACCAGTGTACTACGATCCACCGTTCTAACTCCATGCAAATCCTTGTACCCACATTATCAAAAGATAGCGATGCGGTGTTCATGGCATCCCGGAAGCGCGACACTACTTTCAAGAGTGTTCAATAACGGTGGCCTCCAAAGTACCTCTCAACGATATTATAAACAATCGCGACGCGAACGGGCAGGATTGCAAAATGGGCTATCGAGCTCTTACCATTTGATATAACCTACAAACCACGGCGAAGCTATACAACAGAGGTTCTGCTGACTTCGTCAGCCGGATGGACCGGGTTTAACTCCCTAAAGAGTACGACGCAGATCTAACCGGATCATGCATTTCGACGGATCCAAAATGTTGGTCGGCTTGGGGCTGGCGTCGCCATGACGCCCCAATCGAGACACGATCCAATACATACTTCAAATAATGTACAGGGACTCCAACAACGCAGCCGAATACGAGGCCCTTCTACATGGCCTCCGGATGCCAATCTCCATGGGCATTCAACGCCTAGAGGTGCGCGGGGATTCAAACCTCGCAATATCCCAAGTAAATGGTGTTGGAGATATGCCCTAGAGGCAATCATGTATGATGATATTTTCTATGTGTTTATGAATAAAAGATAGTCCTTGGACATTATCAATGATGTGTATCAGCAAGTACGTGACTTGTTTGTGGGACTATGCATTGTATGATGACTGTCCTAAAAGGTCCCTAGTCGAAAGGGCTGTGTGGACGCCAAGAGCCGACTAGACTAGCATATGACACGGTCGATGGCTCGGTCTCACTAGCCATGGAGCATTGGATGCTAACCGGATAATATGGACTTGAAAGGTCTGGTCGGATTCGACATAGTCGGATCCGAGTCGGGATAAGGTCCAAGTCGGACAGACCCAACTATGAGACGCAGCGATATGTCATCTGTGAGTCTCTAGTACAACATACGCTCTATGTCCTAAGACCTGAGCCGACGCATGTACTCGAGATGGTGATAGACTTGCTTTGGGTCGACCAAACGCTACTCCGGATCGGTAGTTACAAAGGTAGGTTTCGGTTTGTCCAATCCCATGCTGCGAGACATGGTCGAGCAAGATGGGATTTGCCCCTCCGATCGAGAGATATACTGGGCCCTCGTGTGATCCGACCAGGAACAACATGGCTATGTGACAAGGATTATGAGATAATCCGGATAGTGGTCGGTATCACCGAACGAGAAAGAGGTCGGCTAGCACAAGGATGACAGCCTCGCCTTTGAGCCCGGCAACATATATCGTGTGGCAAAAGGAATGGAAGTATGATGTATGTGTTCGCCTAACCAGCTTCATCGCTCGCTGGTGGTCGGCACGCTTTGGCTAGAGGCCGCTACCAACCGTATGGTCGGAGGTGATTCGAATCGTGACCAAGCCGACTTGAACCTAAGGGGTCGCAAGGCTTAAGGGAAGGAACCTCACGAGGTCGGTTTAGGACACCGGTCGGATGTGATCCGAATCGAACTAGGAACGTGACCGAGTAGAGTTTGGGCTTTAGGGTCCATGCGAGGCCCAAGTGTTGAGCTCGCGACGGACGCCTATATAAAGTGGAGGTGCGGCACACTCGCGAAGGTTTTTTGCCTGAGGGGTGTGAGATTGCTTTGGCCTCAGGAGGCAGATCGCTTCGCCTCGTGGAGGTTGATCGCCGCCTCGTGGAGCCACCTCCACTTGCCGCCGATCGGTGATCGACCAGCAGTCCGCCGCCGGTGTTCCTCCCGCACGCGGGATACCGTTAGAGGCGGTGCACTTGCGCCGCCCGCGAACTCAGACGGGGATCGGACGACCGCCGAGGGAGATAGAACGAGGAGGAGACGATCCACGCGACGCCGCTTACCCCAACTCTTCTTCGCTGCACGGCATCGCGCGCCTAGTGGTAACGAATCGTGATCCATCTCCGTAGCATGTTTCTCGGATGTTCTGCGCTAGGAATTTTTAATTTGCGTCGACGCACCTACCGTAGAACCCAACAAAGGGTATCGAGCCTCTCATATAGGATTTGGATTCAGATCGTATGCATATTAGATATGTGGAGGCGGCAGATGAGATCTGTTGTCCTTGAAGAGATCGGCTATGTGCACGGTTGATGTGATCAACCGCACATGGGGATCGTTGAGGCTATGTTTTCAGAATCGATCGATGAGGTCGTGATACGATCTACCCCTACCGGTCGGTCATCCGCCATCGGGTTAACGGTGAAACGTAAATCCGAATCAGATTCGCGATGATCGATAAGATCGGTCGATCGTAGAAATCGGCGTGATCGGAGTTCAAATGGGACCGCCGCAGTGCGTGAAGCGCCGTATATTTCAGACCGCCACACAAACCGTAGAATGCGATTCTATGCATAACTTTGTTTTGCAGGTTTGATGTGGATAGTATGGCTCATGTGTATGTGATGCATGTGTAATTTATACGTGGCTCGCGTGTCATGTTTGTCACCGGCAGAGCCAAAGTGCTGTCATTATATTGTATAACGACCATGCGTGTCGACTTGTGACTCTATGTAAAATTCATTACTAGTTGTAGTAGTTGGATAATAGAGATCAGGTTGGCGGCTTGGCATCCCGGCGTGATAAACAAGATGGAGTTCGAGATGGTCATCGGAATCGGAGCCGACCTAGAAGAACGCCCATGAAGGAGCCATACTATTTCACAATATGTGTTATATTTGTGATTGTTATGCTTTTTGTTTCTATGCATGTTAAAATGATAGAATGATCCTCATGAATATCAAGCTTAATTGCCATCCCCGATGTTGCACCTTCGCACGCCAAGTACGCCTAGTAGTGGGCTCATAAAATTGGGGTGCTGCTGGGTGTCCTTGAACTCAAGGGTTCGTGGTTTGGACACGGACATGCACCGTGATCAGTTAACTTGACAAGGCTATCAAAACGGTTTTGGGCCTTGTGGCAAAGAAGGTTGGGAGCCGGGTATGAGATACCTTCCCATCGGCTGAGTCGATAGAGATGCGATTAGCAAGGAGTTGCTTACCGGATAGGTATGTTGGCTAGCAGTGATGCTAAAGCTCACTAGTCGCATGCGCTAGTCGGATCCTGAATCACTGAGAGTTTGCGGAGGGATGCTGACTTCAGTGGGAGTATTTCTGTTTAGGCTAGAATTACTCTACATAAACACATTGCTTAGTGATTGCATATTCTCTGTTGTAGATCAATGGCACCACCTGCTCAACCCAACTTTGCATTGAAATCAATTCTGGAAAAGGATAAACTGAATGGAACAAACTTTACCACCTGGTATAGAAATCTGAGAATTGTTCTCAAGCACGATAAAAAGGAACATGTTCTAGAGGATCCACTTCCAGAGGAACCTGCCGATAATGCTAGTGCCACAGCTAAGAATGCCTACCAGAAACTCGTTGATGAATCAACGGAGATCAGTCGTCCGATGTCTGGCTTGTATGGAGCCCGATTTGCAACAGCATTTCAAAATGTTGAGGCTTACGATATGATCGAGAGTCTCAAGAGCATGTTTCGCATACGTGCTAGGACCGAAGGTTCAACGTCTGCGATCCTTGATGGATTGCAAGTTGAAGGAAGGTGATCCATCGAGCCCACATGTGATCAAGATGATCGGATATGTGCAAGCTTTGGATCGTTTGGGCTTCCCGCCTTGGATGAGCTGGCTATCGATGTTGTTCTCGGGTTCTCTTCCGCCTAACTATGGGACGCTCATCTCGAACTATCATATGCATGGCATGGATAAGAAGCTCACTGAATTGCATGGGATGCTCAAAGTGGCGAGCAGGATATTAAGAAAGGCACGATCAAGTGTTGATGGTGCGAAATCGCTAAGTTCAAGAAGAGTTGGTCCAAGAAAAGGCTAAG
Organism: Aegilops longissima; assembly: GCA_021605205.1. Taxonomy (NCBI): domain Eukaryota; kingdom Viridiplantae; phylum Streptophyta; class Magnoliopsida; order Poales; family Poaceae; genus Aegilops; species Aegilops longissima. Next base: position 530,757,379 of record CM038681.1, on the reverse strand, counting down.
GCAAAGGGCACGGAGACGGTAACCTCGCCGCCATACCAAGTCTGGACCGGACTCGAAGACCGCTTGCTTTCACTGCAAGGAGACCGGTCACTGGAAGAGGAATCTGTAGCAAGTGGCTTGCAGAGCATGGCAAGAAGGCCGGAAATGCTTCTTCAGGCAAAGGTACACTTGTTGCATATGTTATAGACATTTACCTTGCTGACATACCTAGTAGCTCTTGGGTATTTGATACCGGATCGGTTGTTCATATTTGCAACTCGATGCAGGGGCTGGTAAGAACTAGGCGTGTGGCACAAGGGGAGATTGACATCAGGGTCGGCAACAAAGCAAGAGTTGCTGCGTTGGAGGTCGGCACGATGCAGCTCCAGCTTCCTTCCGGATTCATTATGGAATTGAATAATTGTTATTACATTCCTGCACTTAGTCGAACATTATTTCTGCCTCATGTTTGATGAGTCAAGGTTATGAATTCAATTTAAAGGACAATGGTTGTTCGATATTTTGAATGGTATGTTCCACGGCTATGCACCCATTGTTGATGGGCTATTTATATTGAATCTAGAACAGAACCGGTCTATAACGTAAATGTCAAGAGGCATAAGCCAAATGAGATAAATCCGACATACTTCGGGCATTGCCGCTTGGACACATTAGTCCAAACGCATGAAGAAGCTCCATGATGATGGGCTCCTAACTTCGCTCGACTTCGGTCGCTCGAGACATGTGAATCATGCTTGCTCGGCAAGATGACTAAGTCTCCTTTCGCAAAGAGTTGTGAGAGGGCGTCCGAGCTATTGGAACTTATACATAGTGATGTGTGTGGTCCAATGAGCACAACCGCCAGAGGTGGCTATCAGTACTTCGTGACTTTTACCGACGACTTGAGTAGATATGGATATATCTATTTGATGAGGCACAAGTCGAAGACTTTTGAAAAGTTCAAAGAGTTTCAGAACGAGGTTGAGAATCAGCTCGGCAAGACTATAAAGCTTCTACGATCTGATCGTGGAGGTGAGTACATGAGCCAGGAGTTCGATGATCATCTGAAAAGTCGAGGTATAGTACCTCAGCTCACACCTCCGGCACGCCACGAGAAATGGCGGTCGAACGGAGGAATAGGACCTTGTTGGACATGGTCCGGTCTATGATGAGCAAATCGGATTTACCCTTGTCATTTTGGGGATACGCCTAGAAACTGCAGCTTTCACACTTAATAGGGTACCATCAAAACTGTAGACAAGACACCAGATGAGATGTGGACCGAAGAGTCCCGCTTGTCTTTTCTAAAGATTTGGGGTTGTGAAGCATTTGTCAAGCGACTTATGTCGACAAGCTTACACCCAAGTCGGATAAATGCATATTCGTGGATATCCGAGGGAAACCTTGGGATATAGCTTCTACAACCGGAAGAGAACAAAGTGTTTGTTGCTCGAACGGGTTTTCCTTGAGAAAGAGTTTCTCGGTCGGGAGGCCAGTGGAGGACGGTTCGACTCAAGAAATTCGAGGACCACTCGGGACGGCTCGGCTGGTGATGAGATCATACCGAGTCACCGTGGAACCCAGAGTGGAAGCGGCACCGAACCACGGAGGTCGGAAAGATTGCGCAGAGTGCGCGATGTATTGTTGCTAGAAAGCGACGAGGCGCCACGTATGCGGAAGCGATGGTGAGCCCAGATTCGAGGCATGGCTAGAGGCCATGAGATCCGAAAGTTAAAGTCCATGGATGAGAATCAAGTCCGGACTTGGTTGATCCGCCACCGGCGAATCGCCATTGGTTGCAAATGGGTCTTTAAGAAGAAAACCGATGTGGATGGAAATGTTCAGATTCACAAAGCTCGCTTGTCGCTAAAGGTTATGGACAAGTTCAAGGAGTTGACTACGACGAGACTTACTCACGGTAGCGATGCTGAAATCGGTGAGGATCATATTAGCTATAGCTGCATATTTCGACACGAGATATGGCGATGGATGTCAAGACGGCTTTCCTTCACGGAAATTTAACCGAGGACGGTATATGATACAGCCCGAGGGTTTTGTCGATCCGACTAGCACTAGTAAGGTATGCAAGCTCAAGAGATCCATTTATGGGTTGAAGCAAGCATCTCGGAGTTGGAACATTCGCTTTGATGAGGTCGCCATCGGTCTCGGTTTCATCAAAAGCTAAGAGGATTCTTGTTTATACAAGAAGTTAAGTGGGAGCTCGATAGTGTTTTTGATCTTGTATGTGGATGACATACTACTGATCGGAAATAATGTTTCGATGTTAAACTCGGTCAAGGGATCATTGAATGGCAAGTTTTCGATGAAGGACCTTGGTGAGGCAGTCTATATTTTAGGCATTAAGATCTATAGAGATAGATCGAGGAGGCTGCTCGCTTAAGCCGAGCACGACATAGATAAAGTGTTGAAGCGGTTCAACATGAGTGAGGCGAAGAAAGGGTTCTTGCCGCCTCACATGGTATAAGGCTAAGCGAGACTCGAGTCCTTCGACATCCGATGAGCGGCAGATGAGTAGGATTCCGTATGCCTCAAAGAATCGGATCCATCATGTATGCCATGATATGTACAAGGCCTGATGTTGCTTTTGCAATAAGCCTAACAAGTAGATACCAGGCCAACCTGTGAGAGTCACCGGGCAGCGGTAAAGACTATTTTGAAGTACCGAAAAGGACTAAAGAGATGTTCCTAGTTTATGGAGGTGAGGAAGAGCTCGTCGTAAGGGGTTACGCCGATGCTAGTTTCCAAACCGACAGAGATGATTGTCGATCACAAACCGATTCGTATGTCCTGAACGGAGGAGCAAAGTAATCGATGAGTTCCAAGCAGGATACGGTGGCCGATTCTACCACGTGGTTTAATACATTGCGGCTTGTGAAGCTGCAAAGGAAGGTGTTTGGATCCGCATTTTCTGGATGATCTTGGTATTTTCCCAGCCTCGTGAAACCGTTGGACCTTTATTGTGATAATTCGGTGCCATCGCACAAGCCAAGGAGCCGAGGAATCACCACAAGGTCGCATACATAGACCGGAAATATCACCCGATACAAAAGATCGTGAAGAATGGTGATGTAGAGTTATGCAAGATTCACACGGATGCAAATGTTGCAGATCCGCTGACTAAGCCGCTTCCACAACCCAAGCATGAGGGGCACGTTAGAGCTATGGGCATTCGATGTCTATTTGATTGACTCTAGTGCAAGTGGGAGACTGTTGGAGATATGCCCTAGAGGCAATCATGTATGATGATATTTCCTATGTGTTTATGAATAAAGATAGTCCTTGGACATTATCAATGATGTGTATCGCAAGCACGTGACTTGTTTGTGGGACTATGCATTGTATGATGACTGTCCTAAAAGGTCCCTAGTCGAAAGGGCTGTGTGGACGCCAAGAGCCGACTAGACTAGCATATGACACGGTCGATGGCTCGGTCTCACTAGCCATGGAGCATTGGATGCTAACCGGATAATATGGACTTGGAAAGGTCTGGTCGGATTCGACATAGTCGGATCCGAAGTCGAGATAAGGTCCGAGTCGGATAGACCCAACTATGAGACGCAGCGATATGTCATCTCCGAGTCTCTAGTACAACATACGCTCTATGTCCTAAGACCTGAGTCGACGATGTACTCGAGATGGTGATAGACTTGCTTTGGGCCGACCAAACGCTACTCCGTGATCGGGTAGTTACAAAGGTAGGTTTCGGTTTGTCCAATCCCATGCTGCAGACATGGTCGAGCAAGATGGGATTTGCCCCTCCGATCGAGAGAGATATACTGGGCCCCTCGTGGTGATCCGACCAGAACAGCATGGCTATGTGACAAGGATTATGAGATAATCCGGATAGTGGTCGGTATCACCGAACGAGAAAGAGGTCGGGCTAGCACAAGGATGACAGCCTCGCCTTTGAGCCCGGCAACATATATCGTGTGGCAAAAGGAATGGAAGTATGATGTACAGTTCGCTTAACCAGCTTCATCGCTCGCTTGGTGGTCGGCACGCCTTGCTAGAGGCCGCTACCAACCGCATGTGTCGGAGGTGATTTGAACTGTGACCAAGCCGACTTGAACCTAAGGGGTCGCGCGCTTAAGGGAAGGAACCCACGAGGTCGGTTCAGAGGACACCGGGTCGGATGTGATCCGAATCGACTAGGAACGTGACCGAGTAGACTTTGGGCTTTAGGGTCCATGCGAGGCCCAAGTGTTGAGCTCGCGACGGACGCCTATATAAAGTGGAGGTGCGCACACTCGCAGGTTTTTTGCCCGAGGGTGTGAGATTGCTTTGGCCTCGGAGGCGATCGCTTCGCCTCGTGGAGGTTGATCGCTCGCCTCGTGAGCCACCTCCACTTGCCGCCGATCGGTGATCGACCTAGCAGTCCGCCGCCGGTGTTCCTCCCGCACGCCGCGGATACCGTTAGAGGCGGTGCACTTGCGCCGCCCGCGAACTCGCGTGGGATCGGACGACGGCCGCCGAGGGAGATCGAACGAGGAGGAGACGATCCACGCGACGCCGCTGCCCCAACTCTTCTTCCGCTGCACGGCATCGCTGCCTAGTGGTAACGAATCGTGATCCATCTCCCGTAGCATGTTCCTCGGATGTTCTCGCGAGGAATTTTTAATTTGCAGTGACGACCTACCAGAGAACCCAACAAATGGAGACTTTGATGCCAAAGATCCAAAATGGCAGCTTACCGCAACGCCGCCCTAAAAATGTCACTCGGTTCAAGGACTCAATTCCACCATGTAGCCCGGATAATAACCAGCAAAGCAACGTGTTAGCACGCATTGGCGCCAAATGAGACGCCGTCCTCCAAACATCTTCCTCGAACGGCTCTTTAAGCCATCCAGATTATGGGAAGAGGAGTCCGAAATAATAACCGAACCAAATGCATCACCTAACTCGCACTATTCTCGACACAATCGGGCGGCTCAGCCAATGAAATAACACCTTCACCACGAAATAATGGCAGTAATTGCCCCATGGATGTAACCATTCCTAGCCTACTTAATGCGGCAGGAACTTCCCAAGACCAAAATGAGGCCCGCTGCATAGTTCGGGCGATCTAAAGCCTACAAGGTCCATGAGGGAGAACTTTATAAGAAAAGCACAACCGAGTCCTTCAAAGGTGTATCTCAAGAGGAAGGGCGAAATCTCCGGCTGAAATTCACGCCGACTCGGCGGGCACCACGCTGCAGCCCGGCCCTTGTAGGCAAGGCCTTCCGACAGGATTTTATTGGCCGACAGCCCGGCAGATGCTCGTGACTTAGTCCAACGATGCGCGGTTGCCAGCTCTTTGCTAATCGAGCCAGATGCCACCCACCGCCTCAAAACTATACCCATTACCCGGCCGTCATGGGTCCGGGGCTTGACATGGTTGGACCCCTTAAAGGGGGAACCCACAAGCACAAATACATATTGGTCATGGTGGACAAATTCACCAAATGGATTGAGGCCAAGCCGTTAAAACGGCAGAATCACGGACCGTGATAGACTTCATATCCGGGTAGTACACCGTTTTACGCGCCCCACACAGATCATCACCGATAATGGCACGAACTTCACGGCCGACGAGGTTAAACTCTCGTGCAAAAACATGGGCATCAAGCTCGATTACGCTCAGCCTATCACCCCAAACTAACGGTCAAGTCGAGCGAGCAAATGGTCTAATCATGAGCGCATCAAACCCGCACTAGTGTGGTCCATCAAGGAATCTAACACGACCGGGTAGAGGAGCTCGACCAGACTGGGGCTGCGGACCACGCCAAACCGAACTACCGGATTCACACCATTTTTATGAGATACGGCGCAGAGCAGCTCGCCTCGCGATATAATTCATGACTCACCCGTGTGAGCATGTATGAAGAAAGAGAAGCCGGGTTGGATCGGCAGGACAGTTTGGATGCCTTAGAGGAGGAGCGGATGTGGCAAAGGCTCGCTCCGCATTTTATCAAGAGCAGGCTCAAGATATCAAAGGTAGAAGTACGGCCAAATCTTACAATGTTGGCGAACTTGTTCTACGCCTCACGGACAAGAAAAAGGACAAACTTAAGCCCAAGTGGAAGGTCCTTCATCATCGATCAAGTCCCGACCGGGCGGAGCATACCGCTCACGTAACGATCCGACAACCGACTCGAGCCGAACCCATGGAACGCAGCCCGCCTCCAAGATTCTACGCTTAACGCCGACTCCAAGTTCGCCTCACCCCCGCCCACCTTTTTTATATTTTTTACCGCCTCTTGTCCCTCCTTCTTCCCACTTTTTTTCAATACCTTTATAGGCTGATTTGGCGCTTTGTTCGCACACACTTGATGTGCTCCCTGCACTCATTATACCGGGGCTTCTTTAATGTAAGCTTATTCATACGGGCTTCATGCCCAATACATGTGTCATACTTCCGCATGTACCTTTTATTCACCATTATATGCATCGATATGACTTAAGTTTTGGCTGCTGGGTTGTTCGCCCCCAAAGCTTACCCTCACGCTCCTCGATTGTTCGCTAGGAGGTAAAGGAGCACCTCTCGATTGTTACCGCCGGTCAGCCGGATGTACCTCGTGACCGGGTGAAGCCAAAAGCTAGCGTTTTAAGAGAATATTCGGTCGGTGACTTGAAAGATGATTTATTACTTACTTATTTATCTGCCCCAGATGCTTTTTCTCGCTATTTTCGCAGTCCGCATTGCACTTTAGGGCATGCCTCCTGTGGAAAGGAACCCTTAACGGAACTATTCTCCCCGAAGATGTTTGTTACTAACCATGTAATATAACATAACTAGTTGGGCACTTGTCCGATAAAGCAATTATGACCCCGACGCCTTTGTCTCCATGCATGCCCCGGTTCTTTATAACCGTAAGGGTATTCGACACACCGGACTGTTGGGTCCCGAGGTTGAAGCGAAACGGTCCGCAAAGACAAACGATCTACAATCCGCTAGAAGGCATTTTACATGTCATTTCAAATTACATCATCAAACCGACCGATTGTACTCCTCCTCAATCCCATCTAACAGTGCTGTCTAATTTACACCCCTGCTGGGAATATTTCATGCCGCTTCTACTTGGTCGCACATCAAGCTCATAGGGATCTCCTTCCCATCAGCCCCGCAGGTCCGACCTCGCCATGTGGTTTGGGTCAGCCTTCGGTAACGTGGTCTTCACCATGGCCCAGCCTCCTCGGGCGCCTCGACGGCAGCCAATATCTTCCATAAACGGAGGCGCCGCTGCGTTCCCAAGCTTCTCAACAAGCTCACCAAGGCCCTCGTAGGGAGACGGATGGCCATAAAGCATGAACGACGCCACTTATCGCCGCCAACACGCTCGAGCAATTGCACCAGCTCGAAGTTGGTCACCCGCTGACTAAGGCATTTCTCCAGGGGCGACTCGTGAGCACACCTAAAGACATATTTCTCAATCGACTTCCTCGCCAATTCTTCTTTTCAAAGGAATTTGTTCAAGCACTTACTATAAATGCCGCGACGGCCGCCGATTCTCCTTCACGGAGCTGCATACCGGGCCCAACACCTTTCAGCTCTTCTCCGCTGCTGGTGTGGGCATCTTGGAGTGTGTTTCTCTCCCCGCCGCACCTTCATAAGCACCTCTCGCGCCCTTTAGTTGACGCAGAGCTGTTGCTTGTCCGGATCTAGTCCGCGCCTCTGCAATATTATTGTCGATTCACGCCGCACTTTGTTAAAATATTATCTTTTCAAAGTGCGCCTTACCAGTGGGGGTCTCGTGGCTCCCTCTGTATGCCAGGCGGCCTCAAGTTGGGCCTTGCACTTTGGAGCTCCCGGACAGATGGGTATTCTTCTCCGTAAGATCCTCAAGATCATAATTGATCCTTAAATCAGTTATTTCAACTATTTTAAGTCTCGGGCTATCGGCATATATAACTATTAAAATTACTTACCCGTATGTCTTTCACATACCGCCCGTGGCTCGTTAACCCATCTTGAGCGGCACGGAGGTGCTGCTTTCGCATCAAAGGCATTAAACGCCCGGGAGAAACACGCCCACGAAGAACTGTCCGCGACGCCTGTGATTCATGGCGCCCCACCTCGCACTGGTGGCGGACAGCTCGTCGGGCATCCTCCATCGGAGGAGCGTCCGCTCATGCCTTGTATTCGCCTCCCGGACCATGCGCGTGGAGCATGGCTGGCGGAGGCTTGATTGGCAACCTCTCCGACACCGCCCGCGAGCGCCTTTTCCGAAAAGTTATGAGCATTAATATACCTCCTAGGATCCTTCCTTAAAATAGCGGTGTCGCACTGCTGCGGCGACGCTTGTTCAAGGCCAAGACTCTCTTCCGCCACGGGGCCGGATCGACCTTGTTGGTCGACCGCCGCTGGTTCGCTTCCCGCCTTAAAGGCACCTCCCGCGATGCACCATCAAGATGGGATGGTCGAATTGAGCGCGATCAAATGATGGTGTCAAGACCTCGGTCGAGTCACCGGGAGGCCGAAAACAAACCGGGGTAGTCACCGAATGGCGACTAGGGCATTGTCTATGCTACGCCAGGAACACCCCGCCAATCAGCTCCACCTTTATGTCCGGATCCTCTTCGAGGTCGGATCAAGGATCGCTCCGATCCCCGGGCTGTGGAGTTAGGCTTCAGATGCCCCGGGCGCAGCTCCCGCGTCAAATCACAGAGTAAGATACTTGACTTTAAAAAGCATGGATCGGTAGATGAACATCCGCTACCCAGCTCCGAGGGTTATTCATAGAAAATCCATTCAACGGATTCTGCGGAGGAAGTCCTCCTCTCCCTTGTACAAGCCGGACAGGATCTTTGCCGATCGGCTGTCCGAGCCCGCCCTTTGCGCCATGACGGGTGGCGCCATCTTCCCCGCTGAAATCCCACATAGGGTGGCCCCTATATTGAGTGGTTGCACCCTCGATAATGCACGTGGCTATGACTCAATCATGGTCAATCCGATTGGGCCAAGAACTCTAATCCGCCCATCGATAATGGACGCCCTATCATCTTCCCGCTGAGGGCTCACGCGCCAACTCAGCGCTTTCAAGGGAGCATTGTTGAACTCGGGAGGCCGATCCGAATCGATCCGGCAGAGGGCGCCTCCATGTAGAACCATTCCGGCTAGTCTTCGAATGCCTTCTTCGGGTGCCGGATAGATATCCGTCCAGCGATGCGCCATATTTCGCCCGACACTTGATATATCGACCCTCATGAGAACGGGGTACGAGGCAAAACAATCTCTTCCACAGGCAAAATGGGGCTCGATGCCCAAGAACAGCTCGCAAAAAGCTACGGCTCATGGCGTGCAATATGGAGGCGGGCGGAGGTGGTGAAGTTGGAGTCCGTGAGAACTCTAGGAGCCCCTGGAGAAACGGATGTATGGGAAATCCGAGTCCCCTTATTAGATAAGGGACAAAGCATACCCGCCCCCTTTGAAGGGTTAGACGCCTCCGCCTGCTTTCCACCCTTGTAGGTGGCTAGTCCGCCTCGAACCGAACCATGAAAGCTGGGGAAGATATCCTCGGTTTGGAGTGCCACTAGCTCATTGTGGAACTCGAGCATCTCCCCAATCTCCTGGCTTAGGGCTGGGAGCGCGAGAGGAGGAGCCGGGCCGGCTATCCATGATGGAATGGATTTTGTCGAGGCGCTCGATGAGAACTTATGGATGGAGGATGGTGTGAGCTGAATCTAGATCCTCGCCTCTTATAGGCGGATTGCTCGCATCGCTAGTGGGTAAATGTAAAAATACCCCAGCCTTTCGTGATTCAGATGACACGTGGAAGAAGGCCATTATTGGGCGAGAAGCCAAGGAGCTAAACATTTATAAAGAAGCCGGACACTATTCAACGGAAACATGAAGTTTGAAGGAGAACCCGCTTGCAACGCCGAAGACAATATACGCCTGACTCGCTGTCGTCAAGCCCGGTTCGGGGCTACCGAGGAGTTCCGGATTAGGGGTGTCCGGATAGTAACTACCATCATCGGCCGACTCCAAGACTATGAAGATAGAAGATTGAAGACTTCGCCCCGTGTCCGGATGGGACTTTCCTTGGCGTGAAGGCAAGCTTCATGACACGGATGTGTAGATATCCTACCTTTGTAACCGATTTTGTGTAACCCTAGCCCTCTCCGGTGCCTATATAAACCGGATGGCTTTAGTCCATAGGACTAACAACAATCATACCATAGGCTAGCTTCTAGGTTTAGCCTCTTGATCTCATGGTAGATCCACTTTGTAACACACATCATCAATATTAATCAAGCAGACGAAGGTTTTACCTCCATCAAGAGGGCCCGGACCTGGGTAAAACATCGTGTCCCTTGTCTCCTGTTACCATCCGCCTAGACGCACAGTTCGGGACCCCCTACCCGAGATCCGCCGGTTTTGACACCGACAGTCATCAACAATGACGAAGCCATAGAGACAGGCAGTTGTTGTGAGGGTAGAGTAATGAGTAGGGCCAAACAAATCCATGTGAAGCAGCTCGAAAGGTTGAGATATCGTCATGATTGTCTTCGAGGGGTGCTTTGCCCTAGTCATCTTTCCAGCTTCGCAGGCACCACACAAATGATCCTTCTTTAACTTGACACCTTCGATGCCTATGACATGCTTCTTCTTGGCGAGAGTGAGTAAGTTCCTCATGCCAGCATGCCCCAGCCTCCGATGCCAGAGCCAGCATTCTGAAGCTTTTGCAAGAAAACATACGGCAAGTTGTGGACCTGCTGAGAAATCTACCATATATAGATCATCTTTCCTGTACCCTTCAAAGACTAGAGACTTGTCAGATTCCATTAGTACAAGGCAACGATATTTTCTGAATATCACAATTATGTTCAAGTCACAAAGCATTGAGATGTATATTGTTGAAACCAAGGGATTCAACAAGCATCACTTTGTCCATGTGTTGATCCTTTGATATTGCAACTCTACCTAGACCCAATACCTTGCTTTTACTAGTGTCAAGAAATGTGATGTGACTCTTGTCCGATGGACGAAGGTTGAGTCCATGAGAAGACTTCTATCACTACCATATGATTAGTGCATCCACCGTCCATAATCCATTCTCAAGCATGAGGTGTCATATCCTACAAGATAGTTAGGGATAGGCTTCACCAAGAGCATTGTGAAGCATAAACATTTGACGGGCAAGTGGATTATTGAAGCTTAAATCAAGATTAGGACTGATAGGATGAATGGCAAACGATTCAGAACAAAATACATAGTGAGACCATTTGGGCATTTGATCTTGTGCCCTACAAAATGTTTTAGGTCCCCAAAGAATAGCATCGACGCCTTTGATTTTCGGCCGGAGACCCTTTCCTAAAAGAGAGTTAATTCTTCTTAACCACCCACATCTTCGTGGGTGGCTTAGAAGCAATGAGTCAAGTGCAGCATCCGAGAATTTCGCTTTGGAGCCCTAGCAAATAGCCTTGCAGGAGATGAATGATACTCATATGAATAAGCGTAAAAGTTCTTAGTTCTATGAACATAGCGGTTTGATGACACACGCCATATTCATAAATTTGAGTACGGTTTCCCCGCAAAACATTGGCGTTAGGGTGACTCAGTGTGAGTCCTCTTTTCAGATATGAAGCCTTTGGACCATATGAAGCCTTTGGTCCGGGTTTGTCTTCTTCCTGTGTGGTGTCATGATGACATTCATCGAAGATTCTCAAGACAGCTTTGGGAACCCAGATCTTCTTCATAGGTGGTCCATTCTCGCAGCTTAGTACCAATATACCGCAAACACTTCACTATTCGATTCTTGAACAGCTTATAGTTTGCATCAAAGGATTCATCAATGATAATAGGTTTAGCATGTGTAAAGCCAGATAAGGTGGATGGATCCTCGAAGGTCCCTTTGCAAAGAACCCATGGGTTTTGGGATACCGTCAAAGCTTCCAAGAGGAACCATCAACATTTATTTTCCTCTCGAACCCAACACCTCTTTCCTAGGGTTTCGTTCGTAATCGCTTTTGAGGACATCGCAGTGTCTGATGCCCTTTCGCACTTTTATACATCCCTGTTTCAAGCAATGTCTTCAACCTAGCATTTTCATCAGAATAGCAAAGTGGTATCCTCCTCGAGAGGCCGTTACTACATTAGTAGTTGAAGACAATGCAACAATAGCAGAGTTGAACATTCAACAACAGAGGTAGCGATATCACGCCAAGACATTTTAGACATGGTGGTTCAAATCCATCCTGAGCGAACTGATCCGCTGAGCGCAAGTGACTCATTCTCTTTTGAAGATCTTCATGAGCCGCTTCTCAATTTCTCAAGCAATTGCTTCCTTTGAAGATAATCATAGGAGAGCTTTTCATGATTAGTTGATAGCGTTCATGACGACTTTCAAGTTCTTGGTACTTAGCATGAAGATTTTAATGTCTTCAACTAAGGACTATGAACGTGTCATTTCCGCCCAATGGTCATCGCTTTTGTTCAACAGATTTTGAGTATGTTCCATAGCTCTTGTTGTTTAGTTGCAATTTTAGCAAGTGTTTTGTAGCTGGGTTTAGATTCACAATCGAGTCATCTTCACTTGATGTTTGAAAGTAGGCATCACGTGATTTTACCTTGGCACCGCTGCGCCATGAAGCAAGAGGGTGGAGCAGGGTCGCCCTTGTCATCACTTGAGCGCTGGAGTAGAAGTCATTGTCTTCAGGTTGAAGATGGACTTGGCAACATAGGGTCGTGGCTAAAGCCAGACTTGCAACGCCTGGTCCGACTCTCTTCGATTCCACCTCCACTTCCTCGTATGCATCTCCTCCGAATCCATTTCTTGCCAACAAAAGCACGAGCCTTGCATGATGAGCTCTTCTTATGATGAAGACTTTGATGAAGACTTGGAAGAAGACTTTGAAGATTTCTTCTTTTCTTGTCATCGTAATCATATTCCTTGCTCTTCTTCTTCTTCTCATTGTCCCACCGTGACACTCGGAGATATAGTGTCCAGCTTTTCTTGCACTTGTGATGTTCTCTCTTGTAGTCTTGAGTGGAAGCTTCATCATTTCTTGAGCTGGATCGTGAAGACTTTCTCAAGCCTTTCTTCCTAGTGAACTTCGAACTTCTTCACAAGCATAGCAAGTTCCTTTCCAATGTCTTCGTGATCATCGTAACCGCAATGATTCTTCTTCAGATGAGGAAACAACTTTTGCCTTCAAAGCGCGAAGTTCGCAATAGTTTGGACCATAGATATCTCTTTTCTCAGATAGTCGAACTCATGTGTTGAGCCTCTCAAGTATATCGACGGATCGAGTGTCTTGAAGTCGACGTTTTGTATCATGAGGGCAAGGTGTCAAAAGAGCTGTCAAGAGATCTCAGAGTGTCTTGACGATTTCATGCTTGGTGACCTCAAGGGCGCCGAGAGCATGAAGCTCATTTGTGATGTCAAGAGGCGATCAAACGTGAGCTAGACATTTTCATTGTCGCTTCTCTTGAAGCGTTGAAGAGGTTGCAAGAACACCGATTCTTTGATCTCTCCGGGTTGAGACGCCTTCATCGACCTTGGATAGCCAGTCCTGCACTAGCTTCGACGCTTCCAGAGCACTAACACGGCCATACTGCCTTTCGTCGATGAACACGATGATGTTCTTTGCAGCTTGAGTCCAGCTTGAATGAACTTCTTGACATCAGAGGGGTGACACCTTCACCAGATTTAGGAACGCCGCTCTTGACGACATACCGTAGGTCGACATCAATGGCTTCAAGATGCATGCACATCTTATTCTTCCAAAGAGGGATAGTCGGCCCATCGAACACGGGCAAGCAGCGGAGACCTTGATTATCCCTACAATGATATAGCTAAAACTCCGTGGTTAAATCAATCACACGTAACAAGGAGTACCTTGCTCGATACCAATTGAAAGTGCTAGTTATCGACTAGAGGGGGGGTGAATAGGTGATTTTATGAAAGTCTTCAAAACACGGATGTTTCAAAGACAAACAATAGAAATGACCTAGTTGATATACAATGAAGATAACTACAACAAGCAAGCCATAGTCAAGTATGCAATAATGTGAAAGACAAGACTAATAGCAGCTATGTAGTAAGGATCAGATGGAAGATAGTGTGAAGCCAAACAACAAAAGTAGTCAAGCAATGAAGTCAAACAGATAAGGCATATAGGCAATGACTTCACGAAGACTAACTCAAAGTAAAGGAGGAAGGGATAGAACCACCACTAGTTGAAGATGAGGATTTGTTGACCAGTTCCAGCTTGTCAGACAACTGTGACATCCGGGTTAGGGAGGCTGAGATTCAACTCAAGACCGCCTTCACTCTTATTCCCTTGAGCTAAGGACACACAGCCCTCGCCTAATCACTCTGTAAGTCTTCAAGGTAGACTTCAACCTTCACAGACGACGCTCACCGCAATCCACAATGACTCTTGGATGCTCAACGACGCCTAACCGGCCGGAGGATTCACAGCCCTCAAGTGTAATAAGTCTTCGTGTCACACGCATGAAAAACTTCAAAGATGCCTAACACTCTTTGGCTCGGGTGTTTGGGCTTTGTCTCGCAAGGATTTCTCTCTCAAAGGCTTCGAGGTGGGTTGCTCTCAAACGAAAAAAGCCGTACTAACTCCGAGCAGCCACCAATTTATGGTGTAGGGGTGGGCTATTTATAGCCACTAGGCAACCCGACCTGTTATGTCCGAAATGACCTCGGTCACTAAGGAACCGACACGTGTTCCAACGGTCAGATTTCAAACACTCACGGCAACTTTACTTGGGCCTCATCCAGCTCGATAAGTTTTGTTTCATTGTCTTCGTCAAGACATAGGATTTGGGTTGAGCATCACTACCATTCCGACTATGATCAATTGGACCCACTTAACAAAGACGGTGGTTCCTATGACCAACAAAGAAGAAAAGGAAACAACGAAACAACACAGCCTTCTCCATAGTCTTCACTCAATGTCTTCTCATGTCATAGTCTTCAATGTGAATATCTTCACATACCACCATTGTCTTCAATGTCTTCATACATTTTAGGGGTCGCTCCGTAGGTAAACCGAATCAATGAGGGACACTACCCAAGTATCCCGCACTTCTCACAAACGCATTAGTCCTCAACCACATTTGTCGTCAATACTCCAAAACCAACTAGGGGTGGCACTAGATGCACTTACGCACCTCAACTTCTACCGGATGAGTGACACTTTTGGCTGTGGGACTTCTTCGTGAAAGGATCCTCTTGAACTCGATGGTGTGGATGTGCTCCAAAAAACACATTATTGGGAATGGCTTCTCTGACCCTATTTTGCCAAATCATCGTGAGCTTGATTTTTCTCGCTTAGGGTATATGATGAAGCTCTAACCCTCAAATTTCTTCTCTAGCTTTCTCACTACATTGCAAGAATTCAGTCATGGCTGGACTTCTGACGTCCCCACCCTTCATCACTTGATTAACCACTGATCTGAGTCGCCATAGACCATGAGGCATTTTGGACGCCGAAAGAAATGGGCCATACGCAACCCATACAAAAGTGCTTCATATTCTGCTTCATTGTTGGAGGAATCAAAGTGGATCCGAGCACATATCCAGCTTATCTCCTGGGGAAACCAACACTACCCCAAAGACTGTAACCATTCAGCATCTTAGAACCATCGAAGAACATGGTCCAAGGTTTCAATCGAACGTGAGTCGGAAGTTGCTGTTTAATCCACTGGTGATGAAATCTGCTACCGCTTGGGACTTGATGGCTTTTTTTGCCTCAAACTTGATATCAAGGAAGGAGTTCAATCGCCATTTCGCCACTCGACCAGTTGCATCTCCGCAGTGTAATCGACAATGGGGCGTCACGACGAATCGTAATGAAATGGTCATAGAAGTAATGAGCAACCTTCTTGATGGTAATATAAATCCCATATACAAGCTTCTGATAATGAGGGTATCTTTGCTTTGATGGGGTCAACACTTCAGAAGATAGTATACCGGCGCTGAACTTTGAAGGCTTTTTCTTCTTCCCGCCGACCGTAAGTACTGTGATCGACGACTTTGTACCGTGGCTGCAATGTAAAGAAGCAAAGGCTCTTGCTGATTGGGGCAGCAAGCAACCGATCGGTGAGAGCAGAGCTTTAGCTCGCAAACGCTGCATCAGCTTCGAGTCCACTCGAACTTGTCTCGACTTCTTCATCCGCCGGTAAAGAGGCAATGCCTTTCACCGAGACGAGATGAATCGATTTAAAGCGCAAGCATCCAAAGAAGTCGACATCGTGTACACGCATGTATGCTTCTATCTGGAGTATAGTACCAACTTTTTCTGGTTGGTGTCGATTCTCGCTCGGAAACAAGAAAACCGGTAACTTTCCGCCAGAACTCAATGTGCACTTTGATGGATTAAGCTTGATATCATACCTCCTGAGATTGGCAAATGTTTCAGCAAAGGTCAATCAACAGGTCGGAACCCTTCCGTGATTTGACCATAATATCATCCATGTATGCTTCCACATTCCGACTAATTTGAGTGAGCAACACTTCAATCATCCTCATGAACGTGGGTTCGACATTCTTGAGGCCGAATGGCATGGTGACATAGCGTACACCCAATGGAGTGATGAAAGCTGTTTTGATCTCGCTGGGTCCATATGCGGATTCGATGGTAACCGGAATAGGCGCCTAAAAAGACAGCGCCACATCCCGCAGTCAAGTCGATCATTTGGTCGATGCGGGGAGAGGAAATGATCTTCGGCAGGACCGATTGATATGTTTGAAGTCGATGCACATGCGAAGTGACTTGTCCTTCTTGGGGACCATGACAACATTGGCAAGCCACCAGAGTGGTAAATCTTCTGGATAAACTCTGCTGCTAAGAGCCGAGCCACCTCGCCAATGGCTTTTCTCTTCGGATGGCTGACCGTCAAGATGTTCTCGACAGGCTTCACCTTTGGGTCGACTCTCAGAGGATGCTCAGCCAGCCCCCTGAACACCCGCATGTCGCCAGGCTTCCATGCGAAGATGTCCCAGCTTCACGGAGGAACTCGGATGAGCGCTTCTTCCTATTTGGAGTCGAGGTCGTTGAGATATGAGTCGAGCAGCACCTGGCTCGGTCGGGTGAATGTGAATCGCTTTGTCTCACCGGACGATCAAACACCGATTCCAGAGCGTGCTTTTGGCTCGCAAACAAATCACTCGGATCTGCAGTTTTCGGGTATTCCTGCAACTCTAACATCGCCATCTAAGCATCGGGCGATCTTTGAGCCCTTCCGAAAGCACTTCTTCGCTTTCTTCCGATTGCCGAATGGTGATCACACCTTTGGGACCGTGCATCTTCAATTTGAGGTACACATAATATGGTCTAGCCATGAAACGCGTGCATAAGCTGGCCTACCCAAAATAGCATGATAAGCACTCGAAATCCACAACTTCAAACGCCAATTTTCTTTGCGGTAATTCTGGAATCACCCAAACCACATCAAGATCAATTTGGCCGAGTGACTCAGCCTTCTTTCCGTGAATGACCCATGGAAACTCAGGTTGTTAGTACTCGAGTCCGACATCGAAATGCCCATCCCTTTCAAACGCTTCTCAGATACAATATATTCAGGCCATCGCCATCATCCATCAAGACTTTAGTCACCGAGTGCCTTCGACGATCGGGTCAACCACCAAAGCTTGCCTCCCGTGGGTGGCTATGTGTTGGATGATCGGATCGGGTCGAATGTGATGGCAACGAGACCATTTCAGATAATCAAGGCCGCTTGAGCAAACCATATTCACCTCTCGCTTTATAACTTTCAATCGACTTTTTCTTTCTACATCAGCAAAAATCATCGTGGTGGAATTGACCGGGGTATCCATCATCACTATCTTCTTTGTCTTCAACTTTGTCCCACTCTTCTCCTTATCTTTGGACTGTTTCCCGGACCGCTGGATCAGGAGCCGACATTGTCGAGTGGGTATGTTTCGTAAATGAATTTACCCTCTTCATCTTTCTTCGTGGATGTGACACAGCAATCCATAACGCCATTCCCTTCCTTGTCCTTCACCTTCTTAGGGTTCCAAGACCCTTTGGGTTTCTTTAAACTTTCCTTGAGTCACGCCAAGGCTTCTCCAGAGCAGATGGCTCGGCTTTCCGCTTCGCCTCCGACCGAGTTTCTCCCCGTTTCAAGAGCGGCTGACTTGTACTTGCCATCCGAGCTGATCCTCTTCTTCACCATTGGCATACTTGGTGGCAATCTCCATCATTCGACTCGTGGTCATGTCTCCGTCCGACTCAATTTCAAACTTAGTTCTTCTTTTAACACCTTCCTTGAAGGCATGCACTCATGGTGATTAGATACATTTTCCACCATGTGATGTAAAGTGATCCACTCGATGTAATCCTCAAAGTCTCATTCGACTTTTGCACACAAGATTGTAGCTCACAACCCCGCTGGTCGCTTGCAAGTTCCTTCAAATGTTCTACAAACACTGCAAGATCTTCCCAAGTATAAATGCTGCTGGTGCCAATCGATTCAGCCATGCTCCGCCGAGCCCTCCAACATAAGAGGTAGGTGTTTCATGGCCACCTCATCATTACCGCCGCCAACCTGAATAGCCACTGTAGTCCTCGCCAAGCACGCTTGGACTCACCAAGGAAGTTATCGACTCTAGTCGCCAACCCGGTTGGGAGGAATCACCACGGCCCCGATGGCTCGCTAAAACACTCGTCCCGAGACGTGAACTCGCTGTTGGTGGGCACATTCTGCTATGGCCTTTCTCGGTGAGCTCTGCTCCTCGCCGACCAAACCTTGAACGATAATGGATCTTGCATCAAAGATCGGTTCTCGGGTCGACTGGAATCCTTCGCCCAACACCAGGTCGGGCGCTTGTCATCTCATTGTCGAGGAGCGATGATCCACCCCTTTGGGGAGGGTTGGGCACGACGTCGATCGCTATGATCGAATCGGTGATCATATCGCCACGGTTCTTGTATTCGTCATCACGCCGCCTCCACGCTCTCACGCCGGGGCGATCTTGGACTATGGGCCGACGGATCAATTCGCAGCGACGGATCTGCCAGAATCATATTCGCGGATCTGTGATATGCCATTTTTGATCTTCCCGCTGCCCGGATTAAATCTTCGATCAGTAGAACCTCTACCAGCCTCGATCGAAGGCTGAATCGATTCTGCTATACGGGCTGCAGCTGCTAGATTCTAAATCGAGTTTGATATACCGAGTTTGGTGGAAAGAGTTGACGCCGATCGAGTCTAGAACCCGCGCGCCATTGCCGTCGAGTGCTCGCTGGAGGTTCTCCAATGAAAGCGCCAGCTGTTAGCTGTTGCTGCCGCCCCTCTAAGGCACGCTACCGGGTTTCTCCAACGATAGGAGTGTGTAACGATCCATGTTCCAACAAGGCGAAGTTCTTCCCTCTCGCAGAAGTGAGGGCTCGGGTTGATTTTTCGTGGACTGCTGCGCCGGATCGCCTCCGCTGGCGCGCTGGGAAAGCAGGCGGACTGCATGGTCCATTGACCATCACAACCTCCGCCGCCGGATCATCATTGCCGCATCGGATGCAGCTCTTCGCGGAGCCGACCGATGATCAAACAGTCAGAGAGAGATTCGCTGGCTCGATTGTCGCGATTTGGGGAGTGGCCGATCGGCGGGCCACCGCGGTCTCACCCACCGCTGAAGTTTCGACGACCGGAACGCTATACCGGGCCGGAAACAGGGAGGAGGACGGCTACAGTGGGTCGATCGACATCGGGTCGACGCTCGCCGAGGAGGATGCCGCGACGACGCTAAAAATGCGCCGCCCCACGGACGGGAAGCGCGTCGACGTCGAGTGGAGCCTCCTGCCAAGCGGAGTCGTCGGCGATGAACGTGAGCGCCGAGACGGATCTCGCGCCCTCAACCAAAACTCTGCCTGAAACCATGATGAAGGAGATCGGAAAAATCCCAACTTATCCAATAAATCGCTAAGACACATGCCCCACGGTGGGCGCCAACTGTCGTGGTTCTAAGTATCACAGTAGAATAGGGGGTAGGAATGGAGAGGCAAGATCCTAGCTATGGAGTAGTTGTATACGCAAGATGTTTACGAAGTTCAGCCCTTCTCGAAGAAGTAACAGCCCCACGCCCTGGAGCCCGGAGGCGGTCGATCAGATATAAAAGCGATAAGTTACAGGTGTGAACACTTTACATCGAGGAGGGGGTGGCATATAGAGTTCGCTGCACCCTCCAGCCCTTAGTTATGCAGGGATAAAAGTACATTAAGACCTGGTTACTGGTAACGCCCCACATAAAGTGCTATGATGACCATAAAAGCTACTTTAATGACCGACTGCTTGTGTGCAGATCGACTTAGGTCTCCGGGCGGTCGAAAGTGGTTGGCTTCAAGTGTCTTCAAGTCCGTCTTAAGGGAACCCTTCCGTGTCGATCGAAAGGTGGTTTCTTCTAGAGATGTCCTTGGGAGGGTATCTTGACAGGTCCATGACCTACCCTAGGTATTGTGGCTTCATCACCGCTAGCTCGATGAGCTGCCAGCCGTCCTCCGAGCTCGCGACAACTCCAAAATAAGTCAACCAGCTTCATGCCTTTCTTCCTCGTGATACGGTGCCAAGTAAGCCATCCCAACGGACATAGAATTCACTCCCCTCGAGTCACCATGTACAATCAAGAGGAAGCAGGTAAGCACGGCTAAGATGGCATCGACCGCCGAAGAGGGCCGTTTATAGCACTCAACCGTCCAAAGATCTACCAGCAGAAGCTCACGCCGATACTACAACCGGAAGGTCAAGCCGAGATCTTTCCAAGAGGGAGACTTTAGGCTCCGCTGATCCAAATAACAGCCGCCAGCACAAGCTCTCAAGACCTGGGAAGGCCCTTCATCATCGAAGAAAGTGTTGGGCAACGAGTCCCACTACCTGATCGACGCCGTAAGCCTCGAAAGCACGCAAGAGGGACGACCCGCAAAGAGAAGGAGCGCCATGGAATTCAAATCTCCTCCAAGATTTTACGCTTACGCGAGTATGTACCACGCTACCTTTTTGTATTAAAGCAATAAAGACTTCGAGTCCCCGAGAAGAGCTCGGGACCGCCCTCTTTATCTATATGATAAGAATTATGCCTATGAGTATGTCATTTTTATGTTATGTCATGGCACCGGGTTCACTAGCTCGAATTCCCGGGACTTGCTCGAGCTATGAAATGCTTCTCAGGGTCGACAAGTAATGTGGCACTCAAGCCGCCTTCCTACCGTAAGTCCGTTAGCTTGCAGTAGCCGATCGATTGGCGGGCAGGAGCAAGGTAGAAAGGGCGTACCACACGAGAAATGGCTAAGGACTCAAAGCATTGCATAGTTTAAGCCGTTCCAGCTTTTTATACAGCCGATCGCTCAGCAGCCGGGCCGACTGCTTCCTATTTTGACTTGCTAAAACTCTAAAACGGAAAGTACTCGGGCTTCCCAAGGTAGCTGGGTATTTCACGCAGCGCAGCACTACTACAGAGCGGTTGCTTGGCTAACAAGGCGGCAACCTAAGGGAAGGCAGCAAAGGGCGCCTTTGTTGCAGTTCTTCAGAGCCTCGCTCTCGGCTTGGATATTGGCCTAGACGTCCAAGAGCGCCCGATTCACCGGGCCAGTCCCGCTTCCTCGCACCCACGCGGTGGGCGCGGCACTCGTCGCCTCGGTGTCCGGGACCGAGGAACTCGTGGTGCCGGTCTCCAACGGGCGTGGTGCAGAAGCCGCCTTTGCGAGACGGCGACGCGTTGGTGCGCCGACCTCGAGATCCAGTCCCGCCACCACCTCTCCAGTCGGAGGCATCGGCGGGTCCGCCGGCTTCCCGCCCTGAGCGCTCCCAGACGGCGGCGGTGGCGGCACGAGCATGTCCGGCATGGAGGCGTCGCCGCCATCCTCTTCTCTGATCGGGTGCTCACCGCCGGCCTCCCCGGCCTGCGCCAAGAACTCCGGGGCCGGCGGGGCAGAATTCAGAGGAGTAACGAAGATCACCAACTGATCGTGACGCGCTTCTTCGCCCGCTTTTTCGCCGCCAGCGGCTGCGCCTCCGCCACTTTCTCTTGGTGGCGGCCTCCGATTTCGCCTCCGCTTTCTTGGTAGCGGGCGGCTCTGCTCTTCAGCACTCCTGCTGCTCCGCTCTCGCCTCAAGATCGGCGGCCGGATCAATCCGCCGGGCTGTGGCGGAAGTCTCCACCGACCCCATGACGGAGGCGGTGGCTGCCTTCTCAAGAGAGAGGGGAGCCCTGGGCCCAAGGAAAATAAAGAAGAAAACTCAGAACAGATCGATGAATAGAAGATAAGGATGCAAGGGAGGAAGACGCTTACGCGGAGACCATTTACAGCGTCTTCACCTCCCTGCGGAAGCGGTTGACCTTCGCGGCCACCTCTTCCCGCTTGGTTGCCGCGGCCGAGCCCTTGGGCTTCTTCGGCCGGCTGCCGAACAAGCTCGGCGTGGCCCTTCGCTTCTTCGCACCGCCTTGGGCATCCGGCGTGGCTGAGGAGCTCACACCTGGCTAGCCGGCTCCTGGTTGGTGGAGCGGGGCGACCTCCCCCGCGTCATCGTCGGGCCAGTCTTCGAGGCTGGCCCCGAGCCTCGCGCCGTCCGCCCTGCCGCCTCCTCCCTCGGCGTCGTCTTCCAAGGTCGCCGCCCCCAAGTCAGGGTCGTCGACGTCGCTCTCCGACCTATCACGGAGGAACTCGTGGGCCGGCCCCGTGGTGTCGGCTGCTGGCTGGAGGAGTGGGCTCTAACCAAGGACCGGTCGGTCAGATCTAGCAAGGCGGACTCGGCAAGAAGGAATCAGAGGAGCCGGAAAAAGTAACAACTCACCATGGGCGGAGGATGGACGCGTGAATACGGCTCCATGCCAAAGTGCCACTCTTCCGAGAGCTCGCAGTTCGCAAGGTAGTTCACCATGTAGGCCACCTCCTTGTGAGGCATCTCCTTGGTGCACATCCGGCTTGGATCCCGGTGGCCGCTCATCTGACAAATCATGTGAGGATGGCCTTGAAGCGGGAACACCCGGCGCGCCACAAAGCCGGCTAGCAAGTCGGGCCCGGTCAGGCCCTCCGACTGCGTCATCACTCGGAGTCGAGCAACGGCGGCGGCTCCAGCGTGCGTCAGCGTCCTGCCCCGGTACGACCAGTTGGGCTGTCTCCCAGCCGGCGCGCCGGCTACATAAGCCGGCAGGTTGACCCAGTCACCCTCCGCGAAGACGCTCTTCACGTAGAAGTACGACTGCTGCCACATCTTAACCGACTTTATCAGCGCGATGGGGGGAAACGGGTTGTCGGCCCCGCCCTCCGAGACCGCGATAAATGCGCGCGACTGAAGCCGCACGCCGCGACGTGGGTGCCAAGCTTGGTGTAGAAGAACTCCCCCCATAGCTCGAGGGTGGGAAGGATGCCGAGGAAGCCTTTGCACAGAGTGACGAAGGCGGACAACAACAACACCGTGTTCGGAGTGACGTGGTGCGGTTGGAGTCCGTAGAACTCGAGGAAGGAGCGGAAGAAGCCGCCACGGCAGACCGAGGTCATAGGTAGGTAGTGCGAGCGAGGATCTCCCGCCCTCCTCTGGCGCCGGTGAGATTTATCTCTCTGGCGCGAGGCGGACCTTCATGAATTCCTCGCGAGGCAACCGACGCGTCTTGCGGAGGAAGTCGATGTGGTCTTCGTGAACCTCGGAGCTGTTCCACTCCCCGGAGCGCACCGCGGGGGGCGTGGCGTTGGAAGAGGAGCTCATCGGGAATGGGTCGCCGCGACGCTCGACGAAGCTTGGGGGCACGGCGGCAAGAGGAAGAAGGAGGAATATGCAAGAAAGAGGAGGCAATGAGGAAGGGGGATGCGCGTGCCCTGCCGCTCCCCCTCCCCCGCCTACTTATAGACCCTCGGGCTGTGAAGCCGAGGGGGCGAGCGTGGGATTAACTGTGCCATTACCCCACGCCCCCACGATCCTCACCACGCGAGTTACTGCGTGCAGTAACTCCGTGGGAATATCAACCGCCCGCCTCGGCCGCAGCGGATCCGCTCGAAAGCCGAGGAGGGTAGTGGAGGGCCCGGTCCGAAGAGGTGTCCCGTCGCATGCATAAGCAGGCAGACAGGCCCGGCCGCACGCCACCACGTGACAGGCCCGGGACGAGCGGTGGCACGGACGCTTCGCTGGTACGCCATTTGGCTCCCGCCGAGGCGTTCAAAAGATTGGTCAAGACGGGTTGGGGCGAGGCCGACTCCAACCGGTCGGCTTGGCAGAAGACGGACGAAGCTCCACCTCGGACGAAGGGAGAAGGAAACTGCTGAGGCTCCTCGACCAATCGTCCGCGGCGCCTCACCAGCTTCGGGGACTACTGTCGGAGTAACGGGCCACGGGTAGGCTAACCCGAGACCCAGGATCTTTCAAGGCATCAGGGCTGACAGCGCCCCCCAAGACGATGAGGCGAGGTGCCGCCTTCTGGAAGCCGACTGAAGGAGTGGCCGGCTTCCCATAGGCGGCCCTGTCCTGAATGCAAGGCTGAGTCAAGCCGACTCCCGCCTGGCGACTTCCAGAAAAGTCGGCTCTAGGGAGTCGGCCCGCGACACCTGCCGAGCGTGTGCCCTCGTCGGGAGGACGGGACAGGGAGTGGCTACATTACAGCCCATCCCCTCCTCCAAATCAGGCAAGCATGGCCATAGTGCCCGCATCATGAGATCTCCGCCCGGCGCGACATCTGCTACCGCTTCTCGACATCACCTCAGATTGGCGAGTCCTGCTCCCACGACGGCCGTCTCAGACGCCCAAGGACGACGGGCCCCGCGTGTCAGTGAGAGTCTAGAAGACGGCAAAGAGCCCTACCTGTCGGACCCAGGGAGTTCGGCCTCTAGGAGTCGGCTGGCCCCTCCCTCGGGGCCCACGCGCCATCAACCAGACAAGATAGGGAGTGGCTACGGTCATCGCCCGCCAGGCGGCGGGTCTGTAGCCATGACCCCCCGACCAAGCCTGCGTCATTAGAAATGTGGCTACTGTGATCAGCCACCGACAAGCCCGGGACTGGCGGGTACGGCCTGTCGGCCCGAACCTTGCCAGTCGGCGGGCCCCAGCAGCCGGCGGAGAAGCCGACACACGAGAGACTGACAGTCAGGCCCAACCCGGCCGGATTACCAATGTACCCCTGGGGGGTAGGCCTATATAAACCCCCCAGGGCACCCATGCAAAGGGTTCCGAACCTGTAAGAGTTAGACCAGATCATAGAGGAAAGGGAAGAGCTAGCCTTGCCTTCTCCTACCTCCAGCATACAGCTCGAGGAGCACTTGTGTATTCACTTGAGCCTTAGTGATCATGCGGAGACCCCGCGGAGCAGGAGTAGGGGTGTTATCTCCTAGGAGAGCCCTGAATCTGGGTAAAGTACGTCGGCGTTCATGTCTACGCCTCATCCCGCTTCCGGGCACCGGCGACGTTCTACTCGCTCCCACCATGATAAGCCATCCTTTGGCATATGTCGCACCCAACCCCCGACACTTATATTGGGCTCTATTGCTTACCAGGAATGATGTGTTTGTTTTATAAAAAATGTGTTTCATCTCTTGTGCGGATTATTTATGCATGTATGCCACGGCTTCGTACTTGTCTATCCTACAGATGCCAGAGGACAAGGAAATTTTTATGATGGCGTCTACCCGGCTGGAGCATATGGCCATGGAGGTTTTGTGCCATCATGTATTGGGTCACTTTGGAATCCTTTGTCAGAAAAAAGGTTTCCCGATGAATTGGGTCACTTTGGAATTTGGATTGTGGGACTTTGGAGGATTTGAATTACAAGGATCTTCTTCCTATGGAAACCCTTTGGATCACATGACTTACTAGGGTTACCAAATTCATATGGAGTCCTTTCCTATGCCCTTATTCCATAGGAACTTCAATATCAATTCAAAACTCATTTTGATTTTCCTTTGAAAATTCCAATGCACTTCACTTTATTAATCTCCAACCTCTCCCATCAGTCCTCTAATGGTGTTTGTTTCATGTGCACCATTTTTTATAGAAAGGAGGCGCTTGCCCGGCCTTCCGTTACGAATTCAACAAGTCTGACAGAGTACGACGACGTAGAAGAAAAAGACAAAGATACATGCGATACATGCCCGTAGGCGGGACCAAGCGACACAACAGTAGTAAGGAGTCTAGGCTCTCATGGTAGCAAGGGGCGACGTCATGTCAGTGATGTCCCCTGTGTCGGTTGACGCAGCTCAGTACACTTTCCCCGCACCCTTGAGGCGAGCTCCTCCACGTGCCTTCGGTCTTGCACCTTTGCTAGTGGCTTCCACAGCTGCAAGATAGACACTAATTTGTATAGCAGATTAGTCGAATGTTTGATGTATTGTCCCTCTATAAACGCCTTATTTCTCGTGGTCCATAATGACCAAGCCATAGCACCAAATCCTAACCAGGCTAGCCGTCTATCTCGTCCGGTAGTGGACGATACCATTCTATAGAAATGCGAAAACCCACTTGGGTTCCACGTTGATCCCGTTACGTCTCTAACCGAGCTCCATACGAATCTAGCCATGGCACATCTAAATAGGATGTGGTCCCGGTCTTCATGCTCGCCACACAAGATGTAGTTGCCATCACCCGAGCCTCTTCTCTTTTGCACCTGGTCCCCGCTAGTGATTCGATTACATGCCACTTGCCAAAGGAATATTTTTATTTTCACCGGAAGTCGGGCCTTCCAAATCCCAGACATGTCACAAGGTGTTAGTGATTTGAAAATCTCTCTATATAGAGATCCAGTGGAGAAGAGACCAGATGGCTCCAAGCGCGAGGCAACTTCATCATTTCCTTGCCCCAGCTGTTGCCCTTGCAATCAATCACGAATGCCGTCCCATTCCGTGTTTTCCGCCTCACCTAGTGAACGTCGAAACTGGGACGCCCACTGCCCATGTCTCCACACTTCCGCCACCTTAGCGTTTTGGTTAGTAGCAATGGCAAATAGTGCTGGGAATGCCACTGAGAACTGGTCCTCCCCACACCAGATATCGGTCCAGAAACACGCGGCCTTACCATCATGAATGGTAAACTTGGTACCCAATCGCAATAAAGGTTGCACTTTCCAAATATCCCTCGCAAACTAAGACATTTTAATGTTTCGTCTAGAGTCCACACCACCCTGGACCAAATATTTGGTACTAAATATATCTAACCAAAGGCCTTCCTTCCCAATTAATATTTTCCATGTCCACTTTGTCATCATACACCAATTCATGACTTTGGTATTTATCACCCCAAACCGCCAACCTCTTTAGGTTGACAGATATTATCCCAGCTTATCATATGGTACCACTGCTTCCCATTCTACTTTCCCTAGAAGAAACAAGACCACACCTTATTAAGTTTGTCGTGAATCCCGTCTTGAAGAAGATACAAACCCATCACGAACATCGGTATGCTCGTAATACAATTGTTTATGAGTACCAGCCGTCCCCCAGAGGCCAATAACTTACCCTGCCATGGCTCCACCCCCGTCGTTGTTTTTTCCACCACTGGTTGGAGCTCACCCATCGTTATCGCCCTCAATGAGATTGACATGCCTAAGTATTTGATTGGGATCGAGCCCAATTCGCAGTTCATCATGTGCGCCGCTTAAAGTTGAGATTCAAGGTCGCCGCCCGTGATAATCGCCTCACTCTTCGCAAACTTAATTTTTAAACCCGACATCTCCTCGAAGCACATCAACAAGAATTTAAGATTCATAATTCGCGCTCTGAATTTTTTATGAATATAAGCGTGCCATCTGCGTACTAGAGTTGTGATATCCCTCCGAGGATAATACCCAAAGCCACCCCGGAGATATGCCCCGCTGCCTTGGCGTGATCGAGAATTGATGCAAGTGCGTCGACCAATATGTTAAACAAAAGCGGGCATATAGGGTCCCCCTGCCGGACCCCTTGGTTACTTCAGAAGTATGCCCCCACCTCTCCATTAATATTAACTGCCGTCTGCCCCCCTTGGACCAGCTGCTGCATCCAGCTAATGCAAAGGTGGTCAAAGCCTTTCGCCTTAAGTACCTCCTCCAAAACTTCCCACCACACTCTATCGTACACCTTCTCAAAGTATATTTTAAGGATGAACACCTCTTCCTTAGTTGTTTTGATCACATGTAGGACCTCGTGCAAGACCGCAATCCCGTCAAATATACTTCTCCCCCGAATTAAAGTCGTCTGGTGTGGGTCAATGATTTTATTTGCCACCGACGATAGGCGGGTCGCAAACCCCTTAGCCAGTAGCTGAAAACTGACATTTATTAACGTTATTGGGCGGTACTGGCTAATATTGTCTGCCCCTGGACCTTAGGAAGTAACGCCAGCACCCCATAATTTAAACGTTTGACGTCAATTCTACCGAGGGTTAACTCCCGCAATAGGATAAAGAACTGTGGTCCCACTAAATCCTAGAATTTTATGTACAAGATTACCTGGAACCCGTCGGGGCCCGTTGCCGTATTTACCCTCATGTTATTTAGGTTGTCAGTCACCTAAACAAGAGTAAAGGGGCGCACCAGTGTGCAGTTATAGTCCCTCGTCACCTTCCATTGAGGCCCCCACATATTCAGGCCAAGAGAAGCGGCACCCCTGATGTGGTTCCCAACAACTGTCTATAAAACCCATCAATATGAGTTCTAAGCTGTACCTCCCCAGAGTAGATTATATCCCCTTCGCTAAGGGACCTAATTGTGCATCTCTGCCGCCGACCGTTTTCCACGGCATGGAAAAATTTCATGCTAGCATCCCCTTTTACAAACCACCTTTTTTGCCCTCTCTTTTGCCAATACATCTCCTCACATGTCAGTACAAAGATCATCTCATCCTCCAACGTGTACTGACAGGCCCACTCATCATGCGATAGGCCCACATTATCCACTTGATAGTCTAGCCGTTTTATTTCTTCTAATAAATTTGCCTTTCGTCGCATCAGATCACTCCCAATATTAGCTCCCCACCCTCCCAAGTAATGTCGGGCTTGACGAATACAGTGTTGCCACTCGTCCAACGCGTCACATAAAGGGCCCTATCGTTGAGGTCTATTTGCCCTAGCCTCGCCCCAAATGCGGGTGATCTTCTTAGAAAAACCCGATTGGAGAAGCCATTGCTTCTCAAAGAAGAAACATTTAGGGATTATGCGATTTCTCTCCCCGGACCGAAGAATGAGAGGGAAGTGATCCAATCCCAACCGAGTTTCCGCCATAAGAGAACATGCTAGGAATTTTTCCTCCCAATCCATGGAGACAAGAACTCGATCTAATACTTACCGAATTGGCTTGTCTTGGTTGTTAGTCCAAGTAAAGCTAGCCCCCGCCCGATGTACTTCGATAAGTGCCAAATCCGCCACCCACTCATTAAACGAGTCTACCAATCCTTGGTCATTAATTATTTGATTACTCTTGTCCTCCGCCAACCGAATTAAACTAAAGTCCCCCCGATGGCAACCGGGTTTGTTGTATTCAAGATCTTCAAGAAGATTTCCCTCGAGAAGTCCCGAGATCTAGCGTGATATGTCGGCCCATACACCACCACTAACTCCCATCTAAAATTATTATTGCGTTGGAGCAAATCTACTGCCAAGAAGAACTCCCCCCTAGAGAATGAGATCACATCGAATGTGTCTTTATTCACCCCGGCTAGAATCCCTCCCGATCGACCATTCATTGGAACCCATTCCCAATGGAACGGGAGAGCTCCCGCCAAGGAGTCTAACTCAATCTGCGAGAAGGATGCACGAGTGGTCTCCTGAAGCCCGACAAAATCGAGGCGCTGGTCATGGATGTATTGGATCAGTTGTTGTCTTCTGTCCCGTTGACCTAACCCTCTCAAGTTCTAGATGATGCCCCTCATTGCATCCCTATGGGGGACCAGGCCCCTGCCCTTTTGTTTGTTTGGTCCACCAGACCTGTGATTCTTCTTACTCTCCCACAGCCAAGGCCCATCCCTCTACCGCAGCCCGAGGCTGCATGACCCGGCGACACAACCTTCTCCCTGGCATGATCATCAGGATCCTGTGCGCAAGCCTCGGCCAGCCTCATGCGCTCCAGGTCCCGCCGAGTGATGGCTATCTTGGCATGTGCGTCCTCTTGTGCATGGAAGCATTCCAACACCTCTAATGGGGATCGCTCCTCGGATCCCAAGATCACATTGCTCTCCTTGGCCGAACGTAGTCAGTGTGCATTCGAAGCAAGGGAACCTTGAAGGATGACACAGAGTGGGTGATGGTTTTGGAGGTTATACCTTGCATGGCTTTGTTGGCCTTGAGAGACATGGCCTCGTCCATCATCTTGGAGGCCCTGGAACCCGCCGACCTCGTGCTTGTACGTGAGGCTTGGACAGGGGATGCCGCGGACGCCGCAGCGGTCACTGCCGCCGTCGCCATGCCCACTTGTACCCCGGGGTCACGACCATGTCCTACACTGGGTTTTGCTCCTGGTCATCGCGGATGCTTTCAAAGGCCGCCATGCATTCTTCGACGGGCATGAGGTTGTCGGTGAAGTCCTCACCCTGGAAGCAGTTGTCGAGGCGGATTGGCGAGACGGCGATCGCCCTAGCCGAGAGTGTAGCTCCCACCTGTGTTGACATGGAGGCCGCAGATCGAACCAGTGGTGATGAGCAAGGAGTGGCTGAACGGGGGGTCGAGGTTACGCTCGGGATAGGAGACTCAGCCGTGATGCCAGAGCCCACGGGGCGCCCGCCTCTGGTCTCTATCTCCCCTCCTGAGGATCGGCAGGCGCACAACTTCTTCGAGATGGGGGATGAGGATGCACTGCACGCCAGGTCAACCTTCGAGAGATTGGACCCGTACTGGTCGACCTCCAGCATAGGAGGAATGGACTCGCACCACAACATCCGTGGTGTATCCATAGTCGGAAAGACGATGGTCGGTCCCTCCACTCGCACGTCGAAGGTAGCAACCACATCCTGGACCGCCAATGACGCCTCATGCCCAGCCGGGCCTGAAGACACCACCGCCGCTGAGGAGGCACCGCCAGTAGTCACCGCCTTCAATTGCCGCCCGCCGCATCCCAATTAGTAGTGTTGAGACTTGGGGCCGACTCCTCCTCATCACCATCTTGCTCGTCATCAGTAGGGTGTCACGGTGGAGAAGGGGGTGGGGGTAGTGGAGCCAATGGACCCCCCGACTTGCAAACCACCCTCATCATGAAGCCGTTGAGGTCGCGGAAGATTTCAGACAGCCCATTGATCTTGGTCGGGTCTCTGCACCAGATTTTTGCTCTCACGGGGCATCCATCAGCCCACCCAAATCCGGCCGCAAAATAGTCAGTTCATCCACCACCACCGCCTTGCCAACGCCCCGGAGGAACTCCTGGATGAGCGGGACTTGGCGGAGCCGGTTAGGGATGCCCAAGATCCTTACATGACATTCCCGCAGCCATGAGACGGCGTATGGTTCCGTGAATGGCTCCCCCATCTCGGCTTTGTGCCCGCTGATCGGCAAGGTAATCGTGCCACCTTTTTGCGCCATCCTCAAAGCCTGCTTGGATGGGTACACCACCGAAAAGCAGTTTCGACCGATGAATCATTGTAACCTACCAGTCCCACTCCGATTCACACATATCTAATAAATCAAGCCTAATCGACTCCTCGGAGGCATCGCCATCCGTGACCACTAATGCGGCTTGAACTACGTCAGTATTTCCCCAAAGAGGAAGGGATGATGCAGCACAACTACGGTAGGTATTTCCCTCAGTGATGAGACCAATGTTATAAAATAGTAGGAGGGCCACACAACACCACGTAAACAGCTCCTGCACACAAAGAACAAATACTTGCAACCTGACGTAAGAGAGGGGTTGTCAATCCCTCACGGGTAAAAAGATAGGTAAAATTGTAGTAGATTGGATAAATAGATCTTGCGGAAACGCGAGATGAAATAAATAAATAAAAATTGCAGCAAGGTATTTTTGTATTTTTGGATTAATAGATCTGAAAATAAAAGCAAATAAAAAAATATCACGAAGGCAAATATAATAAAGAAGAGAACTGGGGGTCGTAGATTTCACTAGTGACTTCTCTCGAGAAAAATAGCATACGGTGGGTAAACAAATTACTGTTGGGCAATTGATAGAACTTCAAATAATCATGACGATATCCAGGCAATGATCATTATATATGCATCACGTCCAAGATTAGTAGACCGACTCTTGCCTGCATCGATCTACTACTATTACTCCACACATTGACCGCTATCCAGCATGCATCTAGTGTACTAAGTTCATGGAGAAACAGAGTAATGCAATAAGGACGATGACATGATGTAGACAAGATCTATTTATGTAGAAATAGACCGCATCTTGCTATCCTTAATATCAACGGTACATACGTGTCGGTTCCTCTTCTGTCACTGGGATCAAGCACCGTAAGATCGAACCCATCACAAAGCACCTCTTCCCATGGCAATAAAAATCGATCTAGTTGCCCTAACTAAACCAAAGATTCGAAAAAGAAATATGAGGCTATAAGTAATCATGCATATAAGAGATCAAAATATTCAAATAACTTTCATGAATAAAAACATATATAGATCTGATCATAAACTCAAAGTTCATCGGATTCCAACAAACACACCGCAAAAAGAGTTACATCAAATGGATCTCCCAGAGACCATTGTATTGAGAATCTGATAGAGAGGAAGCCATCTAGCTACTAACTGCGGACCCGTAGGTCTACAATGAACTACTCATGCATAATCGGAGAGACACCAATGAGGATGATGAACCCCTCTGTGATTGTGTCTAGATTGGATCTGGTGGTTCTACATCAAATAGATCTCCCAGAGACCATTGTATTGGAATCTGAGAGAGAGGAAGCCATCTAGCTACTAACTGCGGACCCGTAGGTCTACAATGAACTACTAACGCATAATCGGAGAGGCACCAATGAGGATGATGAACCCCTCCGTGATTGTGTCTAGATTGGATCTGGTGGTTCTGGAGCTTGCGGCGGCTGGAATTGATTTTTGTCCACTCCCCTAGGGTTTCTGGAATATTGGGGTATTTATAGAGCAAAGAGGCGGTGCGGGAGGCCGTCGAGGTGGGCACAACCCACCTGGGCGCGCCTGGGTCCCCAGGCGTGCCCTTGTGGGTTGTGCTCCCCTCGGAGCTCCCCTCAGGTACTTTCTTGGCCCAACAGGTGTCTTCTGGTCCAGAAAAAGTCACCAAAAAGTTTTGCTGCGTTTGGACTCCGTTTGGTATTGATTTTCTGCAAAGTAAAAAATAAGCAAGAAGCAACAACTGGCACTGGGCACTATGTCAATAGGTTAGTCCCAAAAAATGATTGTAAAACATCCAAGAATGATAATATAACAACATGGAACAATAAAAAAATTATAGATACGTTGGAGACGTATCAGCATCCTCAAGCTTAATTCCTGCTCGTCCTCGAGTAGGTAAATGATAAAAACAGAATTTTTGATGTGGAATGCTTCCTAACATGTTCATCACACATTCTTTTCTTTGTAGCATGGACACTGGACTTCTATATGATTCAAATCAATATTCTAGTTTTGACATGAATATTTCAATACTCAAGCATATCAAGAAGCAACCATTTCTTTCAAAATATCAACGCTAAAGCAAGTTATCCCTAGCCCATTATGCTCAGTCACTGATCCATTCATGAAACACACTCGCATATTAGCTACACCCAATGCTCAAGTACGATCATAGTGCCCCTTAGTTGGTGCATTAAGAGAAGATGGAGACACAAAACAAAAATTGCATAAAGTAAATAGAAAGGCCCTTCGCGGAGGGAAGTATGGATTGGTAGAGATGCCAGAGCTCAAAGCGAAAAATATAGATATAAAAACATTTTGGGTGGCATGCTTTTCCTGTCAATGAAAATAATCGAGTAGTTCCCAATACTTTCCATGCTAGATATATCCTAGGCGGTTCCCAAATAGAAAATAAAGTTTATTCTTTTTTCCACCATACTTTCACTTTCCATGGCTAACTGTATCAACGGGTGCCTTCCATA
Source organism: Aegilops longissima (assembly GCA_021605205.1). Lineage (NCBI taxonomy): Eukaryota > Viridiplantae > Streptophyta > Magnoliopsida > Poales > Poaceae > Aegilops > Aegilops longissima. The sequence continues at coordinate 530,723,455 of CM038681.1, read as the reverse complement.
CCAACACTTTCCAAGGAATTTATTCTTTGACAACATAAAGTAAATTCATTTTGCATTTCAGGACTGGGCATCCCTAATACCTTTGCCGTACTCTCGTGCAATGACAAGTGAATAAACACTCATCTTGAGAATAACACATCTAGCATGGAAATATATTAGCCACCCCATACCATTTCATGAGCGGTACGAGCACACAAAAGAGAAATTTATTTTGAAAATTAGAGATGGCACATACAAATTTGCTTAGAACGACAAAAGAATACCGCATATAGGTAGGTATAGTGGACTCATGTGGCAAAAACTGGTTTAAAGGATTTTGGATGCACAAGTAGTGGTCATACTTAGTGCAAATGAAGGCTAGCAAAAGATTGAGAAGCATCCAACCAAGAAACGAAAAATCTCATAAGCGAGCATTAAGCATAACTAACACCGAATAATGCACCACAAGTAGGATGCAATTTCATTGCATAACTATTGACTTTCGTGCTTACATAGGGAATCACAAACCTTAACACCAGTATTCTTACTAAAGAAAATTACTCATCAACGTGACTGACATATCACTATCATCATATCTCAAAACTATTACAAAGAATCAAGTTTATTTTGTCCAATGATCTTCATGGAAGTTTTTATTGAATCCTCCTTGGATATCTATCACTTTGGAACTAGTTTCATATGTTGCTTTTAGTAAGCTCAAACAAATATAAGTGAAGATCATGAGCATCATGTTTCTTTCTCTCAAAATAATTTAAGTGAAGTAGGAGAGAATTCTTAGAAATTTTACTAACTCTCAAATAAATCTAAGTGAAGCATGAGAGCATTTCTTCAAAAATACTAAAGTACACCGTTCTAAAAAAGATATAAGTGAAGCACTAGAGCAATTCCATAGCTCATAAAAATTTAAGTGAAGCATAGAGAGCAATTCTAACAAGTCATAGAATAATTTTGGCTCCCTCAAATAGGTGTGTCCAGCAAGGATTCATGACTTAAAATAAAAAGCAAAAGAAGCAAAGACTCATATCATACAAGATGCTCCAATCAAAACTCATAATATGTGACGAATAAAAATATAGTTTCAAGTAAAATACCGATGGTTGTTAGAAGAAAGAGGGGATGCCACTCGGGGGCATCCCCAAGCTTAATTGCTTGATAATTATTGAATATTATCTTGGGGTGCCATGGGCATCCCCAAGCTTAGGCTCTTCTTACTCCTTATTCCTTCATCCATCGTAATATCGCCCAAAACTTGAAAACTTCAATCACACAAAACTCAACAAAACCTTCGTGAGATCGTTAGTATAAGAAAGCAAATCACTACTATAAGTACTGTTGAAAACCCATTCATATTTTATTTTTGCATTATATCTACTGTATTCCAACTTTTATATGGCAAAAAATCTTCAAAGGAAACCATAGAATCATCAAAAATAGCACACAACGCAAAGAAAACAGAATCTGCCAAAAACAGAACAGTCTGTAGCAATCTGGATATTTTGAATACTTCTAGAACTCTAAAAATTCTGAAAAATTAGGACAACGTGAGAAATTTGTGAATTAATCTCCTTCAAATAGAATCAGTATTTTATCACGCTTCTGTAAAAAATGAGAATTATTTTCGTGAGCGCAAAAGTTTATGTTTTTCAGCAAGATCAAATCAACTATCCCCAACATGATCCCAAAGGCTTTGCTTGGCACAAACACTAATTAAAATATGAAAAACACAATCATAACAGCAGCATAATTATGCAAACACTCAAGAACAGAAAGAAAAATTCAAAAATAAATTTTATTCATTGGGTTGCCTCCCAAAAAGTGCTATCGTTTTACGCCCCTAGCTAGGCATAAAGCACGGATCTAGGATTTTTTCAAGGATTTAGCATACAAATTTTCAATGACAATACCTAGGAACTAGTTTGAGGAATTTATTCTTGCACAAAGGATCTCCTATAACTTCAACAAAATCTGGGTGAATACTGATCATTTTAAGATCTTCTTTATTGTTATTACTAGAAGTTGCACCCTTGTTCTTAGTAGCTTGAGTAATCTTGACGATCTTTACGGGAGTTTTTTTAATAGTTTTAGCGGAAGCAAAAGTCGTGCTTAGATTACTAAAGATCTCTTCCAATTTGTCAATCCGAGAAGGGCTTTCTTCAATTCTTTCATGCATTACGGTCCCCTTTTCTTTTAACAACTTAAAAACTTCTCCCGCTTTTGACCCAAATTTAGTAGCAAAATTATGCATCTTTTTATCCAAGCTTTCAAAATGTTCTTCGGTAAGCATTTTCTTTTCAATAACATCTAGTCTTTCCATAACATGCTTGAGAGTCAAAGTTGTTTCATTAATCATAAGCGGTGGTGAACCCACTAATTTCCCATAGCATTAAAAGCATCAAGAGAGGGACACATCAAGAAATTTCCACCGGTAATCGTATCAAGGACGAATCTATACCAAGTGGTGATGCCCACATAAAAACAACAAATAAGAACAACGGTGGATTGCTTACAGATAGATCTATTATGAGCAATGCAAATCCTATACCAAGAATATTTTAAATTCTCCCCTCCCCTTTGATTAAAGTTAAGAACCTCGTTCTCGAGGGAGCAAGCAATAGAGGATGAACCGTCCATAACGACAAAAAGTGGAAAACAAAATTGCACACAAAAACATATCTGACGAGAAAATGGCAAACGAAAAAGAGGGCGGATAAAATGGTAAATTTTTGTGAAGTGGGGGAGAGGAAAACAAGAGGCAAATGGCAAATAATGTAAATTGCAAGGAGATGAGATTTGTGATTAGGAACCTGGTAGATGTTGATGATGTCTCCTCGGCAACGGCACCCAAAATTGGCACGTGGCCGGGAGACTATCTTGACTTGATCATCCCCGGCAACGGCGCCAGAAATTCCTTTTGATGCGGCCTGAACTACGTCGGAATTCCCCAAAGAGGAAGGGATGGTGCAGCGCAACTACGGTAGGTATCTCCCTCAGTGATGAGACCAAGGTTATCGAACCAGTAGGAGAACCACGCAACACCACGTAAACAGCTCCTGCACATAAAGAACAAATACTTGCAACCCGACGTAAGAGAGGGGTTGTCAATCCCTCACAGGTAAAAAGATAGGTAAAATTGTAGTAGATTGGATAAATAGATCTCATGGGAACGCGGGATAAAATAAATAAATAAAAATTAAAGCAATGTATTTTTGTATTTTTGGATTAATAGATCTGAAAATAAAAGCAAATAAAAATAGATCGCGAAGGCAAATATAATAAAGAAGAGACCATGGGGCCGTAGATTTCACTAGTGGCTTCTCTCGAGAAAAATAACGTACGGAGGGCAAACAAACTACTGTTGGGCAATTGACAGAACTTCTAATAATCATGACAATATCCAGGCAATGATCATTATATAGGCATCACGTCCAAGATTAGTAGACCGACTCCTGCCTGCATCTACTACTATTACTCCACACATCAACCGCTATCCAGCATGCATCTAGTGTATTAAGTTCATGGAGAAATGAAGTAATGCAATAAGAACGATGACATGATGTAGAGAAGATCTATTTATGTAGAAATAGACCCCATCTTGTTATGCTTAATAGCAACGATACGTACGTGTCGGTTCCCCTTCTGTCACTGGGATCAAGCACCGTAAGATCGAACCCATCACAAGCACCTCTTCCCATGGCAAGAAAAATCGATCTAGTTGGCCTAACTAAATCAAAGATTCGAAGATGAAATACGATGCAATAAGTAATCATGCATATAAGAGATCAAAAGACTCAAATAAATTTCATGGATAAAAACATAGATCTGATCATAAACTCAAAGTTAATCGGATCCCAACAAACACACCGTAAAAAGAGTTACATCGAATAGATCTCCAAGAGACCATTGTATTGAGAATCACAAGAGAGAGAGGAAGCCATCTAGCTACTAACTACGGACCCGTAGGTCTACAATGAACTACTCACGCATCATCAGAGAGGCACCAATGAGGGTGATGAACCCCTCCGTGATGGTGTCTAGATTGGATCTGGTGGTTCTGGAACTTGCATCGGCTGGAATTGATTTTCGTCGACTCCCCTAGGGTTTCTGGAATAAAATATTGGGGTATTTATAGAGCAAAGAGGCGGTGCGGGAGGCCACCGAGGTGGGCACAACCCACCCGGGCACGCCTGGGCCCCCAGGCGCGCCCTGGTGGGTTGTGCTCCCCTCGGAGCTCCCCTCGGGTACTTTCTTGGCCCAATAGGTGTCTTCTGGTCCAGAAAAAATCACCAAAAAGTTTCGCTGCATTTGGACTCCGTTTGGTATAGATTTTCTGAGAAGTAAAAAACAAGCAAGAAACAACAACTGGCACTAGGCACTATGTCAATAGGTTAGTCCCAAAAAATAATATAAAAGTTTCTATAAACTTATTGTAAAACATCCAAAAATGATAATATAACAACATGGAACAATAAAAAAAATTATAGATGCGTTGGAGACGTATCAACCACCAAGGAAGTTGCATTAGCAGTTAGCTGGTCTTCCTCGTCCGACCCCCCTTCCAGCAGGTAGAAGCCCTTATCTTTGACACCCCCTTCCAGCAGGTGACCTCCGGTTTGGTCAGGCGTGTGGAACAGTTGTTGGATGTGTGACCCTCCTCTCTACACATGAATCAAAGCGGCGGGTTCTTGCACTCGATTTGGTAATGGCCATTCCGCCCACATATGAAGCACATAACTTCACCAGACTACGCCCTCCGCGCCAACCGGGCATGATCACCCTCACTGTCCCGCGACCATCGGTCCCCGTCCCATCTCCATTGATTGTGGTCTGCTACCTCTTGAGCATGCGTTGGTTTTTCCCTTGAAGAGGAAAGGGTGATGCAACAAAGTAGCGTAAGTATTTCCATCAGTTTTTGAGAACGAAGGTATCAATCCAGTAGGAGGCCACACGCAAGTCCCGCGTACCTACACAAACAAATAAGAACCTTGCAACCAACGCGATAAAGGGGTTGTCAATCCCTTCACGGCCACTTGCAAAAGTGAGATCTGATAGAGATGATAAGATAATATTTTTGGTATTTTTATGATAAAGAGTAAAAGTAAAGATTGCAAAATAAACGGTGCCAGAAATAGCTCGTTGACGGGAGATTAATATGATGGAAAATAGACCCGGGGGCCATAGGTTTTACTAGTGGCTTCTCTCAAGATAGCATAAGTATTACGGTGGGTGAACAAATTACTGTCGAGCAATTGATAGAAAAGTGCATAATTATGAGAATATCTAGGCATGATCATGTATATAGGCATCACGTCCGTGACAAGTAGACCGACTCCTGCCTGCATCTACTACTATTACTCCACACATCAACCGCTATCTAGCATGCATCTAGAGTATTAAGTTCATAAGAACAGAGTAACGCATTAGGTAAGATGACATGATGTAGAGGGATAAACTCAAGCAATATGATATAAACCCCATCTTTTTATCCTCTATGGCAACAATACAATACGTGTCGTTTCCCCTACTATCACTGGGATCGAGCACCGCATGATTGAACCCAAAGCTAAGCACTTCTCCCATTGCAAGAAATATCAATCTACTAGGCCAAACCAAACTGATAATTCGAAGAGACTTGCAAGGATAACCAATCATACATAAAAGAATTCAGAGAAGATTCAAATATTGTTCATAGATAAATCTTGATCATAAACCCACAATTCATCGGATCTCGAAAAACACACCGCAAAAATAGTTACATCGAATAGAACTCCAAGAAGATCGAGGAGAACTTTGTATTGAGATCCAAAGAGAGAGAAGAAGCCATCTAGCTAATAACTATGGACCAGAAGGTCTGTGGTAAACTACTCACACATCATCGGAGAGGCTATGGTGTTGATGTAGAAGCCCTCCGTGATCAGTGCCCTCTCCGGAAGAGCGCCGAAAAAGGCCCCAAGATGGGATCTCACGGGTACAGAAGGTTGCGGCGGTGGAGTTAGGTTTTCGTGGTGCTCTCCGATGGTTTCAGGGTACGTAGGTATATATAGGAGGAAGAAGTAGGTCGATGGAGCCACGAGGGGCCCATGAGGGTAGAGAGCACGCCCAGGGGGGTAGGCGTGCCCCCTGCGTCGTGGCCTCCTCATTGATTGCTTGACGTCCACTCCAAGTCCTCTGGATCACGTTTGTTCCAAAAATCACGCTCTCGAAGGTTTCATTCCGTTTGGACTCCGTTTGATATTCCTTTTCTGCGGAACACTGAAATAGGCAAAAAAAAAACAGCAATTTGCACTGGTCCTTGGGTTAATAGGTTAGTCCCAAAAATAATATAAAAGTGTATAAATAAGCCCATTAAACATCCAAAACACAATATATAATAGCATGAAGCAATAAAAAATTATAGATACGTTGGAGACGTATCATGGTCTCCCCCGCTGTCGGTGTCAAAACCGGCGGATCTCGGGTAGGGGGTCCCGAACTGTGCGTCTAGGCGGATGGTAACATGAGACAAGGGACACGATGTTTTTACCCAGGTTCGGGCCCTCTCGATGGAGGTAAAACCCTACTCCTGCTTGATTAATATTGATGATATTGGTAGTACAAGAGTGGATCTACCACGAGATCAGAGAGGCTAAACCCTAGAAGCTAGCCTATGGTATGATTGTTGTTCGTCCTACGGACTAAAACCCTCCAGTTTATATAGACAACAGATAGGGTTAGGGTTACACAGAGTCGGTTACAACGGTAGGAGATCTACATATCCGTATCGCCAAGCTTGCCTTCCACGCCAAGGAAAGTCCCATCCGGACACGGGACGAAGTCTTCAATCTTGTATCTTCATAGTCCAGGAGTCCGGCCAATGGTGATAGTTCGGCTATCCGGACACCCCCTAATCCAGGACTCCCTCAGTAGCCCCTGAACCAGGCTTCAATGACGATGAGTCCGGCGCGTAGATTGTCTTTGGCATTGCGAGGCGGGTTCCTCCTCCGAATACTTCATAGAAGATTTTGAACACAAGGATTGTGTCCGGCTCTGCAAAACAAGTTCCACATACCACCGTAGAGAGAATAACCTTTGCACAGATCTGCTAACATATTCCGCGGCATGACATCACACCACGGCCAGGCCTTTATACTAATCGCTTTTTTGTTCCACCTCAGCGCTTAGCGAGGCGGTTTCTTGGCACGCCTTATCGAGAGGAGATCGTGCCCCTTATTCCGGGATTCCCATCAATACGGACGTAGGGTAACCCAACCGCCATTGATTACGGCGCTTGGGAGATAAGCGAGTTTTACCAGGTGGCGGGGGCGCGATAGCCGTCCGTCCATATAAGGGGATAAGGATCCACCTTTTAACCACGCCTTCCTCCTCCTTTGCACATCCATTTCGCACTCGAGCTCTAGCGCCCAAGTCCGCATATCCCACCTCAACCTTCTCCAACCATGTCCGGAGCGGGAGGCAGTGGATGGCCTCCTCCGTCACGGAGGGGCACATCAAAAAGCTGCGGAAAGCCGGATACTTGTCCGGCGACATCGCGTGTCGGCTCCCCAACAAGGGGCAGCTCATCCCCACCCCAGGCCCCCTGAGAGGGTGGTGTTCCTCCCCCACTTCCTCCGCGGACTAGGGTTTCCACTTCACCCATTCGTCCGGGGGCTCATGTTCTACTACGGCCTAGATTTCCACGATCTGGACCCGAATTTCATCCTCAACATCTCGGCGTTTATCGTCGTGTGCGAGGCCTTCCTATGCATCCAGCCCCACTTCGGCTTATGGTTGAAGACCTTCAATGTCAAGCCGAAGGTAGTGGGCGGCCGCCAAGCCGGAGTGCGGAGGTGCCATGCTTTGGCAGATGGCCAACGCCCTATGGCTCGAGGGCTCCTTTGTGGAGACCATAAAGGTGGCAATCGGGGTGGTTCTACATCACCGAGCCGCGCGACTCTCAATGGGCGGCGGCCCCCGAATTCTGATCTGGCTTCCCTACACGGCTCACATCATGGAAAGAGACGGGCCTGACGTGGGGTGATTCGGAAGAGCTGTCCGGACTCCAAACCTGCGTCCGAAACCTGGTGGACAAGAATCTCGAGCTTGTCAACGTAATCCAGGTGATGCTCATCCGCATGATTCTCCCATGCCAGTAACGGGCCTTCGATTTGTGTGAGTTTGATCCGGCACAGCACCGAACCTTGAGCCGGCTCTTCGACACTACGTACGAAGATGCCTGGAAGGTGCTGTTCAAGGGTGCCGAAGCTCCCGCATCCGCTACCGAAGATCGCGGATTCAGCTCGCAGTGTCAAGCCAACGAGGTAAGTTATTTTACCCTTTATGGGACTATTTTTTCATAGTTTGACTCTGTGCGGGATCTAAAACTCCCTAACCTTTGATAGGATCGGCTGAAGACGTGCGGACAGATTGACCGTCCGCCCCTTGCCGAAGACCAGCGGACGCCTGATTGATTTGGCTGCTGGCTCCGGCACCTCACGTGGTGCCGGAGAAGAAGGCCAAGAAGAAGGCTACAGGGACTCGAAGGAGCGCCCGACGCCAGGTGTTGTCGGACTCATCGTCCGACGACTCTGAGGCGGAATCCTCCCTTGAGGACGAAGAGGAGGAAAAAGAAGCCTCTCCCCCAGCGGGGGGAGAGAAGAAAAGGAAGGCCGCCCCGACTGGGAAGGCCGGAGGGTCCAAGAAAGGAAGGACCCTTCCTCCGGACTTCTCCACAAACGCCGACAACGACGAGGAGGAGTGGCCACCAAGGGCCAAGCCCCTGGCGAGATCGTAAGTGTCCGGACTCCGGAATAGCTCATGACTTTTTATTTGTCGACAGTGTCTTCTAACGCCGAATATAACCATGTAGCCCACCCAAGGAGGAGCTCGCCGCTTCGTCGAGCGGCTCCCTGGATTCGTCGGATGTGAATAGCACCTCACTTCCGACCGCCTCCTCTCCTCGTGACGCAGAGCGACACCGCGGTGGAGTCCCAAAGGGCCCAGCCAGGAGGAGGTAGTCCCGGGCGCCAAGAAGGCGACCTCCCTGACTCGGCGCAAAGGGGCGAGACCCCGAGGGCTCTAAGTCGGGCCTGTGCCGACTCGCATCGAACCTTCAGTGGTTCCAAGTCCGCAAGCGGCACCTTTGTAAGAAGGGTAAGACTGCGACGCCGGTGACCTCCGTTCATCCGGAGGCACCGGATAGCTTGCTGGAGGCGCTTAACGGCGCCTCCATCGACGAGGAGCACCGCACTGTTATGAGTGTGGTGATCCAGAAAGTTCAGTCCGCCAAGAGCGGGCTGACTAAAGCCTATACCAGCCTTCTAACAGGCTTTGAGGTAAGTTTAGAATATGTAAAAATATTACCGCATAGACAGTAGCCCCTGATGCTTAGTTTGGTGTTCGGAAAGAAAAGTCGGACTGAGGATCTAAAAAGATATACGCAGGAGTCTAACATAAGTATGTCAATATGGGAATGCAGGCTCGCCGACCTCTGCCAGACCGATCATGGAGGTCAATGCATTGAAGAAGAGCCTCGAGCGGTCCGAGAACGAGCTCGGCCTTGCCAAGAAGCAGCTCGAGGACAAGGAAGGTAAGTAATACCTTATTAAAGTAATACCTTATAGAAAGTATTTGGTTGCAAAAATGACAGGACTAACGTGGGTATTGTAGGGGCCACGAACAAGGTGGCGACCCTGAAGGAAGCGGTGTCCACGGCCGAAAGCAAAGCGGCCGCGGAGCGCACCGAGCGAGAGAAGCAGGAGGCGCGGGTGGCGAAGGTGCGGCAAGAGCTCTAGGTGTTGGGGAACGTTGCAGAAAATTAAAATTTTCCTACGGTTTCACCAAGATCTATCTATGAGTTCATCTAAGCAACGAGTCAAGAGAGAGAGTTTGCATCTACATACCACTTGTAGAACGAGTACGGAAGCGTTCGAGGGAGTGGTGATGATGGAGTCGTTCCCAACGTGATTCCGATCACCGATGACCAAGCGCTGAAAGGACAGCACCTCCGTGTTCAACACACGCACGGGACGATGGCGTCTCCTCCGCCTTGATCCAGCAAGGATGAAGGAGAGGTTGAGGAAGACAACTCCAATGGCAGCACGACGGCGTGGTGCGGTTGGTCGGCAGTTCTCCGGCAGGCTTCGCCAAGCTTGCACGGAGAAAGAGAGGTGTTGGGAGGGAGGGCTGCGCCTTCAATGGTGTTTGCAGCCCTCCCCCACCCCTCTATTTATAGGAGGAGAGGGCAGGGGCCGGCCATCTAGGGAAACCCTAGATGGGGCGGCGGCCAAAGGGAGGAGGAGAGGGTGGCTTGCCCCCAAGCTAGGGGGCGCCCCTTTAGGGTTTCCTCCCAAGCCCTAGCCGATGGGCCTAGGTGGGGAGGCGCCCAGCCCACCAGGCTGGCTCCTCTCCCACACAGCCCATGTGGCCCCGGAGGGGTGGCCCCTCCCGTGGACCTCCGGAACCTCCCGGTGGCCCCAGACATTACCGTATACCCCAAACTTTCCGAGTCCGCTTAACCACTTTCCATATATAAATCTTTACCTCCGGACCATTCCGAACTCCTCGTGACGTCCGGATCTCATCCGGACTCAACAACATTCGTAATCACATACTTGTCTTCCTAATAACCCTAGCGCCACCGAACCTTATGTGTAGACCCTACGGGTTCGGGAGACATGTAGACATGACCGAGACGACCTCAGTCAATAACCAACAGCGGGATCTGGATACCCATGTTGGCTCCCACATGTTCCTCAATGTTGTCATCGGATGAACCACGATGTCAAAGGGTTCAAGCAACCCCGTATTCTATTCCCTTTGTCAGACGGTATGTTACTTGCCCGAGACTCGATCGTCGGTATCCCAATACCTCGCTTAGTCTCGTTATCGCAAGTCACTTTACTCGCATCAGAATGCATGATCCCGTGACCGACACTTGATCACTTTGAGCTCAATATGATGATGCACTACCGAGTGGGCCCAGTGATACCTCTCCGTCATACGGAGTGACAAATCCTGCCTCGATCCGTGTCAACCCAAAAGACACTTTCGGAGATACCAGTAGTGCACCTTTATAGTCACCCGCTTACGCCAGACGCTTTGATACACCAAAGCACTCCTACGGTATCCGGGAGTTACACGATCTCACGGTCTAAGGAAGAGATACTTGACATTGGAAAAGCTCTAGCAAAATGAACTACACGATCTTGTGCTATGCTTAGGATTGTCTTGTCCATCACGTCATTCTCCTAATGACGTGATCCCGTTGTCAATGACATCCGATGTCCATAGTCAGAAACCATGACTATCTGTTGACCAACGAGCTAGTCTACTAGAGGCTTACTAGGACGTATTGTAGTCTATGTATTCACACGTATTACGATTTCCGGATAATACAGTTATAGCATGAATAAAAGACAATTATAATGAACAAGGAAATATAATAATAATGCTTTTATTATTGCCTCTAGGGCATATTTCCAACAGTCTCCCACTTACACTAGAGTCAATAATCTAGTTACATTGTGATGAATCGAACACCCATAGAGTTCGGTGTTGATCATGTTTTGCCCATGGAAGAGGTTTAGTCAACGGATCTGCGACATTCAGATCCGTATGCACTTTACAAATTTCTATGTCTCCATCCTGAACATTTTCACGGATGGAGTTGAAGCGACGCTTGATGTGCCTGGTCTTCTTGTGAAACCTGGGCTCCTTGGCAAGTGCAATAGCACCAGTGTTGTCACAGAAGAGTTTGATCGGCCCCGACGCATTGGGTATGACTCCTAGGTCGGTGATGAACTCCTTCACCCAAATTGCTTCATGCGCTGCCTCCGAGGCTGCCATGTACTCCACTTCACATGTAGATCCCGCCACGACGCTCTCGCTTGCAGCTGCACCAGCCATCGCTCCACCATTCAACATGTACACGATCCGGTTTGTGATTTAGAGTCATCCAGATCTGTGTCGAAGCTAGCGTCGACGTAACCCTTTACTGACGAGCTCTTCGTCACCTCCATAAACGAGAAACATGTCCTTTGTCCTTTTCGTACTTCAGGATATTCTTGACCGCTGTCCAGGTTCCTTGTCGGGATTACTTTGGTACCTTCCTACCAAACTTACGGCAAGGTTTACATCAGGTCCGTACACAAGCATGGCATACATAATAGATCCTATGGCTGAAGCATAGGGGATGACACTCATCTCTTCTTTATCTTTTGCGGGTCGGGCATTGAGCTGAGCTCAATCTCACACCTTGCAATACAGCAAGAACCCTTCTTGGACTGATCCATTTTGAACTTCTTCAAAATCTTATCAAGGTATGTGCTTTGTGAAAGACCTATGAGGCGCCTCGATCTATCTCTATAGATCTTGATGCCCAATATATAAGCAGCTTCTCCAAGGTCCTTCATTGAAAACACTTATTCAAGTAGGCCTTAATGTTGTCCAAGAATTCTATATCATTTCCCATCAAAAGTATGTCATCTACATATAATATGAGAAATGCTACTGAGCTCCCACTCACTTTCTTGTAAACGCAGGCTTCTCCATAAGTCTCAATAAACCCAAACGCTTTGATCATCTCATCAAAGCGAATGTTCCAACTCCGAGATGCTTGCACCAGCCCATAAATGGATCGCTGGAGCTTGCATACTTTGTCAGCATTCTTAGGATCGACAAAACCTTCCGGCTGTATCATATACAGCTCTTCCTTAAGATATCCGTTAAGGAACGCTGTTTTGACGTCCATCTGCCAAATCTCATAATCATAGTATGCGATAATTGCTAACATGATTCGGACGGACTTAAGCTTCGCCACGGAGAGAAAGTCTCATCGTAGTCAATCCCTTGAACTTGCCGATAACCCTTAGCGACAAGTCGAGCTTTATAGATGGTGACATTACCATCCGCGTCCGCCTTCTTCTTAAAGATCCATTTGTTTTCTATCGCCGATCATCGGGCAAGTCACCAAAGTCCACACTTTGTTTTCATACATGGATTCTATCTCGGACTTCATGGCTTCTAGCCATTTGTTGGAATCTGGGCCCGCCATCGCTTCTTCATAGTTCAAGGTTCACCGTTGTCTAACAACATGATTTCCGGGACAGGGTTGCCGCACCACTGGTGCGGAACGTGTCCTAGTGGACCTATGAAGTTCAGTAGCAACTTGATCCAAGTACCTTGATCATCATCATTAATTTCCTCTTGGCTTGGTGTAGGCAACACAGGAACATTTTCCTGAGCTGCACTACTATCCTGTTCAAGAGGTAGTACTTCATCGAGTTCTACTTTCCTCCCACTTACTTCTTTCGAGAGAAAATCTTTTTCCAGAAAGGATCCGTTCTTGGCAACAAAGATCTTGCCCTCGGATCTTAAGTAGAAGGTATACCCTACGGTTTCCTTAGGGTATCCTATGAAGACGCATTTTTCCGACTTGGGTTCGAGCTTTTCAGGTTGAAGTTTCTTGACATAAGCATCGCATCCCCAAACTTTCAGAAACGACAGCTTAGGTTTCTTCCCAAAGGTTTCTTCCCAAACCATAATTCATACGGTGTCGTCTCAACGGACTTAGACGGTGCCCTATTTAAAGTGAACGTAGCTGTCTCTAGAGCGTATCCCCAAAATGATAGCGGTAAATCGGTAAGAGACATCATAGATCGCACCATATCCAATAGAGTGCGATTACGACGTTCGGATACACCGTTACGCTGAGGTGTTCCAGGCGGCGTTAGTTGTGAAACGATTCCACATTTTCTTAAGTGTGTACCAAATTCGTGACTTAAATATTCTCCTCCACGATCTGATCGTAAGAATTTTATCTTTTGGTCACGTTGATTCTCTACTTCATTCTGAAATTCCTTGAACTTTTCAAAGGTCTCAGACTTGTGTTTCATCAAGTAGACATACCCATATCTACTCAAGTCATCTGTGAGAGTGAGAACATAACGATACCCTCCATGAGCCTCAACGCCATTGGACCGCACACATCGGTATGTATGATTTCCAACAAGTTGGTTGCTCGCCCATTGTTCCGAGAACGGAGTCTTGGTCATCTTGCCCATGAGGCATGGTTCGCATGTGTCAAATGATTCATAATCTAAAGACTCCAAAAGTCCATCAGCATGGAGCTTCTTCATGCGTTTGACACCAATGTGACCAAGGCGGCAATTACACAAGTATGTGGGACTATCGTTATCAACTTTACATCTTTTGGTATTCACGCTATGAACATGTGTAATACTACGCCGAGATTCATTAAGAATAAACCATTCACCATCGGAGCATGACCATAAAACATATCTCTCATATAAATAGAACAACCATTATTCTCGGATTTAAATGAGTAGCCATCCCGTATTAAACGAGATCCAGATACAATATTCATGCTCAAACTTGGCACCAAATAACAATTATTAAGGTTTATAACTAATCCCGTGAGGTAAATGAAGAGGTAGCGTGCGACGGCGATCACATCGACTGAACCATTCCCGACGCCGCATCGTCACCTCGCCCTTCGCCAGCTCCGCTTATTCCGCAGCTCCCGCTGTGAGTTACATATATGAGCAACGGCACCGTATCAAATACCCAGGAGTTACTACGAGTAATCGGTAAGGTACACATCAATTACATGTATATCAAATATACCTTTGGTGTTGCCGGCCTTCTTGTCCGCTAAGTATTTGGGGCAGTTCCGCTTCAAAGGACCCTTCCCTTGCAATAAAAGCACTCACCTCGTGCTTGGGTCCATTCTTTGACTTCTTCCCGCAACTTGCTTACCGGGCGCGGCAACCTCCTTGCCGTCCTTCTTGAAGTTCTTCTTACCCTTGCCCTTCTTGAACTTAGTGGTCTTATTGACCATCAACACTTGATGTTCTTTCTTGGTTTCAACCTCGGTGACTTCAGATAGAGAATACTTCAGGAATGGTCTTTACCATCCCCTGCATATTGTAGTTCATCACAAAGCTCTTGTAGCTTGGTGGGAGCGACTGGAGGATTCTGTCAATGACCGCCTCATCAGGGAGGTTAATATTCAGCTGGGTCATACGGTTGTGCAACCCAGACATCTTGAGAATGTGCTCACTGACAGAACTATTTTCCTCCATCTTACAACTATAGAACTTGTCGGAGATGTCATATCTCTCGACCCGGGCATGAGCTTGGAAAACCAGTTTCAGCTCTTCGAACATCTCATATGCTCCGTGATGCTCAAAACGCTTTTGGAGCCCTGGTTCTAAGCTGTAAAGCATGCCGCACTGAACGAGGGAGTAATCTTCAGCACGAGACTGCCAAGCATTCATAATGTCTTGGTTCTCTGGGACCGGAGCGTCACCTAGCGGTCCTTCTAGGACATATTGTTGTTGGGGAACGTAGTAATTTCAAAAAATTTCCTACGCACACACAAGACCATGGTGATGGCATAGCAACGAGAGGGAGAGTGTCTGTCCACGCACTCGTGAGACCGAAAGCGAAGCGTTATAACAACGCTGTTGATGTAGTCGACGCCTTCACGATCCGACCGATCCAAGCACCGAACGACGGCACCTCCGAGTTCGCACACGCTCAGCTCGATGACGATCCCCGGACTCGATCCAGCAAAGTGTCGGGATGAGTTCCACAAGACGACGGCGGCGTGGTGATGATGATGATTTCATCGCGCAGGCTTCGCCTAAACTCTGCGACGATATGACCGAGGTGGAATATGGTGGAAGGGGCACCGACACGGCTAAGAGATCCAAGGGATCAATTGTTGTGTCTTTGGTGCTAGCCCTGCCCTCTATTTATATGTTGAGCCCGGGTCGAAACTTGGAGCAAAACCTCCTCAAAGTCGGTTTTGCCCAAAGGCAAGAGTCCCACTCGGACTCCAGGACCAAACGCCACAATCCTTGGCATCTGGCCCAGACGCCATGGGCCTCGGCTCTGGCCCAGGGCCAGACGCCAGGGTCTCCGGCGTTTGGCCCCTTGGCCTCCGCAAAACTCCTTTTGCACCGACCTAAAGCCTCATGGGCTTGACCCTTGGCCTAAACATATCATCCAATATATGAATCTTTACGCCTCGACCATTTCGAGACTCCTCGTCATGTCCCCGATCTCATCCGGGACTCCGAACTCCTTCGTACATCAAAACATGCAAACTCATAATATAACTGCCATCGAAACCTTAAGCGTGCGGACCCTACGGGTTCGAGAACTATGTAGACATGACCTAGAACTATTCTCGGTCAATAACCAATAGCGGAACCTGGATGCCCATATTGGTTCCTACATATTCTACGAAGATCTTTATCGGTCAAACCGCATAACGACATACGTTGTTCCTTTGTCATCGGTATGTTACTTACCCGAGATTCGATCGTCGGTATCCAATACCTAGTTCAATCTCGCTATCGGTAAGTCTCTTTACTCGCTCCGTAATACATCATCTCACAACTAACTCATTAGTTGTAATGCTTGCAAGGCTTATGTGATGTGTATTACCGAGAAGGCCCAGAGATACCTCTCCGACAATCGGAGTGACAAAACCTAATCTCAAATACGCCAACCCAACAAGTACCTTTGGAGACACCTGTAGTACTCCTTTATAATCACCCGCTTCGCTGTGACGCTTTGGTAGTACCAAAGTGTTCCTCCGTAAACGGAGTTGCATAATCTCATAGTTACAGGAACATGTATAGGTCATGAAGAAAGCAATAGCAATATACTAAACGATCAAGTGCTAAGCTAACGGAATGGGTCATGTCAATCACATCATTCTCCTAATGATGTGATCCCATTATTCAAATGACAACACATGTCTATGGTTAGGAAACATAACCATCTTCGATTAATGAGCTAGTCTAGTAGAGGCATACTAGTGACTATCTGTTTGTCTATGTATTCACACATGTATTATGTTTCCGGTTAATACAATTCTAGCATGAATAATAAACATTTATCATGATATAAGGAAATAAATAATAACTTTATTATTGCCTCTAGGGCATATTTCCTTCAGTCTCCCACTTGCACTAGAGTCAATAATCTAGTTCACATTGCCATGTGATTTTACATCAATAGATCACATCTATATGTGGTTAACACCCATAGTTCACATCGACATGTGACCAACACCCAAAGGGTTTACTAGAGTCAGTAATCTAGTTCACATCGCTATGTGATTAATACCCAAAGAGTACTAAGGTGTGATCATGTTTTGCTTGTGAGATAATTTTAGTCAACGGTCATCACATACAGAGCCGTAAGTATTTTGCAAATTTCTATGTCTACAATGCTCGCACGGAGCTACTCTAGCTTAATTGCTCCCACTTTCAATATGTATCCAGATTGAGACTCGAGTCATCTAGATTAGTGTTAAAACTTGCATCGACGTAACCTTTTACTTACCTAACCTTTTTTCACTTCCATAATCGAAAACATATCCTTATTCTACTAAGGATAATTTTGACCGCTGTCCATTGATCTACTCCTAGATCGCTATTGCACTCCTTGCCAAGCTTAGTGGTAGGGTATGCAATAGATCTGTACACAACATGACATACTTTATAGAACCTATGGCTGACGCATAGGAAATGACTTTCATTCTCTTTCTATCTTCTGCCGTGGTCGGGTTTTGAGTCTTACTCAATCTCACACCTTGTAACACAGCAAGAACTCTTTCTTTGACTGCTCCATTTTGAACTTACTTCAAAATCTTGTCAAGGTATGTATTCATTGAAAAACATATCAAGCGCCTTGATCTATCTCTATAGATCTTGATGCTCAATATGTAAGCAGCTTCACCGAGGTCCTTCTTTGAAGAACTCCTTTCAAATACTCCTTTATGCTTTGCGAATAATTCTACATTATTTCCGATCAACAATATGTCATTCACATATACTTATCGAAATGTTGTAGTGCTCCCACTCACTTTCTTGTAAATACAGTGCTTCTCCAAAAGTCTCAGATAAAACCATATGCTTTGATCACACTATCAAAGCGCTTATTCCAACTCCGAGATGCTTGCACCAGTCCATAGATGGATCATTGGAGCTTGCACATTTTGTTAGCTCCTTTAGGATTGACAAAACCTTCTGGTTGTATCATATACAACTCTTCTTTAATAAATCCATTAAAGAATGTAGTTTTGACATCCATTTGCCAGATTTCATAAAATGTGGCAATTGCTAACATGATTCGGACAGACTTAAGCATCGCTACAGCTTGAGAAAATCTCATTGTAGTCAACACCTTGAACTTGTCGAAAACCTTTCATGACAAGTCGAGCTTTGTAGATAGTAATACTACTATCAGCATCTGTCTTCCTCTTGAAGATCCATTTATATAATATGGCTTGCCGATCATCGGGCAACTCCATCAAAGTCCACACTTTGTTCTCATATATGGATCCCATCTCAGATTTCATGGCCTCAAGCCATTTCGCAGAATCTGGGCTCATCATCGCTTCCTCATAGTTCGTAGGTTCATCATGGTCTAGTAACATGATTACCGTATTCACTCTGTGCGGATCTTACTCGAAGACCTACGAGGTTCGGTAGCAACTTGATCTGAAGTTTCATGATCATCATCATTAACTTCCTCACTAATTGGTGTAGGAATCACCGAACTGATTTCGTGATGAACTACTTTCCAATAAGGGAGAAGGTACAATTACCTCATCAAGTTCTACTTTCCTCCCACTCACTTCTTTCGAGAGAAACTTCTTCTCTAGAAAGGATCCATCTTAGCAACGAATAACTTGCCTTCGGATCTGTGATAGAAGGTGTACCCAACTATTTCCTTTGGGTATTCTATGAAGACGCATTCTCGATTTGGGTTCGAGCTTATCAGATGAAACTTTTTCACATAAGCATCGCAGCCCCAAACTTTAAGAAACGCCAACTTGGGTTTCTTGCTAAACCATAGTTCATATGTTGTCGCCTCAACGGATTTAGATGGTGCCTTTTAATGTGAATGCAGCTGTCTCTAATGCATAACCCCAAAACGATAGTGGTAAATCGGTAAGATACATCATTGATCGCACCATATCAAATAAAGTGCGGTTATGACGTTCGGACACACCATTACGTTATGGTGTTCCATGTGGCCTGAGCTGTGAAACTATTCCACATTGTTTTATATGAAGGCCAAACTCGTAACTCAAATATTCTCCTCCACGATCAGATCGTAGAAACTTTATTTTCTTGTTACGATGATTTTCTACTTCACTCTGAAATTCTTTGAACTTTTCAACTATTTCAGACTTATGTTTCATCAAGAAGATATACGCATATCTGCTCAAATCATCTGTGAAGGTCGAAAATAATGATACTTGCCACGAGCATCAACACTCATTGAATCGCATACATCGGTATGTATTATTTCCAATAAGTCAGTAGCTTGTTCCATTGTTCCGAGAACGGAGTTTTAGTCATCTTGCCCAAAAGGCACGGTTCGCAAGCATCAAATGATTCATAATCAAGTGATTCCAAAAGTCCATCAAGATGGATTTTTTTCATGCGCTTTACACCAATATGACCTAAACGGCAAGTGCCACAAATAAGTTGCACTATCATTATTAACTTTGCATCTTTTGGTTTCAATATTATGAATATGTGTATCACTATGATCGAGATCCAATGAACCATTTTCATTGGGTGTGTAACCATATAAGGTTTTATTCATGTAAATGTAACAACAATTTATTCTCTTACTTAAATGAATAACAGTATTGCAATAAACATGATCAAATCATATTTATGCTCAACACCAAATAACACTTATTTAGGTTCCACACTAATCCCGAAAGTATAGGGAGTGTGCGATGATGATCATATCAATCTTGGAACTACTTCCAACACTCATCGTCACTTCCCTTCAACTAGTTTCTGCTCATTCGCAACTCCCGTTTCAAGTTACTACTCTTAGCAACCGAACCAGTATCAAATACCGAGGGGTTGCTACTTAACACTAGTAAAATACACATCAATAATCTGTATATCAAATATACCTTTGTTCACTTTGCCATCCTTCTTATCCGCCAAATACTTGGGGTAGTTCCGCTTCTAGTGACCAGTTCCATTGCAGCAAAAGCACTTAGTCTCGTGCTTAGGTCCAGACTTGGGCTTCTTCACTCGAGCAGCAACTTGCTTGCCGCTCTTCTTGAAGTTCCCTTCTTCCCTTTGCCCTTTTCCTTGAGACTAGTGGTCTTGTCAATCATCAACACTTGATGCTCTTTCTTGATTTCTACCTTCGCCGATTTCAACATCACGAAGAGCTCGGGAATCGTTTTCGTCATCCTTGCATACTATAGTTCATCACGAAGTTCTAGTAACTTAGTGATGGTGACTAGAGAATTCTGTCAATCACTATCTTATCTGGAAGATTAACTCCCACTTGATTCAAGCGATTGAAGTACCTGATAATCTGAGAACATGCTCACTAGTTGAGCGATTCTCTTCCATCTTTTAGCTATAGAACTTGTTGAAGACTTCATATCTCTCAACTCGGTATTTGCTTGAAATATTAACTTCAATTCCTGGAACATCTCATATGGTCCATGACGCTCAAAACGCCTTTGAAGTCCCGATTCTAAGCCGTTAAGTATGGTGCACTAAACTATCAAGTAGTCATCATATTGAGCTAGCCAAACGCTCATAACGCCCGCATTTGCTCCTGCAATAGGTCTGTCACCTAGCGGTGCATTAAGGACATAATTCTTACAGGCAGCAATGAGGATAAACCTCGGATCACGGATCCAATCCGCATAATTGCTACTAACATTTTTCAATACAATTTTCTCTAGGAACATATTAAAATAAACATATGAAAGCAACAAACATAGGGAAGCAACAACGCGAGCTATTGATCTACAACATAATTTGCAAAATACTACCAGGACTAAGATCATGATAAATTAAAGTTCAATTAATCATATTACTTAAGAACTCCCACTTAGATAGACATCTCTCTAGTCATCTAAGTGATTACGTGATCCAAATCAACTAAACCATGTCCGATCATCACGTGAGATGGAGTAGTTTCAATGGTGAACATCACTATGTTGATCATATCTACTATATGATTCACGCCGACCTTCGGTCTCCGTGTTCCGAGGCCATATCTGTTATATGCTAGGCTCGTCAAGTTTAACTCGAGTATTCCGCGTGCGCAACTGTTTTGCACCCGTTGTATTTGAACGTAGAGCCTATCACACCCGATCATCACGTGGTGTCTCAAAGACGAAGAACTTTCGCAACGGTGCATACTCGGGAGAACACTTCTTGATAATTTTGGTGAGAGATCATCTTATAATGCTACCGTCAATCAAAGCAAGATAAGATGCATAAAGGATAAACATCACATGCAATCAATATAAGTGATATGATATGGTCATCATCATCTTGTGCTTGTGATCTCCATCGCCAAGCACCGCCATGATCACCATCGCCACCGGCGCGACACCTTGATCTCCATCGTAGCATCGTTGTCGTCTCGCCAACTATTGCTTCTACGACTATCGCTACCGCTTAGTGATAAAGTAAAGCAATTACATGGCTTTTGCATTTCATACAATAAAGCGACAACCATATGGCTCCTGCCAGTTGCCGATAACTCGGTTACAAAACATGATTATCTCATACAATAAAATATAGCATCACGTCTTGACCACATCACATCACAACATGCCCTGCAAAAACAAGTTAGACGTCCTCTACTTTGTTGTTTGCAAGTTTTACGTGGCTGCTACGGGCTGAGCAAGAACCGTTCTTACCTACGCATCAAAACCACAACGATAGTTTGTCAAGTTGGTGCTGTTTTAACCTTCGCAAGGACCGGGCGTAGCCACACAGTTCAACTAAAGTGAGAGAGACAGACACCGCCGGTCACCTTTAAGCAACGAGTGCTCAAGCGGTGAAACCAGTCTCGCGTAAGCGTCTGCGTAATGTCGGTCCGGCCGCTTCATCTCACAATACCGCCAACCAAAGTATGACATGCTCGGTAAGCAGTATGACTTATATCGCCCACAACTCACTTGTGTTCTACTCGTGCATATGACATCAACGCGCATAAAACCAGGCTCGGATGCCATTTGTTGGGGAACGAGTAATTTCAAAAATTTCCTCGCACACACAAGACCATGGTGATGGCATAGCAACGAGAGGAGAGAGTCCGTCCACGCACTCGTGAGACCGAAAGTGGAAGCGTTATAACAACGCGGTTGATGTAGTCGTGCGCCTTCACGATCCGACCGATCCAAGCACCGAACGTCGGCACCTCCGAGTTCGCACACGCTCAGCTCGATGACGATCCCCGACTCGATCCAGCAAGGTGTCGGGATGAGTTCCACAAGACGACGGCGTGGTGACGATGATGATGCTTCATCGGCGCAGGCTTCGCCTAAACTCTGCGACGATATGACCGAGGTGGAATATGGTGGAAGGGGCACCGACACGGCTAAGAGATCCAAGGGATCAATTGTTGTGTCTTTGGTGCTAGCCCTGCCCCTCTATTTATATGTTGAGCCCCGGTCGAAACTTGGAGCAAAACCTCCTCAAAGTCGGTTTTGCCCGAAAGGCAAGAGTCCCACTGACTCCAGGACCAAACGCCACAATCCTTGGCGTCGCCCAGACGCCATGGGACTCGGCGTCGCCCAGGCCGACGCCAGGTCTCCGGCGTTTGGCCCCGGCCTCCATAAAACTCCTTTTGCACCGACCTAAAGCCTCATGGGCTTGACCCTTGGCCTAAACATATCATCCAATATATGAATCTTTACGTCTCGACCATTTCGAGACTCCTCGTCATGTCCCCGATCTCATCCGGGACTCAACTCCTTCGTACATCAAAACATGCAAACTCATAATATAACTCACATCGAAACCTTGTTGCGTGCGGACCCTACGGGTTCGAGAACTATGTAGACATGACCTAGAACTATTCTCGGTCAATAACCAATAGCGGAACCTGGATGCCCATATTGGTTCCTACATATTCTACGAAGATCTTTATCGGTCAAACCGCATAACGACATACGTTGTTCCTTTTGTCATCGGTATGTTACTTACCCGAGATTCGATCGTCGGTATCCAATACCTAGTTCAATCTCATTCATCGTAAGTCTCTTTACTCGTTCCGTAATACATCATCTCACAACTAACTCATTAGTTGTAATGCTTGCAAGGCTTATGTGATGTGTATTACCGAGAAGGCCAGAGATACCTCTCCGACAATCGGAGTGACAAAACCTAATCTCGAAATACGCCAACCCAACAAGTACCTTTGGAGACACCTGTAGTACTCCTTTATAATCACCCGATTCGCCAGACGCTTGGTAGTACCAAAGTGTTCCTCCGTAAACGGAGTTGCATAATCTCATAGTTACAGAACATGTATAGGTCATGAAGAAAGCAATAGCAATATACTAAACGATCAAGTGCTAAGCTAACGGAATGGGTCATGTCAATCACATCATTCTCCTAATGATGTGATCCCATTAATCAAATGACAACACATGTCTATGGTTAGGAAACATAACCATCTTCGATTAATGAGCTAGTCTAGTAGAGGCATACTAGTGACTATCTGTTTGTCTATGTATTCACACATGTATTATGTTTCCGGTTAATACAATTCTAGCATGAATAATAAACATTTATCATGATATAAGGAAATAAATAATAACTTTATTATTGCCTCTAGGGCATATTTCCTTAAATTGTTTCCTGGCAGCTATGAGGATGATCCTCAAGTTCCGGACCCAGTCCGTATAGTTGCTGCCGTCATCTTTCAGCTTGGTTTTCTCTAGGAACGTGTTGAAGTTCAAGTTGACATGAGCGTTGGCCATTTGATCTACAAGACATATCATTCAAAAGTTTTAGACTAAGTTCATGATAATTAAGTTCATATAATCAAATTATTTAAATGAACTCCCACTCAGATTACACATCCCTCTAGTCATCTAAGTGATACACGATCCGAGTCGACTAGGCCGTGTCCGATAATCACGTGAGACGGACTAGTCATCATCGGTGAACATTCTCATGTTGATCGTATCTTCTATACGACTCGTGTTCGACCTTTCGGTCTCCGTGTTCCGAGGCCATGTCTGTACATGCTAGGCTCGCAAGTTAACCCTAAGTGTTTTGCGTGTGTAAATCTGTCTTACACCCGTTGTATGTGAACGTAAGAATCCATCACACCCGATCATCACGTGGTGCTTAGAAGCTTACGAACTTTAGCAACGGTGCACGCTTAGGGAGAACACTTCTTGAAATTGTTGTAAGGATCATCTTATTTACTACCGTCGCTCTAAGTAAACAAGATGTATAAACATAATAAACATCACATGCAATTATATAGTAGTGACATGATATGGCCAATATCATAAAACTCCATTGATCTCCATCTTCGGGCTCCATGATCATCTTGTCACCGCATGACACCATGATCTCCATCATCATGATCTCCATCATCGTGCCTCCATGAAGTTGTCACGCCAACGACTACTTCTACTACTATGGCTAAACGTGTTTTAGCAATAAAGTAAAGTAAGTTACATGGCTTTCTTCAATGACACGCAGGTCATACAAAAATAAACACAACTCCTATGGCTCCTGCCGGTTGTCATACTCATCGACATGCAAGTCGTGATTCCTATTACAAGAACATGATCTCATACATCACAATATGTCATTCATCATTCATCACAACTTGGCCATATCACATCACATGTCAATTGCTGCAAAAACAAGTTAGACGTCCTCTAATTGTTGTTGCATCTTTTACGTGGCTGCAATTGGGTTCTAGCAAGAACGTTTTCTTACCTCTGAATAACCACAACGTGATCTTGTCAACTTCTATTTACCCTTCATAAGGACCCTTTTCATCGAATCCGCTCCAACTAAAGTAGGAGAGATGACACCCACCAGCCACCTTATGCAACTAGTGCATGTTAGTCGGTGGAACCGGTCTAACGTAAGCGTCGTGTAAGGTTGGTCCGGCCGCTTCATCCCACAATACCGCTGGAAGCAAGATAAGATTAGTAGCGGCAAGTAAGTTGACAAGATCCACGCCCACAACTAAATTGTGTTCTACTCGTGCAAAGAGAACTACGCATAGACCTAGCTCATGATGCCACTGTTGGGGAACGTTGCGAAAATTAAAATTTTCCTACGGTTTCACCAAGATCTATCTATGAGTTCATCTAAGCAACGAGTCAAGAGAGAGAGTTTGCATCTACATACCACTTGTAGAA
Source organism: Aegilops longissima (assembly GCA_021605205.1). Lineage (NCBI taxonomy): Eukaryota > Viridiplantae > Streptophyta > Magnoliopsida > Poales > Poaceae > Aegilops > Aegilops longissima. The sequence continues at coordinate 530,698,254 of CM038681.1, read as the reverse complement.
CGAGTACGAAGCGCTCGAGGGAGTGGTGATGATGGAGTCGCTCCCAACGTGATTCCGATCACCGATGACCAAGCGCTGAAAGGACAGCACCTCCGTGTTCAACACACGTACGGGACGATGGCGTCTCCTCCGTCTTGATCCAGCAAGGATGAAGGAGAGGTTGAGGAAGACAACTCCAATGGCAGCACGACGGCGTGGTGCGGTTGAGTCTGGCAGTTCTCCGGCAGGCTTCGCCAAGCTTGCACGGAGAAAGAGAGGTGTTGGGGAGGGAGGGCTGCGCCTTCAATGGTGTTTGCAGCCCTCCCCCACCCTCTATTTATAGGAGGAGAGGGCAGGGGGCGGCTATCTAGGGAAACCCTAGATGGGGGCGGCGGCCAAAGGGAGGAGGAGAGGGTGGCTTGCCCCCAAGCTAGGGGCGCCCCTTTAGGTTTCCTCCCCAAGCCATAGCCATAGCATGGGCCTAGGTGGGGGCGCCCCAGCCCACCAGGGGCTGGCTCCTCCCACACAGCCCATGTGGCCCCCGGAGGGGTGGCCCCTCCGGTGGACCTCCGAACCTCCCGGTGGCCCCGGTACATTACCGTATACCCCGAAACTTTCCGGAGTCCGCTTAACCACTTTCCATATATAAATCTTTACCTCCGGACCATTCCGAACTCCTCGTGACGTCCGGGATCTCATCCGGACTCAACAACATTCGGTAATCACATACTTGTCTTCCTAATAACCCTAGCGCCACCGAACCTTATGTGTAGACCCTACGGGTTCGGGAGACATGCGACATGACCGAGACGACCTCAGTCAATAACCAACAGCGGATCTGGATACCCATGTTGTCTCCCACACGTTCCTCGATGTTGTCATCGGATGAACCACGATGTCAAAGGGTTCAAGCAACCCCGTATTTTATTCCCTTTGTCAGACGGTATGTTACTTGCCCGAGACTCGATCGTCGGTATCCCAATACCTCGCTTAGTCTCATTACCGCAAGTCACTTTACTCGCATCGTAATGCATGATCCCGTGACCGACACTTGATCACTTTGAGCTCAATATGATGATGCACTACCGAGTGGGCCCAAGTGATACCTCTCCGTCATACGGAGTGACAAATCCTCGCCTCGATCCGTGTCAACCCAAAAGACACTTTCGGAGATACTTGTAGTGCACCTTTATAGTCACCCAGTTACGTTGTGACGTTTGATACACCCAAAGCACTCCTACGGTATCCGGGAGTTACACGATCTCACGGTCTAAGGAAGAGATACTTGACATTGGAAAAGCTCTAGCGAAACGAACTACATGATCTTGTGCTATGCTTAGGATTGGGTCTTGTCCATCACGTCATTCTCCTAATGACGTGATCCCGTTGTCAATGACATCTGATGTCCATAGTCAGGAAACCATGACTATCTGTTGACCAACGAGCTAGTCTACTAGAGGCTCACTAGGGACATATTGTAGTCTATGTATTCACACGTGTATTACGATTTCCGGATAATACAGTTATAGCATGAATAAAAGACAATTATCATGAACAAGGAAATATAATAATAATGCTTTTATTATTGCCTCTAGGGCATATTTCCAACACTAGGCTCTCGTGGAAAAACACGAGAGTTTGGAGCGTGACTCGAAGACTCGAGAGTCCGAGCTCGCCTGAGCTCTTGAGAGTGCCAAAGCCGCTAAGGCCGAAGCCCAAAAAGCCCTCCAGGAAATTGAATCATTAAAGAAGATAGCGGCGGGTAAGGCATTCTTTATGCAAAGCAAGCATGTAAAAGTGAATTATCTATTACTTACCCGAATCCGGAGCTCTCCAGGAGCATTCGCAGATCTGCCCCGTAGTGTGTCTGATGCTGCCGTGTTCTACCGCGCCGAGGAGGGAGCTCGACGGAAAAGGTGTTCTGTCTCAAGATGCCGAGGCGGACATCCGCGGCCCCGAGCGACCAACTGAAGCAGCTGGTCGAGCTCCACAAGGTCGCCGAACAGGCCATGAAGGGCCTCATAGTTCGGCTATGGCCTCTGGAAGCCATGCACAGGAGCTACTTCGGCTAGTCTGGGCGGCTGGTGGACGCTTTGTCCATGGATTGAAGTCATCAAGCGCTCCGTCTGCATTGAAGGTGCCCGTCGGGCCCTTGCCCGTGCTAAAGTGCACTGGGGCAAGATGGATGCTGAGAAGCTTGTGACGGATGGGCCACCGCCGGGCAAGGGGCATCGCAAGCCCGAAATGTACTATGAGGGCGTCCTGAAGGGTGCCCGCCTTATAGCGGGTGAATGCTCCAAAGATGTAATTTTTGAATAGACTCGCATTTGACTCGCATTTGTTATCTTGTACGCTGAAAACTTGTTCATATGCGCTAAGAAACGCTTGTGAATTTAAAATATTACCTTCTGTGCGGCCATTTATCAAATTTGAGAGATGGCAAGTCGTTGGCTTCAACCCCCATGCCACGAGTGCTGGGGTGTTCGGGATAAACTTGAGCGCTCTTGTTCCCATTCTTGGGTCCTTCGAGGGAGGCGCTCAACGCAACGAACAAGGCAACCGGACTATAGTGCTTGAACACTCTCACTTAGCCATAGAATTCTATAATTTTAAATTTCGGTGAAGCCGCTAGTATTCGGAAGACCGAGTTCGGGGCGCTATCCACGCCTTGGCTGGACAATGCTGACTCCTTGCTCTAAGCAGCATAAGTCTTTAGGGACCCGAAAAAACCTCTCGAAGAGCGACCGGCTCTCGCCCTATCATGACGGTCAGTTTTAGCTTTCTCCACTGAGGTGCTCAACCCAGCTCAACCGGGGCACAATCGCAGTGGTTCTCCCAGCGCTACCTTAGCCGATATAACGGAACATAAGGTACCAAAACATGGGAGCCGGGCAAACCCAACTATTGACCCAAGAAATGATTCGGAGCAGATGCATATAATGCTATAAGTTCGGGGTGCCGCACTTGTTAAAGTGTTCGGACTTATCACACCATATTTTGGGGTACTTAAGCCCCTGGTGTATTGGCCGTACCAAAGTGTACGGGTGCAACATGTCATGAATGAACATATATATAGATAAAGAAAGGAGTGCAATAATAGGCAAAAGCTATGTATTGTTTATTCAAAAGGTACCGCAATGAAAGCGAACGATACAAATAGTGCGATAAGCAAGGGATGGGACTATTTAACATGTCCTTCTCCGAGGGTAAGCTGCGGGATGGTATGTAAAACAGGTATAATGCTCGTAGTGGAGACCACCGACACTCGACGTAGCTACGCTTCCCCGGCTGTTGCATCGTGAGTTCGGCAATTCTAGTGCAGACAGGGCTTCGGAAAACGGAGTCCTGAAAGTAAGAGAAAAGAAGAAAGAAAAGAATGACACCATCAGAGCCCTTGGTGCGGTTGAGCCGCATGCAGGCGCATCGTGGTCGTGCCCCTCCTTATGCCCATGGTATCTCCAGGCGTAGTTATGTACGCGTAATCGGCTTCGCAATTTCGCGAGGGCTGGGGTTGGGGCGGATTACTCGCGTGCTCGGATCATGCCAGCGGTCTTGTTGTAGGTTACTCCGGCGCGCTTGACGGTGTCCGGACGCTTAGTAGCCGGACTCGAGAATTGCTGTGAGAGGCTGCTTTGCACCTCCGCCGCGAGAACGCCGTATGCTCCTCCGTTCGGAGAGAGCGTTCGGTGTTTCCATTGACCGTGATTACTCCTCGAGGGCCTGGCATCTTGAGCTTGAGGTATGCGTAGTGCGGCACCGCATTGAACTTTGCAAATGCGGTTCGTCCAAGTAGTGCGTGATAGCCGCTGCGGAACGGGACTATGTCGAAGATTAACTCTTTGCTACGGAAGTTATCTGGGGATCCGAATACCACTTCAAGTGTAACTGAGCCTGTACAATTGGCCTCTACACCTGACGCCTTTAAAGGTCGTCTTTGTGGGTTTAATCCTTGAGGGGTCTATGCCCATTTTGCGCACTGTATCCTGATAGAGCAGGTTCAGGCTGCTACCGCCATCCATCAGGACTCTAGTGAGGTGAAATCCGTCGATGATTGGGTCAAGAACCAATGCGGCGAATCCGCCGTGGCGGATGCTAGTGGGGTGGTCCCTTCGATCAAAGGTGATCGGGCAGGAGGACCATGGGTTGAACTTTGGGGCGACTGGCTCCATCGCATATACGTCCCTTACTGCACGCTTCCGCTCCCTTTTGGGTATGTGGGTTGCGTATATCATGTTCACCGTCCGCACTTGTGGGGGAAGCCCTTCATCCTCTATTGTTCGGGCGGGGCTCCTCCTCGTCATCGCTATGCAGCCCTTGTCATTGAGTTCGCATTTAACTTGCTCGCTGTTTGAAGACCCAACAATCCTGTTGGTGTGGTTGGCTGGTTTTTCGGGGTGCCATGTATTTGGCACGAGCGATCGAGTATTCGGTCTAGATTGGGCGGCCCTGAGTATTTCTTTTGAACGGCTTTTTCCGCGACCGGGTTTAGAGCCTCAATCCGGCATTGACTGCCGTATCTTCAAAGATTCTCGCCGTTAATCGGCGCTTGTGCTTGTTGCGACGCGACCGCCATTGCTGTCCTTGGTATCCGAACTACCGGGTTTTTGGTCAAGTTGTTACTATGAGCTAGCCAGCTGTCCTCTCCCGCTCAAAAGCGGGTCATGAGTGTTGTGAGGGCTGCCATGGATTTCGCTTTTCCTGTCCTAGGTGTCGGGCAAGCCACTCGTCATGGATGTTATGTTTGAAGGCTGCAAGGGCCTCGCATCCGGACAATCAACTATTTGATTTTTCTTGGTTAGGAACCGTGTCCGTAATTGTCCGCCGATTCTTATGGCTGCTGAATTATGTGGATGAGGTCATCGGCGTCGGTGGTCGCATATATGTGCCCCGGAAGTTATCAAGGAATGCGGCTTCCGTGTCCTCCCAACAACCAATTGATTCTGGCGGCAAGCTGTTAAGCCAATGCCGAGCTGGTCCTTTAAGCTTGAGTGGGAGGTATTTGATGGCGTAGATCATCACCAAGGGCCATGTGGATATGGAGGAGGTAGTCCTCGATCCAAACCGCAGGATCTGTTGTGCAATCGTATGATTCGACGTTTACGGGTTTGAAACCCTCGGGATTTGATGGTCCATCACTTCGTCTGCGTGAAGCATAGTGGGTGTCGCGGCGCCTCAGATTGAGCTATATCACGACGCAGCTCAAATGAGCTTTGTCTCATGTGTTCGCCCGGCGAATTGCTGTATCCGGCGTGGCGGTTATCATCACGTGTCATGGGGCGCCCACGCGATCCGTAGATCGATCTTGTTTTCCTTGCCTTGTCCTCCAATATGTCTTGCAGTGTCCGGCGCGTTTCCTCGTGCCTTGGTACTTTTCGAGCGACGCCGGGGTGCGGCTTGAATGGAGGGCCTAGAGGCCTCTCTGTCGCGGCCACGGGGTGGCCGGTCGGCCACATCATGCGCTGGTAATGTAGGTTTGGGTGCTTCCTCCTCTAATTGGGGTAGCAGCCTGGGTTTTGGGTATCTCTTGGAGGGGCGTTCGAGTTCATACTCTTGGCTGCAAGGACTTGATCCATCCGTCGACTAGCAAGTCTTGGTCAGCTCTAAGTTGCTTGCTGCTTTTTCTTGAGGCTGCTTGTCGTGGCCATAAGCCTGCGTTTGAAACGCTCTGTTCGGCAGATCCTCGTGCACGACAAATTGCTGCCGTCGAGGCTTGCCTCATATTCGGAGGGAGGCATATAATTATCGCCCTCCACCTCCCCGTCTGCCGCTCTATCATGAGGATGGCTTCTCCTCCTCCTGTCTGAATCCTGCCGGAGGAGGTTGTCTTCGCACTTGCCTGGGTGTTATTATCTCCGTGCGGAATCACCGCTTTTGCTGTGGCGGGATTTAGGCGGCGCCACGACGCCGGGCGCTTGGGCTGTTTCTTGAGGGGTCATCCTCCGCTGTTCCATCGTCGTTCCCATCTTTTGGGATGTCCACTATGTATATGTCGTATGACGAGGTGGCCTTCCGGTGCCTCAGTAGGCGCTGGTTCTTGGTCGTCTCCAAAGATCGCCGCCCATACCGTCGATGTCTTTGGAGTCGAAGTCGAGCATGTCGGTTAAATCATCGACAGTGGCTACAAAGTGGGTGGTGGGTGGGCGTTGAATTTCTTCGTCGTCCGCATCCCAACCTTCCTGACCGTAGTCCGGCCAGGGGTCTCCTGATAAAGAGAGAGGCTTTAGTGAATTCAGGATGTCACCAAAGGGCGAGTGCTGAAAGATGTCTGCGGCAGTGAACTCCATAACCGGCGCCCAATTGGATTCGATTGGCAGGGGCGCGGAGGGTTCGAGTCCGGAGAGGAGTCCGCACCTTGGAGTCACGGTCTTCGCAAAGGATAGGGATGGAGTTTGGCTCAATCGCCGTGAGATCGTAGCCCCGAGGCGGTGTCCACCACTCGCCCTCGATCGGCGGAGTCGGCTCGAGCTAAGGGTCGGAGCGGACGCTGTCTTGACCTCGTGACACTTGCTCGTCGGCAGAGCTAGATCGTGCCCATCGAGACAATGTGGCGCTTTGTGTGGCTCGAATCCGTCGAAGATCAAGTCTCCGCGGATGTCGGCCGTGTAGTTCAAACTCCCAAATCGACACGATGGCGGGCGTAGCTTCGATCTGCTCCGGATGGCCAAGTGAATTGGCCCGCAGCAAAAGCCGCCGAATCACGAAGATCTGTCCGGGAGAAAAGTCTCACCATGGACCGCGTCGTTGTTGACGATTGAAGGAGCCATCGGCCTAAGGATGACGACACGAGGAACTCTCAATGAAAGCACCAATGTCGGTGTCAAAACCGACGGATCTCGGTAGGGGTCCCGAATGTGCGCCTAGGCGGATGGTAACAGGAGACAAGGGACATGATGTTTTTACCTGGTTCGGCCCTCTCGATGGAGGTAAAACCCTACTCCCGCTTGATTAATATTGATGATATGGGTAGTACAAGAGTGGATCTACCACGAGATCGTAGAGGCTAAACCCTAGAAGCTAGCCTATGGTATGATTGTTGTTCGTCCCACGGACTAAAACCCTCCGGTTTATATAGACACCAGATAGGGTTAGGGTTACACAGAGTCGGTTACAATGTTAGGAGATCTACATATCCGTATCGCCAAGCTTGCCTTCCACGCCAAGGAAAGTCCCATCCAGACACGGGACAAAGTCTTCAATCTTGTATCTTCATAGTCCAGGAGTCCGGCCAACGGTGATAGTTCGGCTATCCGGACACCCTCTAATCCAGGACTCCCTCACCCGCCAGCCGAAGCCCGCCTCCCCCCGCCGCGCCCGGCAGGCCGCATGTCACCCTGGGAGGGAGGTAAGCCTGGGGGTGGAGGTGGAAGAGGAGGGGAGTCCCTCCCGCAAATGCCGACCGCCGACGAGATGCGGATCCACACGCGCCGACGCCAACAAGCCGCTCTCTCGACCGTGACTCCCTATGAGTCGAGAGTTGTTCCCGGAGGTCCTGCTCCCGCGCCAGCTCCCCTGCCGTTACCGGCGACTCCTCCCGAGGCCGCTTGTTCCGGCCATGCGCCTGCATCCAACTCTCATTCTCCATTCGCCTCGCCCTGACCACCAACTCCGGTGCTGCCGCCGCCGAAATGAATCGAGCACTCCGCCCCCACCTCCTAATGTCTCGTGGGGCAGTAGGAAAACCTATCTCGAATGTCTTGTCCCCTCTCCGAACCCACCACCAGCGCTTATAAGGAGGCCGGCGCGCCACAAGGCTGACAAGAGATGGGCTGACCTAGACATGGCCATGGCCCACCGCATGGGACCTAGGCGCAGGCGGACTGGCCACGAGTTCGACATAGCTGAAGCCGAAAGATGGACCGCGGCCCAAGCCCAGGCCCGGCCCCTCAGACCTGGCGTAGCCCACACTCCTCGCCCCTTCGTTAACTCTGCGCAGCTCCCCGATTGACCCCTGCCCTGCAAGGAGCGGCGTAAAATTCTCCTGCAAGAACACCGGAGGTGGCCGCGCCGCCGCGTCCTCCCCCTCAGGAGACCTGACATCGAGACCAATCCTCCCCCGACCGGGGCAAGCCCAGGCGACGTCGAGGTTCACGCACCCGGAGAGGCAATGCCGCTTCCCGGCGACCATGGCGACCACCAAGGCGCCCCCACTCATGCCGATGAAGAAAGGCCCCATAGCCACGCAGACCTGCAGGATTTCCTCCTCCGCACCAAGGTCTAGCCCGCCTCCTTTCCTCCACCCTGGCGCGCCGCCCCAGCCCTCGCGATTACCGCCTCAGATCTCGATCCGCCCGACGGCGGTATGGACCCGCAGATCCGTCCTCCCGCAGCGGCCGCCCCTCCAACCGAGCACCCCCACGTCCCTAGCGACTCTTCTTCACCCCCTCAGCTTGACCCGTCGCGTGGGGTTCTCCTCTTCAACGCCCACGCCGGCCGGTGTGATCTCTCCCTGTGCCGCCTCCGTCACAGCCTCGTCCTCGTCCTCCGATTCCGCAGCAAGCACCCAGAACCGCCCCCTGGTGCGCCGCCCTTGCCCTCCGCGACGGAGGGAAGCACCCCGCCAGCTCTGGCCGACGCGCCACCTGCCGGAATCACCCCTTCAACGATGGCGCCCTGCGCAGAGGGATGGGGGGACACGGCCGGACAAGCGCAGGGCGAGTTCTCCCCAACGGCCATATTTCTCCCGCGTCGATCCGTCATGTCTAGTGAGATCTCGTGTGCACCATCCAAAGGCACATTTTAAAAATTCCCTGTTTTCTAACCTTGTAGAATTCCATGATACATGACATCACAATTCTACATTTTTTCCCATTCCTATGTTTTCACAATCCTGCATTCCTAAGGGACATGGAATCATTCAGAGGCAGGGCATTTGACTTCGGGTCGGGCTCTCCTGCAGGGTTCACAAGACGTCTTATCGCAGGGGCCAACGGGTGGTGACACTGCTCTACGGTAGGACCCCACCACTTAATAAAACCCAACAGATCTCTCTAATTGCAGTTAGGTTTCAGAAAATCAGCAAAACGACAGGTTTATCTCCCGCCTAACAACAGATTGCCGCCAAAATCTCTTCGTGGCTTCATCCATCCTTTCTCGTACCAATCTATTCCATTGTTGTTGTCCCCGGATCAAGGGAGAATAGATCAAGACTGATAGGAAATTGTCCTCTCCGTGGATCAACATCAACGGTGTTCTTCAGCATGGACGGAGCTCCTGCCACTTCATCGTCCGTAGGTATGTTCTTGCGCCTGTAATGTATAGATTGTCAACACTCTTGATCATACGAAGCTGAAAAGATTGAAAGAAACAAATAAACAAAGAGTTGAATGTATGACATGCAAATTACTCCTAGTACTTCATCTTCCGTAGCCCTGTTTCTTTGAAACACATGCAAATTAATCCTTCAGAATTGCATTATAATTCTGTTAGTGCAAATTAAACAAAGAGTACCACCTAAGTTTATTATAAATTTTACTGCCTGAGATTTCTCCTTTGACATATTCTCTAATGATAGAGATTACTGTATCAAAGAAAAGATCAATATTTTCTAATGCTCCGTGAATACCATGTGTCGCTTTCCAAAAAGCAGTGTTCTATCTATATGCGCTTTTCAGGTTTCACTAAAACCAGGAATGTGAATATTGTGTTATCTTTTACTCCATGTGTCGTCCGTGAACTAATTAGTATATGATATTTTTTTATATTGTGTAGATCATGACACTACAGATGTGGGAGAGGCAAGTCGAAACACAGATGATGATTACAGCAAAAGGTTAAAACCAGAGATAGGAATGGAATTTGAGAATGAAGATATAGCATATGAGTTTTATAATGCATATGCAGGACATGTTGGTTTCAGTGTCAGGAAATTTTGGCATGATAAATCCTCAACGAATGTTATTCGAACAAAGAAATTTGTATGCTCAAAGGCAGGTTTCAAGGACAAGAGCAAGGAACAATGCCAGCGGAAGCGAGCAGATACAAGAGTTGGGTGTATGGCAGAGATGACCATCAAAATAAGTGGTAATGGAAAGTATGTTGTAAGCAGCTTTGAGGATGCTCATAATCATGAACTCGTAACTCCAAGCAAAGCCCATCTACTGCGATCCCAAAGAAGAATTACAGAAGCTCAGAAGGCCCAGATTGACATATTGAATGATTCAGGTATTAGACCAAAATCTGGTCATGAAGTGATGAGTAGACAAGCAGGGGGTAGGCGATGTCTTAGCTTTGGTCAAAAGGATTATAAAAATTATCTCCGATCAAAGCGTATGCAATCAATCCAAGAAGGAGACACAGGTGCCATTCTTCAATACCTACAGGACAAGCAGATGGAAAATCCTTCCTTTTTTTATGCTATACAAGTAGATGAAGATGAGATGATAACCAATATATTCTGGGCAGATGCAAGATCAATATTAGATTATCACTACTTTGGCGACGTGGTATGCTTTGACACAACCTTTAAGACAAATAGTTATGGCAGACCATTTGCCCTTTTGTTGGTGTCAACCATCATAAACAAACAGTGGTTTTTGGAGCTGCATTATTGTATGATGAAACATCTGAGACGTTTGAATGGTTGTTTGAAACATTCAAAAGGGCCATGTTAGGAAAAGAACCAAAGACAATATTGACCGATCAGTGTGCTGCCATTATTAGTGCCATTGGCAAGGTTTTACTAACTCAACACATCGTCTATGTGTGTGGCACATGTATCAGAACGCTGCAAAACATTTGAGTCATGTTTTCCAAGGTTCCAAGACATTTAAGAAAGATTTTGGCAAGTGTGTTTATGATTTTGAAGAAGTTGATGAATTCATAGCAGGTTGGAATGATATGCTAGTGAAATATAATTTGGAAGATAATGACTGGCTACATAGATTATTCCAGAACAAGGAGAAGTGGGCTTTGGTTTATGGTCGACAAACCTTTTGTGCAGATATGATATCCACACAAAGAAGCGAGAGTATCAATGCACTATTGAAACGATACCTGCATGTTCGCCTTGATTTATTAGATTTCTTCAAGCACTATGAGAGGGCTGTGGATGATAGAAGGTATGCTGAAGTGGAAAGTGATTTCTATGCGAGTCAAACATCACCAAAGGTGCCATATGTGCCGATGCTTATACAAACATCGAAAGTATATACACCTGCTATGTTTGAGATATTTAAAGGAGAATTTGACATGGTAATGGGATATTGTGTGTACGAGAGTGGTCGTACTGGCTCTATTTCTGAATTCAAGGTTACCCATTCAACTAGCCAAAATAGTCATACTGTGAAATTTGATCCCAATGGATCAAAAGTTTCATGCTCATGCAAAAAGTTTGAATTTGTTGGAGTATTGTGTCGTCATGCATTAAAGGTGTTGGACCACAACAATATAAAGGAGTTGGCACCGAATATATCTTGAAAAGATGGACAAGGCGAGCAAAATCAGGGCCCTTACAGGCAATTCAAAAGTGCAGTGATGATGAAGATATAAGAGTTATGCTAGCTAGGCAGTATGGATCATTATGCCGCACTTACAATAACATTTTGAGCAAAGCAGCAGCAAATAAAGAGGCATATGCACTACTGCAGACTATGTCAATTGAACTAATGGAAAAGGTGGACCAAATTTTACATGGAAATCAATCAAAAGATATATCACCAAATCAAGAACAAGCAGAGAAGCAACCAGTTGAATGCAACATTGAGAATGTAGTCACAGAGAAGCAACCAGTTGAATGCAACCTTGAGAATGTAGTCACAATACAGGGAATAAAGAGAAAAGAACAAGGAAATAGCAACAAGAGGATTAAATCTGGACTGGAGCTGAACAATAAGAATAAACGTAATAAGAAAGGTATGGTATTCCACAAGAAATAGCTACGTAAATATCTGGTCATGTTATTGAAATAGATCTAACAATTTTTTTTGCAAATAGGTCAAGGAACAACATGCAAGAATAAGAGTGGTGATTGTGCTTCTGCATCATCTGGACCAAATCCTAGCTTCAACATATCAAATGAGAACTATAATTTGCAAGTAGTACAACATGCTATGCCTCCACTACCCAATGCTGCTAATTACAATTTGCAAGTATTGCAGCATGCTATGCCTCCACTACCAAATGTTGCGAACTACAATCTGCAAGTATTTCCGCCCGCTATGCCTTCGGTACCACAAGTTGTTTCCCCATTACCACATGCACATAATTATAATTTGCATGTACTACCGGGTACTACGACATCAGTACCACGACCTGAGAACTATAATTTGCAAGTATTACATCATGGCTTGCCTGCTCCGCTATCGCAGGCAGACACTACTAGTTTTCAACAGTTACTTGGCTTCCGACCACAACAACCATATTTCTATCATAGCACTCAACCGAGTCAGGTATATTTATTTAGTTAATTGTTAAAATTAAGACGAGCATGCACGGGTCATTTACTTTTTTATTAACACTACATGTAGACTTCTACGGTGTCATCGGACTCGGGATGGCCAACATCTCATAATCACCAGCCGCCAACTAGCACTCAACCAAGTCAGGTAGAATTTTATTAGTTAATCGCTAGAAATTATAATGAACATGCACATGTCATTCCCTTGTATTGACTTTTGAATCAACATTCTATCTAGAGTTCCCAAATGTTATCGTACTCGGGATGGCCAACATCTCAAAAATAACTAGCTGCCAATTCAGGTATTGTTCACTTACAAGTCATATTCCCAATTGAAGTTTATATCTCATGAGAAATTATTTCTTTGTTCTTCCAGGTCTTGGGTAGCTAATCAAGTCACATAGAAGATAAACACTTTTAAATAGCTCTATGTAAACTTTGTATCTCAGGATTGCTCTACAAGACAGTTCTCTTGAGATATAATAATTTATCTTACCGTTTCTTTTAATGTTAGATGCACAACGGTTTTATGCTCAAATAAAATATATACATGAATATGGATTAGTTGTTGGTTATTCCTTATGATATGTTAGGCGTGTAACTGAGGTTTAGTATTCCAGTTAAATGTGGTCTTATAGGCACTAAATTCATTAAAAGGTGGTTTCACCAATTTGTGATTTCCTATACTGTATGACTGAAAAGCAGAGGAGTAGATAGCTTGCATACTTCAGAGTTCAGTACATAGTTAGCTACTAGTACAGAGCTAGTACATTGCTACCAGTAATAGCTTGCGTGCGTATATAGCTGAGAGCTAATTAGGTACTAGCACAAAGGTAGATGAAGCAGCGAATCATCTCTCACCTTTGCCTGTTGAGTTTGCATCGAGTTCGCATCTTCCACTGTGTGTGGCGCGACCTCCCGCGGAATCTCAGCCACCGGCTGCACGCACTGCAGTTTCACCGTGCCACCACCCCACGAGGAGCGGTCAGCCACAACCTTGGGCTGGCCTTGGGTGTGCCGGAGGCGAGCGACACTAGCCGCGACCGCCCGTCTTGCCGCTGGCCAAGTCCACGCCGGGCGTGGCGCAGCGCGCTTAGACAGCGGAGCTAGCCGTGACGGATCCCATCTTGCCTCCAGCCAAGACAACGGCCCGAGCAGCGCAGCGTGCGGGCGGCGGCGGCGATTCTGTCTTCTCGCCTTGAACCCGCGGCTCTGGCGGCGGCGCGCCGAGAGGCGGTGGCGCTTAGCCGTGACAGCTCGGGCGGCGGCGCGTCGATCGGACGGCGCTATACAGCTCGGTCGGCCGCGGCGGCGGGCCTGAACGGTGGATTTCTCCTCGTCGGAATCCTCCCTCACAGTGGAATGAGTGGTTGTGGAAGAGGGAGTGGCAGCAGCGGTACGCTGGATAAGGCAAAGAAAAACTGTTTTCTATAAATTAAGAAAAGAAAAACGTTTTATTAAGTGGTGGGGACCTACCAGGACAGGTGTCGGCCACCCGTTGGCCCTGCACGATAGTACGTGCTGTGAACCCTGCAGGAGAGCCCGACCCTTTGACTTCAGCCTTGATCTTGATGCCGAAGTATATTCCATGGTTGGAATCCTGACCCAACACCACGGCCGCTGCTACATGCTGGACTTGTTTATGGTTAAACATGTCAACCTAAGCATTATCTCACCAAATTTGCTAATCCAAGTCCACTCTTGAATGCATATCGTGTGATGTATTGCAATGGTTAAAGAACTTCATATATGACTAGATGAGTCTCCATCCGTACATGACGTGGCAGTACAAGTACTGTTTTATCCATCGACATGAATTTGTCAAAGCAAGCTTGAAAAACTTGTGAATTGTATGTGGAAACCTAGGAAAGGACAAAAAGAACATAGGACCAGGACAGTTAGACAAAAAGAATATGCTTCTTGATTCAGAAACTTTAGAAAGTTAACTACTCCGAAGGCAAGTCACAATAAGGACCCTCTTGTTTAGGAGGCTCGAGCCATGAACACCGCATAACGTACGCTAGTAACCACTACATGCAACTAGGCTGCAAAACCAGGGGCGTCGTAAGGCATTGTATTGACAAGGTACTTGGTAAAATAAACCATGTTTTCTAAGCATTAATGTTTATTTATACAGAAATGGGGTGCCTAATTAAGTGTCTATTATATAAAAATAAGTGTCCGTGCTTAAAAAAGGGATTTATTTCTCTAAACACTCTTCTAAGCACCTTGCATTCTGCGAGGCCTATCAAGCTAGCCGAATATGCACTGCCTATAAAACCGGACATGGATTTTTTTATTATATACTCCCTCTGTTCCAAAATACTTGTCGTGGTTTTAGTACCAAGCTAGTCGAATATGCACTGCTTATGAAACCGGACATGTATTTTTTATCATATACTTCCTCTGTTTCAAAATACTTGTCGTGGTTTTAGTACCATGACAAGTATTTTGAAACGGAGGGAGTAATATACCTGGTATTAGTGACGAACTGACTATGTGGTAATGGCATCACGAACTTGAAGTCGCATGTCGCAACTTGTCTAACCTGTAGCGCATGGCCAATAACACACCTCACTGGAAAGTCAGAGCTCGCTCGGAAGTTTTCTGATATTTAGTCAGCGGCTTCGCTGCGCTAGTTTTTACACCTCACAAGCGTACGGCACCTAGAGAGCCAAGGAACTCAGCGCGCATGGTGCTCTCCACCGTCCTGCTCGCGGCAGGCATCACGCTGATGCTCGTCGTCCACATCATCGTGGTCCTCTGGGTGCTGAGGCGGGGCATGACCGCCCGCGTCGCCGAGCACGCGGAGGAAGACGCAGGCCTTACTGCCGAAGAGCTCGGCGAGCTGCCGTGCCACGACTTCAAAGAAGGCGGCACCGGCGAGTGCGCGGTGTGCCTGGAGGCGTTCATGGCCGGCGACCGCTGCATGGTGCTGCCGCGGTGCGAGCACGGGTTCCACGCCGACTGCGTCGGCTCGTGGCTGCGCAAGAGCCGCCTGTGCCCCATCTGCCGCGCCGAGGTGGCCGGCGCGGTGGCCGCCGAAGTCGTCGTCGAGGTCGCTGCTGCCTGATGGCCGTCGTTGGGTAGTTGGATGCAGTGTTTGCAGGTGTTTGGTAGGTTCTCTTGTGCTGTGTAAATGAGTGGTAAAACAGCGTTTCTGCATTTGTGATGTATATAGCCATCTTGTTGATTTAGATGCTCTTGCGAGGATTTCTGACTGAACATCGTGGCAAATCACGAGGCCACGCTCAAGCCCTGTCTGTGCATAGTTTGGTGCTGTTCATCGACCGCACCGCTGAAGATTTCTCGTTTCATCTTGATGCTTATTTATTCAAAAGAAATGCCTCGCAGATCGAACGCTTTTTTTTTATGGCAAACTATGTGTCGCACGCTTGGCAAATCCTGGCAAAAAAAACTGAATATGTCACGATTTACCATGCTTGTAGATGAAGACATTTTTTCTCTGGAATATGCGAGTGTGCATATCATATACGTATTAAAAAAGAAAGGCAAATAATGCCTCCACTATAGTTTACAAGTGCATCAAGACACACTACTCCTCACGACTCTCCCACCTTGCTACTGTACTGAACAAGGGGTTTACATTCCCTTTCAGTAGGCCAGCCGACGACCACACCAAACCTTCTAACCTTACTCTACGTAGCAACTGCTTGATCGATGGCCGTGCACCCTCGAAGACGATGGCATTCCTGTACTTCCATAGCTCCCAAATTATTAACACGAAGATGGTGTATAGGTCCTTCTTGCTCATGTTGTTAGGTCCTTGTTTACAACACATTCATGAAGCACGAGTGTCATGTTGGGACGTCGTCCACTCCGGCCGACCCAAAGCCTCACAAATCGCCGTCCACACCGTCCTGGCGAACATGCGTGACAGTAGGATGGTTAATCGCTTCCTACTCCTGGTCGCAAAAGGGGCACGCGTCTTGGTGCGATAATCTTCTCCCTGCTAGACGATCCGAAGTCCAGCATCTATCCTGAAGAGCTAGCCAAGTAAAGAATCTGCATTGCGAGGGAGCCCGCAACTTCCAGGTGAGATACGTCGTAGGTATCACTTCCCTACCCCAAAATCTAGCTGCATATGCTGACCGTACCGAGAACTTTCCATTGGCCTCCCAGGACCATGTAATCTCATCTGACACATTCTCAGTTGGCTCCCAAGTGACAACTCTCTGCCAGAGCGAGAGGAACTCCTGCAGTGCCTCCGGTCCTAAGTTCGGGTCAATATCCATCGCCCGTGATCCATCCTCCATAGCCTAGCCGACCAGTCTGGATGATCTAAACCGCGGCGGGATCCTGCCATATAATGACGGAGAAAGTTCCTGGAACCGCATCCCATCTAACCATCGGTCCTCCCAGAATAGCGTCGTGAGGTTGCTATGGGCCATACTCCTCGTGGTAGTCTAGTAAAGCACCATCGATTCATCCGAAAATTGCTAGGCTCGTGGCACGTAATTTTTCATAATAAACGTTTGATTTGCCATGTGAAAAAAAACTGACATCAAATTTGTAGCATGGTCCTATTTATTTTTCTTAAATGGAGGAGAAAATTGAGATTCAATGGGTGGTTGGATGGTTATACTTCTAGCCCACTCGGGACCAAATCGAATGTTTCATGCTTTGATGTTTTATTGTTGCGCATTATTATGGAGCACGGAATACGCTTCTTTGAAAGCAACACCGCCGCTTGGAGGCGAGTCTACGGTAGTCTAGATTGCTTTGTGATAGAGCATGAATTCTTTTGTAATCTTGTTTCTTCTTGATCTGCTTTGTAATAGGGCCTCTTCATCATCATGTATCGGTTTGGTTGATTGCTTTATTTATAAAGCGGGGCCGAAGCCTTTTTCGATAAAGCAACACCACCGCCATAGGTGAGAGAGGGCTGGAGTTTGTTTGCTTTGACAAAGGTGAAGATCTTCCCAACTCAGGGCCAACATAACGGCCGCGGAGAACCACCCACATGTCAATAGAAACTAATATTGATCCCTCATTACTGACCGACCCAGGACCATCATCATAGATGAGGGTCATCGCTAACGGGCCGGCTGAGGCATGAAGGAAATATGCCCTAGAGGCAATAAGAAAGTTGTTATTTATATTTCCTTATATCATGATAAATGTTTATTATTCATGCTAGAATTGTATTAACCGGAAACTTAGAACATGTGTGAATACATAGACAAAACAGAGTGTCCCTAGTATGCCTCTACTAAACTAGCTCGTTAATCAAAGATGGTTAAGTTTCCTGACCATAGTCATGTGTTGTCATTTGATGAACGGGATCACATCATTAGAGAATGATGTGATGGACATGACCCATCCGTTAGCTTAGCACTATGATCGTTTAGTTTATTGCTATTGCTTTGTTCATGACTTATACATGTTCCTATGACTATGAGATTATGCAACTCCCGAATACCGGGGGAACACTTAGTGTGCTGTCAAACGTCACAACGTAACTGGGTGATTAAAAGATGCTCTACAGGTGTCTTCGATGGTGTTTGTTGAGTTGGCATAGATCGAGATTAGGATTTGTCACTCCGTGTATCGGAGAGGTATCTCTGGGCCCTCTCGGTAATGCTCATCACTATAAGCCTTGCAAGCAATGTGACTAATGAGTTAGTTGCAAGATGATGCATTACGGAACGAGTAAAGAGACTTGCCGGTAACGAGATTGAACTAGGTATGATTATACAGACGATCGAATCTTGGGCAAGTAACATACCGATGACAAAGGGAACAACGTATGTTGTTATGCGGTTTGACCGATAAAGATCTTCGTAGAATATGTAGGAGCCAATATGAGCATCCAGGTTCCGCTACTGGTTATTGACCGGAGATGTGTCTCGGTCATGTCTACATAGTTCTCGAACCCGTAGGGTCCGCACGCTTAACCTTCGATGATGATTTGTATTATGAGTTATGTGATTTGATGTACCAAAGGTTGTTTGGAGTCCCGGATGAGATCACGGACATCACGAGGAGTCTCGAAATGGAAGAGACATAAAGATTGATATATTGAAAGGTTATATTCGGACACCAAAATGGTTCCGAAGAGTATCGGGTATTTTCCGAGTGCAGGGGTTACGAAACCCCAGGGATTAATGGGCCTTCATGGGCCCTAGTGGAAGAGAGGAGGCAGCAGCCAGGTGGAGGAGCACGCCCCCCAAGCCCAAACTGAATTGGACTAGGGTTTGGGGGCGGCCCCCCTTTCCTTTCTCTCCTCCTCCTCTTTCCCCCTTCTCCTTGTAGGAATAGGAAAGAGGGGGGGGCGAATCCTACTTGGAGTAGGACTCCCCCCTTGGGCGCGCCACCCTTGGCCGGTGATGTCTACTACACAACCTTCTTCTTGTAGACGTTGTTGGGCCTCCAAGTGTAGAGGTTTGTAGGACAGTAGCAAATTTCCCTCAAGTAGATGACCTAAGGTTTATCAATCCGTGGGAGGCGTAGGATGAAGATGGTCTCTCTCAAACAACCCTGCAACCAAATAACAAAGAGTCTCTTGTGTTCCCAACAAACCCAATACAATGGTAAATTGTATAGGTGCACTAGTTTGGCGAAGAGATGGTGATACAAGTGCAATATGGATGGTAGATACAGGTTTTTGTAATCTGAAAATATAAAAACAGCAAGGTAACAAGTGGTAAAAGTGAGCATAAATGGTATTGCAATGCTAGGAAACAAGGCCTAGGGTTCATACTTTCACTAGTGCAAGTTCTCTCAACAATAATAACATAATTGGATCACATAACTATCCCTCAACATGCAACAAAGAGTCACTCCAAAGTCACTAATAGCGGAGAACAAACGAAGAGATTATGGTAGGGTACAATACCACCTCAAAGTTATCCTTTCTGATCAATCTATTCAAGAGTCCGTAGTAAAATAACATGAAGCTATTCTTTCTGTTCGATCTATCATAGAGTTCGTACGAGAATAACACCTTAAGACACAAATCAACCAAAACCCTAATTTCACCTAGATTCTCCAATGTCACCTCAAGTATCCGTGGGTATGATTATACGATATGCATCACACAATCTCAGATTCATCTATTCAACCAACACATAGAACTTCAAAGAGTGCCCCAAAGTTTCTCTTGGAGAGTCAAGGCAACGTGTGCCAACCCCTATGCATAAGTTCACAAGGTCACTTGAACCCGCAAGTTGATCACCAAAACATACATCAAGTGAATCACGTGATATCCCATTGTCACCACAGATAAGCACATGCAAGACATACATCAAGTCTTCTCAAATCCTTGAAGACTCAATCCGATAAGATAACTTCAAAGGGAAAACTCAATCCATTACAAGAGAGTAGAGGGGGAGAAACATCATAAGATCCAACTATAATAGCAAAGCTCGCGATAAATCAAGATCGTATCACCTCAATAACACGAGAGAGAGAGAGAGATCAAACACATAGCTACTGGTACATACCCTCAGCCCTGAGGGTGAACTACTCCATCCTCGTCATGGAGAGCGCTGGGATGAAGAAGATGCCCACCGGTGATGGATCCCCCCTCCGGCAGGGTGCTGGAATAGGGTCCCGATTGGTTTTTGGTCGCTACAGAGGCTTGCGGCGGCGGAACTCCCGATCTTGGTTTCTTTTCAGGGGTTTCTGTATTTATAGAATTTTTTGGCGTCGGTCTTACGTCACGGGGGGTCTCCGAGTCATCCACGAGATAGCGGGCGCGCCCAGGGGGGTAGGGCGCGCCCTCCACCCTCGTGGATGGCTCGGGACTCTTTTGGCCCAAGTCTTTTACTCCGGGTGCTTCTTTTGGTCCAGAAAAAATCATCAAAAATTGGCACGTCGATTGGACTCCGTTTGATATTCCTTTTCTGTAAAACTCAAAAACAAGGGAATAAACAGAAACTAGGTTAGTAGGTTAGTCCCAAAAATAATATAAAAGAGCATATTAAAGCCCATTAAACATCCAAAACAGATAATATAATAGCATGGAACAATCAAAAATTATAGATACATTGAAGACGTATCAGCCGGCCTCCTCCTCCCTCCCTCCTTTATATACATGGGGAGGGGGGCACCCTAGAACACACAACTTGATTTTTAGCCGTGTGCGGTGCCCCCCTCCACAGAAACACACCTCGGTCATATCTTCGTAGTGCTTAGGCGAAGCCCTGCGCCTGTAACTTCATCATCATCGTCGCCACACCGTCATGCTGACAAAACTCTCCCTCGGCCTCAACTGGATCAAGAGTACGAGGGGCGTCATCGAGCTGAACGTGTGCTGAAAACGGAGGTGCCGTGCATTCGGTGCTAGGATCGGTCGGATCGTGAAGACGTACGACTTCATCAACCGCGTTGATAAAACGCTTCCGCTTTCGGTCTACGAGGGTACGTGGACTCACTCTCCCCGCTCGTTGCTATGCTTCTCCTAGATAGATCTTGCGTGATCATAGGATTTTTTTTGAAATACTACGTTCGCCAACAGTGGCATCTGTAACACCCCGGATGTAACTTTCCATAATTGTAACTCCAACTCTTGCCATTTTCGGCATTGTGATATGATATTCCCTCCGTGGTTGGGTTTTTCTTCATTTTTGCATTTTGTCTTTGTCATGCATCTCATATCATGTCATCATGTGCATCGCATTTGCATACGTGTTCGTCTCATGTTTCCGAGCATTTTTCCCGTTGTCCGTTTTGCAATCCGGCACTCCTATATCCCCCGGCGTCCCTTTTTACGTTTTTCCGTGAGCGGGCACTAAACTTTCTCGGAATGGAATGAGGTTTGTCAAGTGGCCTTGGTATACCACCGGTAGACCACCTGTCAAGTTTCGGGTCATTTGGAGCTCGTTTGGTACTCCAACGGTTAACCGCGCTCTCGCAAAGGCCTCTTTTAAGTTGCAGCCCAACACCCCTCCAAAACAGCCCAATAACCCATCTAAGTCACTTCCATGTCCATCGTCGTTCGATCACGATCGTGTGGGCGAAAACCGCACCTCATTTGGAGCTTCCTAGCTCCTTCTACCTATAAATATGCATCTCCCCCTCCAAATCCCGGATCAATTCCCCCCAAACCCTAGACGAAATCCCCTCTGCGCCACCGGACACGTTCGGATCAGACCGGACGCATCCGCCGCCGCGCCCCGGCGAACCAGGGGCTGCCACGTGGGCACGCCGCCGCCCGCCCCGCCCAGCCAAGCCGCCGCCAGCCAGCCTCCTCCCCCCGGCCAGCAGCTTCGGCCCTCCGACCCACCCGCCGCCCGGCGCGCCCTCCCGCCTCCTCTCCTCCCGGCCGGGCTCCGGCGAGCAGCCAGCGCCGCCGCCATTCCGTCCGGCCAGATCCGATCGAGATCCCGGCGGTTGACTTTCTCCCCCCCATCCTCTAAGTCATTTGTTTCGATGATTTTTGTTGCATTTTCATCGTGTCATAACTCTGCACCTGTAGCTCTGTTTCGTGCGTGTAATATGTCAAAATGTTCGCCTCGATGAGTAGATAATTTCATCTCATTGCATCATGTTCATTTGAGTTCATCTTGGTGTCCGAAATGCTGTTAGAAGAGGGCTATGCGATGTTAGTTTCAGATTCTTAACAGGACATGCACTTTTGTCATTTTTGCCATGATTGATGTGTGCATCCTATGATCTTGAGTCCTACATGTGTTTTGTAATATGCCATGCCATCTTTCCAGAGGTGTATGCCATGTATTTTTGTGATCTATGTGGTGACTAGCACAAGCATGCAAACTAGGCCTCATGATTTACTGATTTCAGCCCCTGTTTTGCTGATATTTTTATGCCATGTTAACTTGATGCTACCGAGAGATCCATGCATATTTTGAGATACTTCAGTAAGGATGTTTTGAACATATGGTTATACTCTATCCATCCATGCCTTTGTTTGCAATTATGGAGTGCCATAGCTTGAGTCAATCGAGCTCTACTTTTGCTATAAAATGTTTCCTGGCAGATTGTTTACATGTTATTCAATTTTGCCAAGGTTGTTATAGTTGATCCGTGTATGCTATGATGTTGTTCTTGCCATGTATGTTTTCTATGCCATGTCTTCTTGATGTATGTATGCTTAGATTATCATGTAATGCTCTGTAGTGAGTGCATCGAGCTATTAAACATGCCTACTTGTTATCTGTTTTTGCCATGCCACATTGCTGAATCATTATGAAACTTGCTATTTTGACATGGGTGTTACTATATTTCCTGATCCTTTTTGGCTCATGGTCAGTAAGGGACTTTTGTTCTATGCTTTGAGTAGATTCATGCCATGCCTTGTTTTGCTATTATAAGTTCCTATAGCATGTTGTTTTCTTGCTCTGAACATTGCTTCCCGATGCTGATTTTGCCATGTTCAGTAATTTCACCAAGTCTGTGAAGCTGATATGTTTTGCACTTTTGCCATGCTTGTTTGGACCTGTTATGATGTGAACTAGCCGTAGCTCAGTGTTCATCTTTTGTCAAGCATCTTGAGTAGATCACTGCCATATGCTTTGTTGGTACGTTTGGGTGCAGTAGCTTATTTTCTTGTTGCTTGCTAAGTGGTCTCATGCTGTTAATGGCAGATTTGTGTCATTCTTGTTTTTGCTTGTCATTTGCAAACCGTGCATCCGATTCCGGTGATCTTTATATCGATTTCAACCGAAATCATCTCATCTTTCCAGTGGCATACTTGGTTTTCCAAGTTGATGCCTGGTTCATCATTTTCCTTCCGGAGCGCGCATACGCATTGCATATCACATCTCGCATATCATGTCATGTTTTGCATCATGTTGCTTGTGCATTGCACCGTGATTTATTGTAGTTCCTTTGTTTGTGTTCTTGCTTTGGATAGAGCCGGGAGACGAGTACGTGAACGAGGAACCTGTTGAGAACGCTTACGAGGATCAAGCTTTCGACAACTCTGAGAACTTCGCAGGCAAGATGACCATACCCTCGAAATCACTACTATCTTTGCTATTCTAGATGCTCGCTCTTTTGCTATGCCTATGCTACGATGCCTATCACTTGCTTATCATGCCACCCATATTGCCATGTCAGCCCCTAACCATCCTTTCCTAGCAAACCGTTGATTGGCTATGTTACCGCTTTGCTCAGCCCCTCTTATAGCGTTGCTAGTTGCAGGTGAAGATGAAGTTTGTTCCTTCTTGGAACATGGAGATGTTGTTCCTTGTTGGAACATATTTACTTGTTGGGGGATATCACAATATATCTGCTATAATTAATGCATCTATATACTTGGTAAAGGGTGGAAGGCTCGGCCTTATGCAGTGTTTTGTTCCACTCTTGCCGCCCTAGTTTCCGTCATACCGGTGTTATGTTCCTTGATTTAGCGTTCCTTACGGTTGGGTGATTTATGGGACCCCCTTGACAGTTCGCTTTGAATAAGACTCCTCCAGCAAGGCCCAACTTTGGTTTTACCATTTGCCACCTAAGCCTTTTTCCCCCGGGTTTTCGCGAGCCCGAGGGTCATCTTTATTACCCCCGGGCGGTGCCCTTCGAGTGTTGGTCCAAACTAGAGCACCGTCGGGACCATTCCTTGGCAACTTGGATTACGTCGGTACTGTGCGCTTAGCTTATCCGGTGTGCCACGAGAACGAGATATGTGCAGCTCCTATCGGGATTTGTCGGCACGGTCGGGTGGTCTTGCTTGTCTTGTTTTATTGCTGTCGAAATGTCTTGTAGTCCGGGATTCGAGATTGATCGGGTCTTCCGGTAGAAGAATATCCTTCCATTGACCGTGAGAGCTTATAATGGGCTAAGTTGGGACACCCTGCAGGTATTATCTTTCGAAAGCCGTGCCCGCGGTTATGAGGCAGATGGGAATTTGTTAATGTCCGTTGTAGAAAACCCGAAGTTGACCTTAATTAAAATACACATCAACGCGTGTGTAACCGTGATGGTCTCTTCTCGGCGAGTCCGGGAAGTGAACACGATGTTGGAGTTATGCTTGACGTAAGTAGTTCAGGGATCACTTCTTGATCGCTACTAGCTTCACGACCGTGCTTTGCTTCTCTTCTCGCTCTCTTTTGCGAATGTAGCCACCATATATGCTGTCGTAAACTTGCTGCAGCTCCACCTCACAACTCTGTCCTTCCTATAAGCTTAAATAGTCTTGATCTCGCGGGTGTGAGATTGCTGAGTCCCCGTGACTCACAGATTCTACCAAAACAGTTGCAGGTGCCGACGATGCTAGTGCAGGTGACGCAACCGAACTCAAGTGGGAGTTCGATGAAGAACGTGGTCGTTACTATGTGTCTTCTCCTGATGATCAGTAGTGGAGCCCAGTTGGGACGATCGGGGACCTGTGTAGCATTTGGGGTATCTTCTTTTATTTTGGTTCCGTAGTCGGACCTTGAGTGTAATCTGAATGATGGATGTTTATTTATGTCTTGTGTGAAGTGGCGATGTAAGCCAACTATGTATCTCTTTCCTTATGTATTACATGGGTTGTGTGAAGATTACCTCACTTGCGACATTGCTTTCAATGCGGTTATGCCTCTAAGTCGTGCTTCGACACGTGGGAGATATAGCCGCATCGAGGGCGTTGCAGCTTCTGAGCCAGGTCTATGCGTAGATGTTATATGCACGAGTAGAACACAAAGAGTTGTAGGCGATAATAGTCATACTTCTTACCAGCATGTCATACTTTGATTCGGCGGTATTGTTGGATGAAGCTGCCCAGACCGACATTACATGACCGCATTCATGAGACTGGTTCTACCGCCGTGCTTCGCACACAGGTGGCTAATGGGTGTCTGTTTCTCCAACTTTAGTTGAATCGAGTGTGACTACGCCCGGTCCTTGTTGAAGGTTAAAATATCACACTTGACGAAAAATCATTGTGGTTTTGATGCGCAGGTAAGAACGCTTCTTGCTAAGCCCGTAGCAGCCACGTAAAACTTCCAATAACAAAGTAGAGGACGTCTAACTTGTTTTTGCAGGGCTTGCTGTGATGTGATATGGTCAAGACATGATGATATATAAATTTTTGTATGAGATGATCATGTTTTGTAAAAGTTATCGGCAACTGGCAGGAGCCTTATGGTTGTTGCTTTATTGTATGAAAAGCAATCGCCATGTAATTGCTTTACTTTATCACTAAGCGGTAGAGATAGTCGTAGAAGCAATAGTTGGCGAGACGACAACGATGCATCAATGGAGATCAAGGTGTCAAGCGGTGGCGATGGTGATCATGGCGATGCTTTGGAGATGGAGATCAAAGGCACAAGATGATGATGGCCATATCATATCACTTATATTGATTGCATGTGATGTTTATCCTTTATGCATCTTATTTTGCTTAGTTCGGCGGTAGCATTATAAGATGATCTCTCACTAAATTTCAAGGTACAAGTGTTTTCCCTGAGTATTCACCATTGCTACAGTTCGTCGTGCCGAGACACCACGTGATGATCGGGTGTGATAAGCTCTACGTTCACATACAACGGGTGCAAGCCAGTTATGCACACGCAGAATACTTAGGTTAAACTTAACGAGCCTAGCATATGCAGATATGGCCTCGGAACACTGAGACCGAAAGGTCGAGCGTGAATCATATAGTAGATATGATCAACATAGTGATGTTTACCATTGAAAACTACTCCATCTCACGTGATGATCGGACATGGTTTAGTTGATATGGATCACGTGATCACTTAGATGATTAGAGGGATGTCTATCTAAGTGGGAGTTCTTCAGTAATATGATTAATTAAATTTTAATTTATCATGAACTTAGTACCTGATAGTATTTGGAATGTCTATGTTGTTGTAGATCAATGGCCCGTGCTACTGTTCCTTGGAATTTTAATGTGTTCCTAGAGAAAGCTAAGTTGAAAGATGATGGTAGCAACTACACGGACTGGGTCCGTAACTTGAGGATTATTCTCATTGCTGCACAGAAGAATTACATCCTGGAAGCACCGCTAGGTGCAAGACCCGTTGCAGGAGCAACGCCGGACGTTATGAACGCCTGGCAGAACAAAGCTGATGCCTACTCGATAGTTCAGTGTGCCATGCTTTACGGCTTAGAACCGGGACTTCAAGGATGTTTTGAACGTCATGGAGCATATGAGATGTTCCAGGAGTTGAAGTTAATATTTCAAGCAAATGCCTGGATTAAGAGATATGAAGTCTCCAATAAGTTCTACAACTGCAAAATGGAGGACAATAGTTCTGTCAATGAACATATACTCAAAATGTCTGGGTACCACAATTACTTGACTCAACTGGGAGTTAATCTTCTGGTTGATAGTGTCATTGACAGAGTTCTTCAATCACTGCCACCAAGCTACAAAAGCTTCATGATGAACTATAATATGCAAGGGATGGATAAGACGATTCCCGAGCTCTTCGCGATGCTAAAGGCTGCGGAGGTAGAAATCAAGAAGGAGCATCAAGTGTTGATAGTCAACAAGACCACTAGTTTCAAGAAAAATGGCAAAGGGAAGAAGGGGAACTTCAAGAAGAACGGCAAACAAGTTGCTGCTCGAGTGAAGAAGCCCAAGTCTGGACCTAAGCCTGAGACTGAGTGCTTCTACTTCAAAGGGACAGGTCACTGGAAGCGGAACTGCCCCAAGTATTTGGCGGATAAGAAGGATGGCAAAGTGAAAGATATATTTGACATACATGTTATTGATGTGTACCTTACTAATGCTCGTAGTAGCGCCTGGGTATTTGATACTGGTTCTGTTGCTCATATTTGCAACTCGAAACAGGGGCTACGGATTAAGTGAAGATTGGCTAAGGACGAGGTGATGATGCGTGTGGGAAATGGTTCCAAAGTCGATGTGATCGCCTTCAGCATGCTACCTCTACATCTACCTTCGGGATTAGTTTTAGACCTGAATAAATGTTATTTGATGCGAGCGTTAAGCATGAGCATTATATCTGGATCTTGTTTGAAGCGAGACGTTTATTCATTTAAATCAAAGAATAATGGTTGTTCTATTTATATGAGTAATATCTTTTATGGTCATGCACCCTTGATGAGTGGTCTATTTTTGTTGAATCTCGATAGTAGTGATACACATATTCATAGTATTGAAGCCAAAAGATATAAGTTTAATAATGATAGTGCAACTTATTTGTGGCACTGCCGTTTAGGTCATATTGGTGTAAAGCGCATGAAGAAACTTGATTATGAATCACTTGATGCTTGCGAACCATGCCTCATGGGCAAGATGACTAAAACTCCATTCTCCGGAACAATGGAGCAAGCTACAAACTTGTTGGAAATAATACATACTGATGTATGCGGTCCGATGAGTGTTGAGGCTCGCGGCGGATATCGTTATTTTTTGACCTTCACAGATGATTTGAGCAGATATGGGTAAATTTACTTGATGAAATATAAGTCTGAAACATTTGAAAAGTTCAAAGAATTTCAGAGTGAAGTGGAAAATCATCGTAACAAGAAAATAAAGTTTCTATGATCTGACCATGGAGATGAATATTAGAGTTACGAGTTTGGCCTTCATTTGAAACAATGCAGAATAGTTTCACAACTCACGCCACACGGAACACCACAACGTAATGGTGTGTCCGAACATCGTAACCGCACTTTATTAGATATGGTGCAATCTATGATGTCTCTTACCGATTTACCGCTATCATTTGGGGTTATGCTTTAGAGACGGCTGCATTCACGTTAAATAGGGCACCATCTAAATCCGTTGAGATGACACCATATGAACTGTGGTTTGGCAAGAAACCCAAGTTGTCGTTTCTTAAAGTTTGGGGCTGCGATGCTTATGTGAAAAAGCTTCAACCTGATAAGCTCGAACTCAAATCGGAGAAATGTGTCTTCATAGGATACCCAAAGGAGACTCTTTGATACACCTTCTATCAGATCCCAAGGTAAGATATTCGTTGCTAAGAATGGATCCTTTCTAGAGAAGGAGTTTCTCTCGAAAGAAGTGAGTGGGAAGAAAGTAGAACTTGATGAGGTAATTGTACCTGCTCCCTCATTAGAAAGTAGTTCATCACAGAAATCAGTTCCAGTGATTCCTACACCAATTAGTGAGGAAGCTAATGATGATGATCATGAAGCTTATAGTCAAGTTACTACCAAACCTTGTAGGTCAACCAAAATAATATCCGCACCATAGTGGTACGGTAATCCTGTTCTGGACATCATGTTACTAGACCATGACGAATGTACGAACTATGAGGAAGCGATGATGAGACCAGATTCCGCGAAATGGCTTGAGGCCTTGAAATCTAAGATGGGATCCATGCATGAGAACAAAGTATGGACTTTGGTTGACTTGCCTGATGATCGGCAAGCCATAGAGAATAAATGGATCTTCAAGAAGAAGACTGACGCTGACGGTAATGTTACTGTCTACAAAGCTCGACTTGTTGTGAAAGGTTTTCGACAAGTTCAAGGAATTGACTACGACGAGACTTTCTCACCCGTAGCGATGCTTAAGTCTGTCCGAATCATGTTAGCAATTGTCGCATTTTATGATTATGAAATTTGGCAAATGGACGTCTAAACTGCATTCCTTAATGGATTTCTAGAAGAAGAGTTGTATATGATGCAACCAAAAGGTTTTGTCGATCCAAAGGGTGCTAACAAAGTGTGCAAGCTCTAGCGATCCATTTATGGACTGGTGCAAGCCTCTCGGAGTTGGAATAAACGTTTTGATAGTGTGATCAAAGCATATGGTTTTATACAGACTTTTGGAGAAGCCTGTATTTACAAGAAAGTGAGTGGGAGCTATGTAGCATTTCTAATATTATATGTAGATGACATATTGTTGATTGGAAATGATATATAATTTATGGATAGCATAAAGGGATACTTGAATAAAAGTTTTTCTATGAAAGACCTCGGTGAAGCTGCTTACATATTGGGCAACAAGATCTATAGAGATAGATCAAGACGCTTAATTGGACTTTCACAAAGCACATACCTTGATAAGATTTTGAAGAAGTTC
This sequence comes from Aegilops longissima, assembly GCA_021605205.1. NCBI lineage: Eukaryota > Viridiplantae > Streptophyta > Magnoliopsida > Poales > Poaceae > Aegilops > Aegilops longissima. Next base: position 530,668,930 of record CM038681.1, on the reverse strand, counting down.
AAAATGGATGAGTCAAAGAAAGGGTTCTTGCCTGTGTTACAAGGTGTGAAATTGAGTAAGACTCAATGCCCGACCACTGCAGAAGATAGAGAGAAAATGAAAGTCATTCCCTATGCCTTAGCCATAGATTCTATCATGTATGCAATGCTGTGTACCAGACCTGATGTGTGCCATGCTATAAGTATAGTAGGGAGTTACCAAAGTAATCCAGGAGTGGATCACTGGACATCGGTCAAGAACATCCTGAAATACCTAAAGAGGACTAAGGATATGTTTCTTGTTTATGGAGGTGATAAAGAGCTCGTCGTAAATGGTTACATCGATGAAAGCTTTGACACTGATCCGGATGAATCTAAGTCACAAACCGGATACGTATTTATATTGAACGGTGGAGCTGTCAGTTGGTGCAGTTCTAAGCAAAGCGTCGTGGCGGGATCTACTTGTGAAGCGGAGTACATAGCTGCTTCGGAAGCAGCAAATGAAGGAGTCTGGATGAAGGAGTTCATATCCGATCTAGGTGTCATACCTAGTGCATCGGGTCGAATGAAAATCTTTTGTGACAATACTGGTGCAATTGCCTTGGCAAAGGAATCCGGATTTCACAAGAGAACCAAGCACATCAAGAGAGACTTCAATTCCATCCGCGATCAAGTCAAGTAGGGAGACATAGAGATTTGAAAAATACATACAAATCTGAATGTTGCAGACCTGTTGACTAAGCCTCTCTCACAAGCAAAACATGATCAGCACCAAGACTCCATGGGTGTTAGAATCATTACCGAAGGAAATATGCCCTAGAGGCAATAATAAATTGTTATTTATATTTCCTTATATCATGATAAATGTTTATTATTCATGCTAGAATTGTATTAACCCGAAACTTAGTACATGTGTGAATACATAGACAAAACAGAGTGTCCCTAGTATGCCTCTACTAGACTAGCTCATTAATCAAAGATGGTTAAGTTTCCTGACCATAGACATGTGTTGTCATTTGATGAACGGGATCACATCATTAGAGAATGATGTGATGGACAAGACCCATCCGTTAGCTTAGCACTATGGTCGTTTAGTTTATTGCTATTGCTTTCTTCATGACTTATACATGTTCCTATGACTATGATATTATGCAACTCCCGAATACCGGAGGAACACTTAGTGTGCTATCAAATGTCACAATGTAACTGGGTGATTATAAAGATGCTCTACAGGTGTCTCCGATGGTGTTTGTTGAGTTGGGATAGATTGACATTAGGATTTGTCACTCCGTGTATCGGAGAGGTATCTTTGGGCCCTTTTGGTAATGCTCATTACTATAAGCCTTGCAAGCAATGTGAGTAATGAGTTAGTTGCAAGATGATGCATTACGGAACGAGTAAAGAGACTTGCCGGTAACGAGATTGAACTAGGTATGATTATACAGACGATCGAATCTCGGGCAAGTAACATACCGATGACAAAGGGAACAACGTATGTTGTTATGCGGTTTGACCGATAAAGATCTTCGTAGAATATGTAGGAGCCAATATGAGCATCCAGGTTCCGCTACTGGTTATTGACTGGAGATGTGTCTCGGTCATGTGTACATAGTTCTCGAACCCGTACGGTCCGCACGCTTAACCTTCGATGACGATTTGTATTATGAGTTATGTGATTTGATGTACCGAAGGTTGTTTAGAGTCCCGGATGAGATCACGGACATCACGAGGAGTCTCGAAATGGTCGAGACATAAAGATTGATATATTGAAAGGTTATATTCGGACACCGGAATGGTTCCGAAGAGTATCGGGTATTTTCCGGAGTACGGGGGGGTTACCGAAACCCCCCGGGGGATTAATGGGCCTTCATGGGCCCTAGTGAAAGAGAGGAGGCAGCAGCCAGGTGGAGGAGCACGCCCCCCAAGCCCAAACTGAATTGGACTAGGGTTTGGGGAGACTTTCCTTTCTCTCGTCCTCCTCTTCGCCCTTCTCCTTGTAGGAATAGGAAAGGGGGGCTTTCCTTTCTCTCGTCCTCCTCTTTCGCCCTTCTCCTTGTAGGAATAGGAAAGGGGGGGCGAATCCTACTTGGAGTAGGACTCCTACCCCCTTGGGCGCGCCACCCTTGGCCAGCCTCCTCCTCCCTCCCTCCTTTATATATGTGGGGAGGGGGGCACCCTAGAACACACAAGTTGATCTTTTAGCCGTGTGTGGTGCCCCCTCCACAGAAACACACCTCGGACATATCGTCGTAGTGCTTAGGCGAAGCCCTGCGCCGGTAACTTCATCATCATCGTCCCCACACCGTCATGCTGACGAAACTCTCCCTCGACCTCAATGGATCAAGAGTACGAGGGATGTCATCGAGCTGAACGTGTGCTGAACACGGAGGTGCCGTACGTTCGGTGCTAGGATCGGTCGGATCGTGAAGACATACGACTACATCAACATCGTTGATAAAACGCTTCCGCTTTCGGTTCACGAGGGTACGTGGACACACTCTCCCCACTCGTTGCTATGCTTCTCCTAGATAGATCTTGCGTGATCGTAGGAATTTTTTTAAAATACTACGTTCCCCAACAAAGCATTCCCGTGATGCAGTCCTATAGGCTCAGTTTGGCAGATATCAGTTAGGCGGATATCATAGATGCCTAAAATTAGGTTCTTGTTTTCACAGATAGGCTGCTAGGTTGGCCGATCAGTGACGTGATGTTAATAGTGACTGACTTATTTTAGGACCTGCATGTGTTGTCTTTGACGCTGCCCCTTAAAATTTCATCCGCTCCATGTTTTCCTCTCAAAACCTTTCGACCACTCCGCATGTATCCAACGCCACTCCCTCTCGGCCTTCACCGACCCCGGCCATCGACCTCCATGGGTCACCTTCCCGTCTTGAACCCGTATTCCTTCCTCTTCTACCTCCCTCCCCCTCCCGGTGTTGATTTGTATCTCGGAGAGAGTCCAACACCGCAGTCGGAACTGTGCATCCGTCGACACATATAGGTCCTCGCCGTGTGTTGCCCGTCCTGCTGTGAGAGCCAATAATTCCACACACGACCAATACCACATAGTGCCACCATGCCTTCACTACCATCGTGGACGCGGTCATTCTGTCGCGTCATCGATGGCGTGGCATACGCTCTGTACAGCCGCTGACTGAGTCCCCCACACCATTGTGCGTAGTCGTAGAACCGACATGTGCTTCCTAGTTCTTCCGAGTGATCAACTGACAAAGCTTGTCACGTACTCCCTTCTTCGTACTTCAAACTTTGTTGGAGGGTCAAACTATCTCAAAGTTTGATCGAGTTTGTGCAAAAATATATCAATGTTTGTGAAACCAAATAGGTATTGATAAAAAATAATATTTTATCATGAATCTAATGCCCCTAATTTGATGGCATAAATGTTGATGTATTATTGTATAAATACGGTCAAACATAAAAACTTTAATTTTTCAATAAAGTTGAAAGTACACTTTTTCAAAGATGGTGGGAATACTCCCATGTAGCAGTATACAGCAAATTTAAAGTAGAGGGCAAGTATAGCAATGCCATCCAAGCAAGATAGGCTCTGCACGGGCCGCCGATCAGGTCCAAGCGGGCAGCCGCCAAAACAAATTTGAACTCAGCCGGAAGCTGACGACACCGTTTATTCAAAGTCAGGCTTAAGTTAAGAATTCGCCGGCGTTGTTGTCGATGTCCTTTCCGCCTCCTATGGTATTGTCTGAGGACGACGATGATACGTTTCGCCGCTACAACCAGGCGGGGTCCCTGAGGGGCGACACGACGGCCTTGGTCTGGAGGTAGTTGCCGAGGCTGTAGGCGCCCTTCTCCCGCCCCACGCCGCTCATCTTGTACCCACCGAAGGGGATGGCCGCGTCGAACACGTCGTAGCAGTTCACCCACACCGTCCCCACCCTCAGCGCCCGCGCCACCGTGTTCGCCGTGTCCAGGCTCCTCGTGAACACCCCCGCCGCCAGCCCGTACTGCGTCGCGTTCGCCCTCCTCACCACCTCCCCCACCTCCCTGCACACCAAAACCCCAGCTTGCGCCGTCAGTCAGTGCTGGTCGCATGGATAATGCAGTCTCGTGGCCACTGTACCTGAACTTGAGGATGGACTGGATGGGCCCGAATATCTCCTCCTGAGCGATCTTCATCTCATCCTGCGAGAACGAATTGTTGGTGAGCAAGTTGATGTGTACGGGGAGAAGCGATGGATCCGATCTGGCAAACGTTGGTCACTTACCTCGACGTCTGCGAAGACCGTCGGCTGGATGTAGAAGCCCCTGCTGCCTACCCTGCCGCCGCCGGTCACGAGGTTGGCGCCGCTGTCAACGCCCGACTTGACGTAGCCCAGGATCTTCTTGAACTGCTGGCCATCGATCTGATCCGACGATTTCATCAGTGTCACGGATTAGGATCGACACGTACGGCTGAGATGCGTGTGTCCCTGAACGTATGGGTGTGTGCGTAACGTACCTGAGGCCCCTGCTCGACACCTTTCTTGAAGGGGTCGCCGACGACACGCCTCTGGGCGCGAGCTTTGGACTTCTCCACGAACTCGTCGTACACGCTCTCGTGCACGAACGTCCTAGACCCAGCGCAGCAGCATTGCCCCTGCCACGAATTGGGACAGAGATTTCAGGGCGCTGGTGTACCAGCGTGCAACGATGGTTCGGACAGTGCTTGAGATGGACAGCAGACCTGGTTGAAGAAGAGCGCCCGGTGCGCGAGCTCGACGGCCTGGTCGACATCGGCGTCGTCCATGACGATGAACGGAGACTTGCCGCCGAGCTCCAGCGTCACCGGCTTGAGATTGCTCCTCGCCGCCAGCTCGAGAATGATCTTGCCCGTGCCAGTCGATCCGGTGAACGCGAGCTATAAGCAAAATGCTCGTCAACGTTAGCTCTTTAAACACGAAGATGATCGTCGAGCCGTTCCAATCCAAGCTCAGGTAAAACAATCAGTCACCTTGTCGACGCCCATGTGGCTGCACAGCGCGGCGCCGGCCGTGGGGCCGAAGCCGGGGACGACGTTCAGGACGCCGTCCGGGAGCCCGGCCTCGTGGAGGAGGCTGGCGACGTAGAGCGCGGAGAGCGGCGTCTGCTCGGCGGTCTTGAGCACGACAGCGTTGCCGCAGGCGAGCGCCGGGCCGACCTTCCAGGCGAACATGAGCAGCGGGAAGTTCCAGGGGATGATCTGGCCGGCGACGCCGATGGGCTCGCGCAGCACCTGCACGTGGTGCGGGCCGTCGGCCGGCACCACCATGCCGTGGATCTTGTCCGCCCACCCGGAGTAGTACCGCATGCAGCGCGCCGCCATCGGCACCTCCCCGCCGGCGGACTGCTCCAGCGGCTTCCCGCCGTCCCACGACTCCAGCGCCGCGATCTCGTCTTTGTGCCGCTCCATCAGGTCCGCGAACCGCAGCAGCACCCGGCACCGCTCCTGCATGCGCACACGCGTACCATCATTCCAAGACATGAGCTATCCTGCCTCTGTAGTTAAGGCACACCGGCCGCGAAAAGCACGTACGTAGGCGGTCATCCTCGGCCAGGGGCCCTCGTCGAAGGCCCTGCGGGCGGCGGCGACGGCGCGGTCGACGTCCTCTGCGTCGCCCTCGGCCACGCGCGCGATGACCTCGCCGGTGCGGGGGTCCACCGTCGGGAACGTCCTTCCTGGAGAAAAACGGTGCACATTTTGGTGCGCTACTGGGAGGCAGCATGTCTTTGTGGTGATTCGGTGCAGTTCATGCGATTCGAGTCATGTACTCCCTCCATCCAAAAAAACTTGTCATCAAAATGGACAAAAAGGGTGTATCTAGAACTAAAATACATCTAGATACATTACCTTTTATTCATTTTGATGACAAGTATTTTCGGATGGAGGGAGTACATATGTACGTACCAGATGCTGCATCGACGAAGTTGCCGTTGATGAGGAGCTGTGTGTACTTCACCTCCACGGGGGGTTTGATCGGCTCCTCGTCGGCGTCGGCGGCGGCGGCCGGTGCGGTGCTGAACCTGTAAACTGCTCCGGGCAACAAGCGCCGTGCATTGTCTGTAGGCAGGCACACAGCATGTTCAATGCAGCTGCGTGTGCGAGTGTATCACAAGTTGAAAATTGCAAAAGCAGGGTACCAAATAATAAAGTTACCCGAGCAATTAACAAATGTTCTTGTGAACTGTTTTTACTCCGTACTCTACAAATTATTCTGGTGTTCTAGAAAGTTAGCATACGCATTGGTGAATCGTTTTCTTTTAACTGTCACACGAGTACACTTCAACATAAGCAAAAAAAGCATCACCGAGAAACTTCTTGTCTGTTGGCGCACGGCGTGGGTGTGATCTTCTCTTCTCACGGAAGATGCATCACAGCATGGAACTGGAGTTGGAAACAAACATAACGGGGGAAATGTACTGCACGCGGCCCAACTACTTTTGGCTCGTCCTAGTTTTTCGATAAGGATTGGACAGAGAGGGACCTCATCTCCAGCCCCACTTTGGGAGGAAAGCTCCAGCTAGCCTTTGGTGCTATTGGTGACCTCATGATGTGGGGAAGAGAAGTAGAGAACGCCAAGGAACTTCATGAGCCAAAATGTGCAGAGATGATCATGTGCATTCGATTCCGGCAGATGATGTGTTACCAAACAAAAAACAAAAGATAATCCTAACGCGTCCGAGAACGCAGTGCTCTTGACGATTAGCCAGTGACGATCGAACGTCTAACGACAGAGAACGGTGCCGGCCACGTAACCACGTTATGGTTCAAGCAAGTCTAGGAGATGATTCAGTATCATGGAAACTGAAGATGGAGCACCAACGGAGAAACAGGGATCAAGACCTAAGGCAAGGCGGTGCAGAAATCCAAAATCCAACCAGAGAACGTGGTCACCTGGTCCGAGAGGAGAAACGGCGAGGAGGCCGCGGCGCGAGAGGAAGGAGGAAGCGGCCCTCCTTGCGGCCATGGCTAACCCTGTCACAGCAAGTGATCTACTGCACGGGAAGTGAGGAGCAATGGAGGAGTATATATTCTCCTTGCACTCTTGAGGCTAGTGGCAGTGGCCAGTGGGAGGGTATAATGGGGATCTCCTTGCACGGTTGCACCTCTTGTGGGCATGTTCAAGAAGCAAGTGCACAAGTGCTCTTGCGCTTGGACTGCGGGCTTGGTGTGAGCGACTGATTGCAGTTGCTGCCTGGCGCAACAGACGGGAGGAGGTGAGAGCAAAAAACGCTACACCAACTATATATGTTTTTTTTTAACTCCAAGCTTAGAGCAACTCCAACATGTAGGACGTGTTTGGTTGCCTGCAGCCATTGGACCAGTATGTATGAGGAAAACGAGCCAGGGTGACCAGGCCCGATTGCAGAAAAACAATGCGAAAAAGGAAGTAGTCATGTTGTTTGGTTGCCAGCATGATCGTTGGTGTTGCCTCACAGCATGCACGATCGCACGTTTGGTAGCGACGGCTTTCCCTATGCATTGTGAGAAGAGCATGCAGTCTGGCACGGAAAAGGAGAGAATCTTTCTCATATCGTGGCTCATGCGAACCTGCATGAGTGGAAACTGTGAATTCGGCCATTCCTTCTCAGCACGCCCCTGCAGTGCTTTAAACATCGTGCGATGCAGGAGATTGTTCGAGCCAAGTAACCAAACACCATGCGAATTAGAAGATTCCATCCATATGCAGTCTACCAACCACCATGCAGACAACCAAACACACCCCTAGCAAAGTTGTCAAGTGCAGAGCTCGCTCCATGCCCAACCGCCAGCACGGGAGAGAAGTTTCAGTTTTTCCTCCGTGCGTCGCGGCTTGGTTTGAAACCGCGTGTCCTCCCATGCACCACTGGCAACGGGCACCATACCATTAATGTCATGCCTGAGCCCTTGCATTCCCGTCGTGGCCTAATGGATGGTCGCCATGCCATATCATCTCCTAGCAGGCTGGAAGAAGCTGCGTGAGCACGTGAGAGGCATGCGAGTAGGTCGCCGCATCGTTTCACACCGGGAGATACGCCCTATGATCTCCTGTCGCTGGCCGCCTGCCGGCTCCCCACTGCCTCCTTAATGGTGTTTGCGGCGGCCTGTAAAAACCTGGCGCCCTACTCTCGCCTCAGTCCTCTCTCTTGCGGCAGCATTCCCGTCTCGTCCGCCTCCAATGTTGTTGGAATTATTGGGCTTCAGCCCATTTAGTTTATCTAAGAATTCACAGAAAGATTGCAGAGGCCCATGTGGCTATTCATGAATGACAAGGGGGTGGAAAGTTTAGTCTCACCACACAAATGGTGGATGTGTGAGACCAACTTATAATGTCAGTTGTTCCATATACCACTAATAGCTTGATAAGAGAGCACATATACATGTGTTCCTCCTTCGCCGCCTACCTCGCACACGCGTTGTGTTTCGTGATCGAGTCAAGCCGAGCTGTAGTAGGACCTATGAAATGAGTGTGTGCTGCGTTAAGTTTTGTCACACAAGAAAAAGAAGTCGAAATGTTTTGCTTCCAGTGGGTTTATCTTTCTCTCTCTAGTGGGTGGCTGTTTCTCTTCGATTGCCGAGGGGCCAGTTGCAACTCACATTGCCTATAACAGATCGCTCATCTTTAAAGTCGAGACACACTTCATCTCCTACGCACCTGACTCATGGTTCCAAGCTTTGCGCAGCCTGCTACTTTCCCATCTCGCTTTTCGGTGCGCACTGCGGAGTGAGACAACAGGCATATGAACCCCCGCCTCTTGTGATCCGGTATGGGAGAGGGTGATTAGATTTTTGGGGAGCGCCCTTGCATGACTGTTGGATCTTTGTTCATCGTGGCTGCGAACGATAACATCTCCAGCGACAAGTTCCCCAACAACGACTTCTTTCCTAACGCCAACCACCTCGTTGGCGACATGATGAACAACGCACATGTTGGGAAACGTTGCATGGAAAACAAAAAAAGTTCTACGCACATGCAAGATCTATCCATGGAGATGCATAGCAACGAGAGGGGAAGAGTGTGTCTACGTACCCTCGTAGACTGTAAGCGGAAGCGTTTAATAACGCAGTTGATGTAGTCGAACATCTTCGCGCTCCAACCGATCAAGTACCAAACGTACGACACCTCCGCGTTCAGCACACGTTCAGCTCGGTGACGTCCTCCGCCTTCTTGATCCAGCAAGACGGCGAGGTAGTGGATGAGTTCCGACAGCACGATGGCGTGGTGACGGAGACGGTGATGCTATCTCCGCAGGGCTTCGCCTAAGCACTACAAAAATATGACTGGGGTGTAAACAGTGGAGGCTTATATATATATATATATATATATATATATATATATATATATATATATATATATATATATATATATATATATATATATATATATATATATAGGTGGGGAGGGAGGAGCAGTTAAGGCCCCAAGTAGGAGGAATCCTACTTGGGGTCTCTCCCAAGACCCCCCCTTCCTTTTTAGGTGAGCAGGGAAAGGCAGGAGAGGGAGGGGCCACCCCCTTTTCTTTCTCCCATGAGAAGGGGAAGGCAGGATGTAACGGCCCGGATTCGATGCGCCAGGTGTCCGCCAGTTATTCGTCGTCGTTGCCATGTCATTTGCTTGCGTGTTGCACTTTGCCACGTCATCATCTGCATTTCATATCATGTCGTCATGTGCATCGCATTTGCATACATGTTCGTCTCATGCATCCGAGCATTTTCCCCGTTGGCACTCCTATGTCTCCCGGCGTCCCCTTTTGCCTCTTTTCGTGTGCGGGTGTTAAACTTTCTCGGAATGGCCCGAGGTTTGCCAAGCGGCCTTGGTATAGCACCGATAGACCGCCTGTCAAGTTTCGTGCCATTTGGAGGTCGTTTGGTACTCCAACGGTTAACCGGGTAACCGCAAAAGCCTCTTTTGTGTGCAGCCCAACACCCCTTCCAAACTGGCCCAAAACACACCTAAGTCTCTTCCATGCTCTCGGTCGTTCGATCACGATCGTGTGGGCGAAAACCGCTCCTCATTTGGACTCTCCTAGCTCCCAGAAATCTATTTATAGCCCCCTCCCCCGAAATTCGCGGTCTATTCCCCCCGAAACCCTAGCTTCGTCCTCATCCCGCAGCCGGACACGTCCGGATCCCGCCGGACTTGTCCGCCCGTCGCCTCGCCCAACGCTTTCCACCACATGGCGCGCCGCCGTCGTCCGCCGACCATGCCTGCCTGCCATGGCTGCTTGCCTGCCCTGACACCAGCAGCGCCGCCGCCCTTCCGACAAGCTCGCCGCCCGCCCGTCCTCTTCTTCTGCCGGCTGCTAGCGCCGCCACCGGCGTCGCGCCGCCACCCTGCCGCCCTTTCGCCTCCTGCGCCCTGGCGCCGCCTCGCCGCGCTGGCCCGCCGCCGCTGCCCCCGCCGCCGCCCGCCCTCTGCCGCTTACCGCTTATCGCCGACCATGTCGCCCGCCGGCTTCGCGGAGCTCCTCAGCGCAGCCTCGCCCGCCTCCGTCCGTCGCCGCCCGCCCTCATGGCCAGCGTCTTGCCGCCGCCTTGCCGGGATCCGGCCGGATCCGGCCCGATCCGGCCGGGAGCACCTCGTCCCCGACCTCTCCGGCGCTTCTCCGGCCATCTCCATCCTTCTCCGGCGAATCTCCGGTCGCTGCTTCGAAATCCGTGCACGAAGGTTGACTTTCCTCTCCCCCGAAATCCCCGAAGTCCTTTTCTGGCATTAATTTTGTTGCATGTTCATCGCATCATAACTCTCTGCATAATTCTCCGTTTCGTGCGTGTAATATGTCAAATTGTTCGTCTCGACGAGTACATCATTTCATCTCATTGCATCATTTACTTTTGAGCTCATCTTGATGCCCGAAATGCTGTTAGAAGAGGGCTATGTGATGTTAGTTTCAGATTCTTATCAGAACATGCACTTTTGTTATTTTTGCCATGATTGATGTGTGCATCCTATGAACTTGAGTCCTACATGTGTTTTATAATATGCCATGCCATCTTTACAGGTGTGTATGCCATGTATTTTTGTGATCTATGTGGTGACTAGCACAAGCATGCAAACTAGGCTTCCTGATGTTGCTGATTTCAGCCCCTGTTTTGCTGATATTTTTATGCCATGTAAACTTGATGCTACAGAGAGATCCATGCTTATTTTGAGATACTTAAGTAAGGATGTTTTAAACATATGGTTATTATCTATCCATCCATGCCCTTGTTTGCCATAGCTTGAGTCAATCGAGCTCTACTTTTGCTATAAAATGTTTCCTGGCAGGTTGTTTACATGTTATTCAATTTTGCCAAGGTTGTTGTAGTTGATCCGTGTATGCTATGATGTTGTTCTTGCCATGTATAGCTTCTATGCCATGTCTTCTTGATGGATGTATGCTTAGTTTATCATGTATTGCTCTGTGGTGAGTGATTCAAGCTCACCAACATGCCTACTTGTTATCTGTTTATGCCATGCTCCAGTGTTGCACTAAGTCTGAATCTGTTTATGTTTTTGCTATATTCACATGCTTGCAACTGTATTTTCTGATCCCTTTTGGCTTATGGTCACTAAGGGACTTTTGTTATTTGCTTTGAGTAGATTCATGCCATGCTCTAGTTTGACTTGATAGCTTGCTGTAACATGTTGTTTCATAGCTCTAAACATGTTAACCTGATGTTATTTCTGCCATGTCCTGAAATTCTGCTAAGTCTGTGAACCTGTTATTATTTGCAATCTTGTCATGTGTGTTTGAGCATGTTCTAGTGATTTCTGGAGATAGCTCAGTGTTCATGTTTTGTCATGCTTTACGTGTACATCACGTCCATGCCTTTTGTTATTATGTTAAGATGCTGTAGCTTGTTGTTTTGATGCTTGCAATATGCCTAGTTGTTGTTTTGGACAGATTGTTGTCATGACTTGTATAGAGTGTATGTGTTGCACCGTTGCTCCGTTTTGAGTGTGCTCTATAAGAAACTTGCTTGATTTTTCATGTAATTTCATATTATCATGTTGCATCCTTGTTTTGAGGTGTTTGCTTGATGTTTGTATGCATTTTGCATCAATGCCATGTTTAACTTGTTTTGCTCATATCTTCTAGGCCGTAGCTCCGAATAAAACGAACTTTATACGTAACTTGACTAGAATTTCGTGTAGATCATCGATGTGCATCTTAACTTGCTGTTTAACAACTTGAACTTAAGGTTTATTCAGATCTGGACCAATTTCTAAATTTGCATATGAGGACTTACCGGAATTGTTCTATGTTGTTCCCGGCCTCATTTAAACTTGCTTTGATGTGTTGCTCTTGTTTGCATCGTCTTTTGCCATGAGTAGCTTCATGTAGCTTTGTCATGCATCATGTTTGTTGTGCATCTTTTCATGTTCATGTGTGGTGTGTTTACTATGTTGTGTGCTTCTTCTTGTTAGTTCCTGTTTCGTTGCGATCGTGAGGATCCGTTCGTCTACGCTTGGTTCGTCTTCGTGGCTTCAGCTTCTTCATGGACTCGTTCTTCTTCCTTGCGGGATTTCAGGCAAGATGACCGTCACCTTGGATCTCATTACTATCATTGATATGCTAGTTGCTTCGTTCTTTCGCTATGCTGCGCTACCTATCACTTGCTGCTCAAGCCTCCCAAATTGCCATGAACCTCTAACCTTTGTCACCCTTCCTAGCAAACCGTTGTTTGGCTATGTTACCGCTTTGCTCTGCCCCTCTTATAGCGTTGTTAGTTGCAGGTGAAGATGAAGTTTGTTCCTTGTTGGAACATGGAGATGTTGTTCCTTGTTGGAACATGTTTACTTGTTGGGATATCACAATATATCTTATTTAATTAATGCATCTATATACTTGGTAAAGGGTGGAAGGCTCGGCCTTATGCCCGGTGTTTTGTTCCACTCTTGCCGCCCTAGTTTCCGCCATATCGGTATTATGTTCCCGGATTTTGCGTCCCTAACGCGGTCGGGTGATTTATGGGACCCCTTGACAGTTCGCTTTGAATAAGACTTTTCCAAGAAGGCCCAACATTGATTTTACCATTTGCCCGACCTATTACCTTTTTCCCTTGGGAGTTGCATCCCAAGGGTCATCTTTATTTTAGCCCCGGGCCAATGCTTGTCTAAGTGTTGGTCCAAACTAGAGCCCTTTGCAGCGCCACCTCGGGAAACTTGAGGGCTGGTTTTAGTTGTACGGACTGCTCATCCGGTCGTGGCTCGAGACGAGATACGCTGCTGCTACTATCGGGTGTCGGCACGCCGGAGGTCTTGCTGGTCTTGTTTTATTGCTGTCGAAATGTCTTGTAGCCGGATTCCGAGACTGCTGGGTCTTCCGGGAGAAGGAATATCCTTCGTTGATCGCGAGAGCTTATCATGGGCTAAGTTGGGACACCCCTGCAGGTTATAAACTTTCGAGAGCCGTGCCCGCGGTTATGTGGCAGATGGGAATTTGTTAATATCCGGTTGTAGTAAACTTGAAGCAAACTCTTCTAAAATACACCAACCGTGTGCGTAACCGTGAGTGTCTCTTTTCGGGGTTGATCGAGAGGAGAACACGGTTTCTGGGTTATGTTTGACGTAAGTAGGAGTTCAGGATCACTTCTTGATCATTGCTAGTTGACGACTGCTCCTTTGTTTCTCTTCTCGCTCTCATTTGCGTATGTTAGCCACCATACATGCTTAGTCGCTGCTGCAACCTCACCACTTTACCCCTTCCTTACCCATTAAGCTTTGCTAGTCTTGATACCCATGGTAATGGGATTGCTGAGTCCTCGTGGCTCACAGATTACTACACCACCAGTTGCAGGTGCAGGTTTCGCGATGATCATGACGCGAGTGCGATGTTTGCTTGTGTTGGAGTTCTTCTTCTGCTTCTTCTTCGATCAGGGGATAGGTTCCAAGTCGGCAGCCTGGGCTAGCAGGGTGGATGTCGTTTGAGCTTCTGTTTATGTTCCATCCGTAGTCGGATGTTGATCTCTTGTATATGATGTTGATGTATTCTTGTGGCATTTGTGCCTTATGTATGTATCCCCACTATTATGTAATGTTGATGTAATGATATCCACCTTGCAAAAGCGTTTCAATATGCGGGTCTATCCTTGGTGGGACCTTCGAGTTCCTTTTGGATAGGGTCGCATATTGGGTGTGACACAGGAGGGGCTAGCCCTCCCCTCTTTCCTTCCCTAGGGCCGGCCGGCCAGGGAGAGGGGCGCACCAGCCCGCTGTGGGCTGGTCCCTCCCTCCCTTGGCCTATTAGGCCCATACACCTACCGGGGGTGACCGAAACCCATTCCGGTGACCCGATAAGTACCCGGTGCACTCCAAAACTATTCCGGTGTTCGAATACCATCGTCCTGCATATCAATCTTTACCTCTCGACCATTTCGAGACTCCTCATCATGTCCGTGATCTTATCCGGGACTCCGAAACCGGTCATCAAATCATATAACTCATATAACACTATATCGTCAACGAACGTTAAGCGTGTGGACCCTACGGGTTCGAGAATTATGTAGACATGACTGAGACACCTCTCCGGTCAATAACCAATAGAGGAACCTGGATGCCCATATCGGTTCCTACATATTCTATGAAGATCTTTATCGGTCGAACCGTTATGATAACATATGTAATTCCCTTTGTCCATCGGTATGTTACTTTCCTGAGATTCAATCGTCGATATCTTCATACCTAGTTCAATCTCGTTACCAGCAAGTCTCTTTACTCGTTCCGTAATACATAATCTGGTAACTAACTCCTTAGTCATTTGCTTGCAAGCTTATGATGTGTATTACCGAGAGGGCCCAGAGATACCTCTCCTATACTCGGAGTGACAAATCCTGATCTCGATATATGCCAACTCAACAAACACCTTCGGAGATACCTGTAGAGCATCTTTATGATCACCCAGTTACATTGTGTCGTTTGATAGCACACAAGGTATTCCTCTGGTACCTGGGAGTTGTGTAATCTCATAGTCGAAGGAATATGTATTTGACATCAAGAAAGCGATAGCAATAAACTGAATGATCGATATGCTAAGCTAACGGACGGGTCTTGTCCATCACATCATTATCCTAATGATGTGATCCCATTATCAAATGACAACACATGTCTATGGTTAGGAAACCTTAACCATCTTTGATGAACGAGCTAGTCTAGTAAAGGCTTACTAGGGACACGGTATTTGTTTATGTATTCACACATGTATTTAAGTTTCCGATCAATACAATTCTAGCATGAATAATAAACCTTTATCATTAATAAGGAAATATAAAATAACAATTTTATTATTGCCTCTAGGGCATATTTCCTTTAGTCTCCCACTTGAACCAGAGTCAATAATCTAGATTACATTGTAATGAATCTAACACCCATGGAGTCTTGGTGTTGATCATGTTTTGCTCGCAGAAGAGGCTTAGTCAACGGGTCTGCCACATTCAGATCTGTATGCATTTTACAAATTTCTATGTCTCCATCCTTGACCTTTTCACGAATGGAGTTGAAGCGTCTCTTGATGTGTTTGGTTCTCTTGTAAAACCTGGATTCCTTCGCCAAGGCAATTGCTCCAATGTTGTCACAAAAGATTTTCATTAGACCCGATGCACTAGGTATTACACCTAGATCGGATATGAACTCCCTCATCCAGACTCCTTCATGTGCTACTTCCGAAGTAGCTACGTACTCCGCTTCACACGTAGATCCCGCCACGACGCTCTGCTTGGAACTGCACCAACAGACAGCCCCACCATTCAATATAAACATGTATCCGGTTTGTGACTTAGAGTCATCCGGATCAGTGTCAAAGCTTGCATCGACGTAACCATTTACGACGGCTCTTCGTCACCTCCATAAATGAGTAAAATATCCTTAGTCCTTTTCAGGTATTTCAGGATGTTCTTGATCGTTGTACAATGATCCACTCCTGGATTACTTTGGTACCTCCATGCCAAACTTATGGCAAGGCACACATCAGGTCTGGTACACAGCATAACATACATGATAGAACCTATGGCTGAGGCATAGGGAATGACTTTCATTTTCTCTCTATCTTCTGCAGTAGTCAGGCTTTGAGTCTGACTCAATTTCACACCTTGTAACACAGGCAAGAACCCTTTCTTTGACTGATCCATTTTGAACCTTTTCAAAACTTTATCAAGGTATGTGCTTTGTGAAAGTCCTATTAAGCGTCTTAATCTATCTGATGACCCACAAGTATAGGGGATCTATCGTAGTCCTTTCGATAAGTAAGAGTGTCGAACCCAACGAGGAGCAGAAGGAAATGACAAGCGGTTTTCTGTAAGGTATTCTCTTCAAGCACTGAAATTATAGGTAACAGATAGTTTTAGGATAAGGTAATTCGTAACGGGTAACAAGTAACAAAAGTAAACAAGGTGCAACAAGGTGGCCCAATCCTTTTTGTAGCAATGGACAAGCCTGGACAAACTCTTATATAAAGGAAAACGCTCCCGAGGACACATGGAATTATCGCCAAGCTAGTTTTCATCATGCTCATATGATCCGCGTTCGTTACTTTGATAATTTGATATGTGGGTGGACCGGTGCTTGGGTACTGCCCTTCCTTGGACAAGCATCCCACTTATGATTAACCTCTCTCGCAAGCATCCACAACTACGAAAGAAGAATTAAGGTAAACGTAACCATAACATGAAACATATGGATCCAAATCAGCCCCTTACGAAGCAACGCATAAACTAGGGTTTAAGCTTCTGTCACTCTAGCAACCCATCATCTACTTATTACTTACCCATGCCTTCCCCTAGGCCCAAACAATGGTGAAGTGTCATGTAGTCGACGTTCACATAACACCACTAGAGGAAATACGACATACATCTCATAAAAATATGGAACGAATACCAAATTCACATGACTACTTATAGCAAGACTTCTCCCATGTCCTCAGGAACAAACGTAACTACTCACAAATCATATTCATGTTCATAATCAGAGGGGTATTAATATGCATGAAGGATCTGAACATATGATCTTCCACCGAATAAACCAACTAGCATCAACTACAAGGAGTAATCAACACTACTAGCATCCCACAGGTACCAATCTGAGGTTTTGAGACAAAGATCGGATACAAGAGATGAACTAGGGTTTGAGAGGAGATAGTGCTGGTGCAGATGTTGATGGAGATTGACCCCCTCCCGATGAGAGGATTGATGGTGATGACGATTTCCCCCTCCCGAAGGGATGTTTCCCCAACAGAACATCTCCGTTGGAGCCCTAGATTGGTTCTGCCCAGGTTCCGCCTCGAGACGGCGGCGCTTCGTCCCGAAAGCTTCCTTCTGATTTTTTCTAGGGCGAAAGATACCTTATACCAGAAGATGGGCATCGGGGGGCTTCCAGGGGGCCCACGAGGCAGGGGGCGCGCCCAGGGGATAGGGCGTGCCCTCCACCCTCCTGGACAGGGTGTGGCCCCCCTCTGGTGCTTTATTCACCCAATATTTTTAATATATTCCAAAACTGACTTTCATGGAGTTTCAAGACTTTTGGAGTTGTGCACAATAGGTCTCTAATATTTGCTCCTTTTCCAGCCCAGAATTCTAGCTGCCGGCATTCTCCCTCTTCATGTAAACTTTGTAAAATAAGAGAGAAAAGGCATAAGTATTGTGACATAATGTGTAATAGTACCCCATAATGCAATAAATATCGATATAAAAGCATGATGCAAAATGGACGTATCAACTCCCCCAAGCTTAGACCTCGCTTGTCCTCAAGCGGAAGCCAATATCGAAAAATATGTCCACATTTTTAGAGATAGAGGTGTCAATAAAATAAAATACGTACATGAATGCATCATGATCATTCTTAGAGTAGGAACATATATATATATATATATATATATATATATATATATATATATATATATATATATATATATATATTGTCATATGATTTCTTATGCTAAAGTAACAATCTATTCACAATGTAAAGTATGAATCAGAAACTTCACTGAAAACTAACAAACTATAATCTCAGTCATTGAAGCAATTGCAAATTATCATAACATCGGAAAGAGTCAATACAAGAGCTTTTCAGCAAGTCCACATACTCAACTACTCCCTCCGTCCAGAAATACTTGTCGGAGAAAGGGATGAATCTAGACGTATTTTAGTTATAGATACATTCAATTTTATCAATTTCTTCGACAAGTATTTCGGGACGGAGGGAGTATCATTTAGTCTTTCACAATTGCTAACACTCACGCAATACTTATGGGTATGAAGTTTTAATCGGACACAGAGAAAGATAGGGGCTTATAGTTTTGCCTCCCAACCTTTTACCTCAAGAGTAATGTCAACAATAATGTTTTACGAAAACCCACATCCAATTGGATATATATATCAGGATCTTTCCAACACATAGTGCTTTCCAAAGGATAAAGTGTAAAAAGGAAAAGTGAAGATCACCATGACTCTTGTATAAGGCATAAGACAAAAATAAAAGATAGGCCCTTCGCAGAGGGAAGCAGAGGTTGTCATGTGCTTTTATGGTTGGATGCACAAAATCTTAATGCAAAAGAACGTTACTTTATAATGCTACTTGTGATAGGGACCTTTATTATGCAGTCCATCGCTTTTATTTCTTCCATATCACAAGCTCGTATAAAGCTTATTTTCTCCACACTAATAGATCATACATATTTAGAGAGCAATTTTTATTGCTTGCAAAAATGACAACTTACTTGAAGGATCTTACTCAATCCATAGGTACATATGGTGGATTCTCATGGCAAAACTGGGTTTAAGGGTATTTGGAAGCACAAGTAGTATTTCTACTTGGTACAAAGAATTTGGCTAGCATGAGGGGGAAAGGCAAGCTCAACATGTTGGATGATCCATGACAATATACTTTATTTCGGATATGAGAAAACATAACCCATTACGTTGCCTTCCTTGTCCAACATCAACCTTTTAGCATGTCATATTTTAATGAGTGTTCACAACCATAAAACATGTCCAAGATAGTATATTTATATGTGAAAACCTCTCTTTCTTTATTACTTCCTATTAATTGCAATGATGACCAAAACTATGTTTGTCAACTCTCAACAACTTTAATTCATCTTACTCTTTATATGTGAAGTCATTACTCTCCATAAGATCAATATGATCTTTTTATTCTTTCTTTTATTCCCTCAAGATCATAGCAAGATAACCAAGCCCTCGACTCAAAACTAATCTTTATTATATATAGCTCACAAACTCGATTACATAGAAGGATCATAAAGCAAAACTCAAAACTAGATCGTACTAAAACTTTATTCTACTAGATCAAGATATAACCAAAAGGATCAAACTAAAAAAACGATAAAGATAGGAGTGTGATGGTGATACTGATACCGGGGCACCTCCCCCAAGCTTGACAGTTTCCAAGGGGAGTGCCCATACCCATGTGATTATGCCTCTTTCTTCGGAGGTGGTGATATGATATTCTTGGCAATGATGCCTCTTAGGATATGATTCTCTTGCTCGAGCTTATTGACTTGCTGCTTGAGATCCATTATCTCCTTATGGAGCTTACCCATGACGGTTAAAGCTCCTTTCACCCATGGATGTTGCATAGCTGCGGGGGAACAAGTAACACTCTTCTTCATATTTTCATAAGAAAGAAATCTAGCATTGGGAGGTATAACCGAGTTTGGAATTGCTGAGCACAGAAGTTCCTCCATCGTGAATCTGGCTTGAACACGAGAGGTAACTTCTTGATCCTCCTCCATGGCATCTATCCTTTTCAAGTCGGCCTCCATCTCCTCCTCAGTTGATGGCCCAAAGTGATAGGCGTCGCTGTTTGCTCCTGGACCCGGTATGGATGAGATACCCGGCTCTCCCCGACTAACTCTTGAGAAGACATCTTACTCTAATCTGCAGCAGAAACAACTCAAAACAAAAAACAGAGGATTGTGGCGTGGTACGTGATACACCTCCATCGTATCTACTTTTACAAACACTTTTTCCCTTGTTTTGGACTCTAACTTGCATGATTTGAATGGAACTAACCTGGACTGACGCTGTTTTCAGCAGAATTGCCATGGTGTTATATTTGTGCAGAAATAAAAGTTCTCAGAATGACCTGAAACTTCACGGAGAATATTTTTTGGAATAAATAAAAAATACTAGTGAAAGAATCAAGACCAGGGGCCCACACCCTATCCAGGAGGGTGGGGGCGGGCCTCCTCCCCCTGGGCGCGCCCCCTTGCCTCGTGGGCCCCCTGGTGCTCCACCGACCTCAATTCCAACTCTATATATTCCCTTTCGGGGAGAAAAAAATCAGAGAGAAGGATTCATCGCGTTTTACGATACGGAGCCGCCGCCAAGCCCTAATCTCTCTCGGGAGGGCTGATCTGGAGTCCGTTAGGGCTCCAGAGAGGGGAATCCGCCGTCATCATCATCAACCTTCCTCCATCACCAATTTCATGATGCTCACCGCCGTGCGTGAGTAATTCCATCGTAGGCTTGCTGGACGGTGATGGGTTGGATGAGATTTATCATGTAATCGAGTTAGTTTTCTTAGGGTTTGATCCCTAGTATCCACTATGTTCTAAGATTGATGTTTCTATGACTTTGCTATGCTTAATGCTTGTCACTAGGGCCTGAGTGCCATGATTTCAGATCTGAACCTATTATGTTTTCATGAATATATGTGAGTTCTTGATCCTATCTTGCAAGTCATTAGTCACCTAGTATGTGTTATGATCCGGTAACCCCGAAGTGACAATAATCGGAACCACTCCCGGTGATGACTGTAGTTTGAGGAGTTCATGTATTCACTAAGTGTTAATGCTTTGGTCTGGTACTCTATTAAAAGGAGGCCTTAATATCCCTTAGTTTCCAATAGGACCCCGCTGCCACGGGAGGGTAGGACAAAAGATGTCATGCAAGTTCTCTTCCATAAGCACGTATGACTATATTCGGAATACATGCCTACATTACATTGATGAACTGGAGCTAGTTCTGTGTCACCCTATGTTATAACTGTTGCATGAAGAATCGCATCCGACATAATTATCCATCACTGATCCAATGCCTACGATCTTTTCACATATTGATCTTTGCTTAGTTACTTTACCGTTGCCACTGTTACAATTACTACAAAACTGCTACTGTTACTTTTTCCACCATTAACGTAACTTCCATACTACTTTGCTACTAAATACTTTGCTGCAAATATTAAGTTATCCGGGTGTGGTTGAATTGAGAACTCAACTTCTAATACTTGAGAATATTCTTTGGCTCCCCTTGTGTCGAATCAATAAATTTGGGTTGAATACTCTACCCTCAAAAATTGTTGTGATCCCCTATACTTGTGGGTTATCAAGACTATTTTCTGGCGCCGTTGCCCGGGAGCATAGCTCTATTCTTTGAGTCACTTGGGTTTTATATCTGCTGATCACTATGAGGAACTTGAAAGACGAGAAAACCAAAATTTATCCCTCAACTACGACGGAAGGTAAGGAACTGCCATCTAGCTCTGCACTTGATTCTCCTTCTGTTTTGATTAAACTTGCGACACCTAAACCAGCTTCTGCCATTAATTCTGATATGTCGCATGTTATTGATGACGCCACTTCTGCTATGCATGATACTTATGATGAAACTACTTCTATGCTTGATAATACGGTGCCACTAGGAGAATTTCTTGATGAACAACTTGCTAGGGCTAGAGAGAATGAAATTATTGAAACTGATAATATTGATGAAAGTGATGATGAAGATTCTCCCCCTAGATATGAATTGCCTGATGTGCCTGAGGGTTATGTTATGGATGAAGAAACTGCTAGAAATTTTCTCGCTTGCAATGATAGATATGATCTTAAGAAATTATTAGCTAAGCTGAAAGAAAAGTCTTTGAATGCTAGAATGAAATATGACGCTGCTTTTGCTACTTCACCTATTTGTATTACTAATAAGGATTATGATTTCTCTGTCGAATCCTGAGATAATTACTTTGGTTGAATCTGATCCTTTCTATGGCTATGAATCTGAAACTGTTGTGGCACATCTTACTAAATTAAATGATATTGCCACCCTATTCACTCATGAGGAGAAAATTCGTTACTACTATATCCTTAAATTATTTCCGTTCTCATTAAAGGGTGATGCTAAAACGTGGTTTAATTCTCTTGATCCTGGTTGTGTGCGTAGTCCCCAGGATATGATTTATTACTTCTCTGCTAAATATTTCCCCGCTCATAAGAAACATGCTGCTTTAAGGGAAATATATAATTTTGTGCAAATTAAAGAAGAGATTCTCCCACAAGCTTGGGGGAGGCTTCTCCAATTACTTAATGCTTTGCCTGATCATCCTCTCAAGAAAAATGAAATAATTGATATCTTTTATAATGGACTAACCGATGCTTCCAGAGACCTCCTGGATAGTTGTGCTGGTTGTGTTTTCAGGGAAAGAACAGTTGATCAAGCTGAATTGCTATTGAATAATATGTTGAGTAATGAAAATAATTGGATACTTCCTGAACCAACTCCAAAGCCAACTCAGAAGAAAAGGGGTATTCTATTTCTCAGTCCTGAAGATGTGCAAGAGGCAAAGAAATCTATGAAAGAAAAGGGTATTAAAGTTGAAGATGTTAAAATTTACCAACTATTGAAGAAATACATGGTCTTGATAACCCGACACGGGTAGTAAAGGTAAATTCTCTCTATAGATTTGATGAAGGTGATATTCCTCGTTATAAGTCTGCTAGCCAATGCTTAGATGAGTTTGATAATTTTATTGTTAAACAAGAAAACTTCAATGCTTATGTTGGTAGACAATTGAAACGTAATGCTTATATGATTGAACACTTGAGTGATTATATGTCTAGAGTTAAGGGTGAACTTAAACTCATTAGTAAACATGCTTCTATGGTTACCACTCAAGTAGAACAAGTGCTTAAAGCTCATAATGATTTTCTCAGTGAATTAAATAATAAGAAAAGTGATAATGCTATTAGAGTTGTGACTAGAGGGGATAGAATGACTCGGGAACCTTTGTATCCTGAGGGCCACCCTAAGAGAATTGAGCAGGATTCTCAGAGAACTAATGTTGATGCACCTGGTCCTTCTAAAAAGAAGAACAAGAAAAATGATAGGACTTTGCATGCTTCTAGTGAACCTGTTGTAGAAACACCTGAGAATCCCAATGATATTTCTATCTCTGATGCTGAAACAGAATCTGGTAATGAACATGAACCTAGTGATAATGTTAATGACGATGTTCATGTTGATGCTCAACCTAGCAATAACAATGATGTAGAGATTGAACCTGCTGTTGATCTTGATAACCCACAATCAAAGAATCAACGTTATGATAAGAGAGACTTTGTTGCTAGGAAGCACGGTAAAGAAAGAGAACCATGGGTTCAGAAACCCATGCCCTTTCCTCCGAAACCATCCAAGAAAAAGGATGATGAGGATTTTAAGCGCTTTGCTGAAATGATTAGACCTATCTTTTTGCGTATGCGTTTGACTAATATGCTTAAAATGAATCCTTATGCTAAGAATATGAAAGATATTGTTACAAATACAAGAAAGATAACGGAAGCTAAATTTCCACCATGCTTGCTAATTATACTTTTAAAGGTGGAATACCTAAGAAACTTGGAGATCGAGGAGTACCAACTATACCATGCTCCATTAAAAGAAACTATGTTAAAACTGCTTTATGTGATCTTGGAGCCAGTGTTAGTGTTATGCCTCTCTCTATATATCATAGACTTGATTTGAATAAGTTGACACCTACTAAAATATCTTTGCAAATGGATGATAAATCAACTGCTATACCTGTCGGTATTTGTGAGGATGTGCCTGTTGTGGTTGCAAACGTTACTATCTTAACGGACTTTGTTATTCTTGATATTCCCGAGGACGATAGTATGTCGATTATCCTTGGTAGACCCTTTTTGATACTGCAGAGGCTGTTATTGATTGCAACAAAGGCAATGCCACTTTTCATGTTAATGGTAATGAGCACACAGTGCACTTTCCGAGGAAACAACCTCAAGTCCACAATATCAATTCTATTGGAAAAATTCCAACGATTACTATTGGAGGTTTTGAATTTCCTCTTCCTACTATCAAGAAGAAATATGATATTCTCATTGTTGGGGACGTGCATATCCCCGTTGAGGTAACCTAGTGCTATTCGAAAATTCTCCGGTTTCATGCGATTCAGAATGAGTTTGTTAACAAGACTTGATCAACCTTGTTAGTGGATTTCTTTTCATGAGCATGAGATGGATAAAGTTAGAAAGCACAACCTTCTGTACCCTCCTTTTACTTTCTGTTATTTATATTAAATAAAGCAAAATAGTATTTTCTGTCTGTTTTCTGAATTATCCTTGCAATAAAAAAATACCCCAAAAATAAAAAATTTCCAAATGCCCCGAGATTGAAATATGATTTTTTGTAGAATATTTAAGAATAACTGGCATTGAGAACACACCAGGGGGAGCCACCACCTGGCCACGAGGGTCCAGGGCGCGCCCACCCCCTGGGTGCGCCCCCTACCTCGTGGGCCCCACATGGCCCCCCTCCACTTATTCCAGCACACACACTCCTTCTTCCTCCAAAAAAAAAACCACCACACAGCTCAAACTCGTGTTCTAGCTCGTCTTGCTGCGATTTTCGATCCACTTGCTCAAAGCTCCATTCACAAACTGCTTTGGGGGATTGTTCTTCGGTATGTGACTCCTCCAATGATCCAATTAGTTTTTGTTCTAGTGCTTTATTTACTGCAAATTTTTGCTGCTTATGTGACTCTGTTCTTGAGCTTGCATGTCAAATTTATATGGTCCCAAGTAGTTTTAATGCATGATATAGTCTCTAGGCACTTGTGGGAGTAGTTGCTATCAATATTGTTGAGTTTGGTTCACTTTTATTTTGAGTTACTAAAAATTTCAGAAATTTTTTAGAGGAAGAAATATGTTTAGGAAAATGTACCAAGGTGGTTATTCGAGGAAGCAACGACCCAGGCCCGCAATACGTGAGCCGTACTATGAACTACCAAGAGAAGCTCAAGTGCGGCCTTGTGAATGGCCGTCAGAAAATTTCATGGTCCAAGCAGGAATTAAGGAGGAATTTGACGCATATGTGTGTAATGCTGAACTCGAGGGCTTCATGTTAGATAAGTGCCCCCAATATTACCACCTAACTGATTCCTTTGTGTTAAGGTTTAAATTTACATCCTCGCGCAATTCTCACACTGTCCTATTTGATCTCTATGATAAATCTTATACCATGGACTTAGAAGATTTTTAATACTGCTTGTAAACTCCCGCAATGGGGTAGTGCTAGTGAACCTCGCAAATCTGAGTTTAAAGATTTTCTTGCTAGTATCACTATGGGGAAATCTAGAGAAATAACACAAGCTACCATAGGGAGCATTCATTTTCTTGTTATACATTATTTTTCTCTCTTTATAGGTAGATGTATTAACGGCAATGACGAGGCATGTCACATGTGTGTTCCCGATCTTAGTGTTCTAAAGAGTGTTGTATTAGGAGATAAACAATACAACTTGGGGGCTATTGTTGCACGATGGTTGCATCATAATAGTATTATTGGAGATTTGTTTGGTGGAATTTATGCAACCCGTGTAGCTAATTATCTTGAGATACCCATACATGAAAATGATATGGAATTGCCTCCTGCTTATTTAGATTATAATGCTATGGTTCGTCATCAGTTTGTTGAGAGGAATGAACAGTTCCTCCAATACCGACTAATCTTTGACAGACGCCGCACTATCCATGTTTCTCTCCCTGCTCCTGCTTTCTTTGACTTTCAGGCAAAAAGGAGATATGTTATAACCAGGGAGGAGGCGAACGAGTACGAGAGGAAGACGGAGGCATTTTGCCTCCAAGCTGTAACTCTTGAGGTAGTAGCTGCTGCATCTCAGTACGACCCTAGTTACAACTTCAGATATCCGCCAACTTAGGCCAAAAGCCTAAGCTTGGGGGAGTACGTATTTCTCACCGACATTACATTCATGTTCACATAGTCATTCTAGTTGTCCGTGCTCATACTTTTTCATTGTACTATCCATGCTAGTTTATTTTCCTTTTTTCTCGCTTTCTTCTTGTGTGTTTGGAAAACCTTAAGAAAAACAAAAAAAAATAGTTGCAGCTTTTAGTTAGTTTACTTTTTATGCCTGTAGTAGTAATAATTAAAACAAAACCCAAAAAGATTTCTCGTTCTTCTTTTGATTATTGGGAGCTTTCCCATGTAAATAGTTTCTTTTCTTTTCTTTGGGGGTCGAGAGGAGAAGACCATGATGAAAATGTTGAGTGGCTCTTATATGCATTATTGTTGATTTAACAAAGAGCCCATATTACCTTGTCTTCTCCTGTGTATTAAAATGCCTGCAGATTCCAGCTTAGTCCAATTGCACATCCACTATTATGATTGTCCACACCGTTCGGTCGTGCAAGTGAAAGGCAATAATGACGATATATGATGGATTGATTGAGATGAGAGAAGATGGTATGAACTCGACCTATCTTGTTTTTGTAAATATGATTAGTTCATCGTTCCTGATTCAGCCTATTATGAATGAAACATGTTTGCAATGACAATTAGAGATTATAGTTGCTTATGCCATGCTTAATTAGCTAGGAGTTTATAATGGTTTACCTTGCGTGCCAACATGCTATTAAAATGGTTGTGATGTGGTATGATAGGGTGGTATCCTCCTTTGAACGATTCGAGTGGCTTGACTTGGCACATGTTCACGCATGTAGTTGAAATAAAATCAACATAGCCTCCACGATATTTATGTTCATGGTGAATTATATCCTACTCATGCTTGCACTCAGTGTTGATTAATTTTAATGCATGTTCATGACTGTTGTCGCTCTCTAGTTGGTCGCTTCCCAGTCTTTTCTAGCCTTCACTTATACTAAGCGGGAATGCTGCTTGTGCATCCACTTCCATAAACCCCAAAGTTATTCCATACGAGTCCACCATACCTTCCTATATGTGGTATCTACCTGCCGTTCCAAGTAAATTTGTATGTGCCAAACTCTAAACCTTCAAATGAAATTCTGTTTTTTATGCTCGAATATCTCATGCATCAACTAAGGTTTTCTATATCTTCCATGCTAGGCGGGTTATTCTCTAGAGGAGTGGACTCCGCTCGTCACTCACGATAAAATGGCTGGTCATCGGGATGCCCAATCCCATGCTCAAACCAAATCAAAATAATTGCAAACAAAACTCCCCCAGGACTGTTGTTAGTTGGAGGCACCCGTTGTTTCGGGCAAGCCATGGATTGATGCTTGTTGGTGGTGGGGGAGTACAAACTTTACCATTCTTCTTGGGAACCGCCTTAATGATTGTAGCATGGAAGATATCGAGATCTCTCGGTTGTTATGTTGACAATGAAAGTATGCCGCTCAAAATATTATTTATCTCTATTTCAAAATCGAGCTCTGGCACCTCTACAAATCCCTACTTCCGTCTGCAAAGGGCCTATCTATTTACTTTCATGTTGACTCATCCTCCTCTTATTAAAAAGCACCAGCTGGAGAGCACTGCTGTCATTTGCATGCATTATTATTAGTTTATATTGGGTATGACTATGACTGGATCTCTTTTACCGTGAATTACAATGTTTAGCCAGCCCTTGATCTTCAGAGGTGCTCTGCATTTATGTTCTAAGGTCTCAGAAAGGGCTAGCGAGATACCATCTTGTTATATCATATTATGATTGTTTTGAGAAAGTGTTGTCATCCAAGATTTATTATTATTGCTCACTAGTTGATTATGCCATTGATATGAGTAAATATGAGACCTAAGTGTTATTGTGAATATGGTTAGTGAAAGCACAAGTGCTCCCTAGGTGGTTTTGGTAATTAATGTCAACATATCTCTTGTTGGACTAACACTTTTATCTAGTATGTTTCAGATAAGTTCAACAATGGAGTGGCATGGACTAAAGGATGTGGAACTCCTTCAAGATGCTAAGGACAAAGGATTGGCTCAAGCTTCAAACTCAAGACTCTTCATTTTACATTTTAGTGATCCAAGATCACATTGAGTCTATAGGAAAAGCCAATACTATCAAGGAGGGATGATGTGTTGCTTAATGAGCCTTTTGCTTCATGTGCTTAGTGATATGCTCCAAAACCCTCAACTACTTTCCCACTTCCACACATATGACCTTAACCCAAAGTCAAACTCGGCCTTACAGATTCTTTCTATCCGGCGCCACCGAGTTCAGATGTCATAGCCACTGCCACAAACCCTAGGCAAATCGGTTTCACTGATAGGGATCGCGGTCTCACCGAGATGGGATTGTAATCTCTCTGTGTATGTCCATTGCCAAAATCGGTCTCACCGAGTTTGTGCAATCGGTACTACCGAGATTACAATGCAAACTTTCTGGTTAGCTTATTACCCAAATCGGTCTCACCGAGTTTGAGTAGTCGGTCTCACCGAGTTTGCCTGACCAGCTCTCTGGTTAGCTAATTACCAAATTCGGTCTCACCAAGTTTGTGTAATCGGTCTCACCGAGATTACGTTATGCCCTAACCCTAACCATATTGGTCCCACCGAGTTGCATATCAGTTCCATCAAAAACCCTAACGGTCACTAGGTTTACTGAATCGGTCTGACCGAGTTTGATAATTCGGTCCCACCGAGTTTGGTAAATTGTGTGTAATGGTTAGATTTTGTGTGGATGCTATATATACCCCTCCACCTCCTCTTCATTCGTAGAGAGAGCCATCAGAACAAGCCTACACTTCCAGTATCCTATTTCTGAGAGAGAACTACCTACTCATGTGTTGAGGCCAAGATATTCCATTCCAACCACATGAATCCTGATCTCTAGCCTTCCCCAAGTTGCTTTCCACTCAAATCTTCTTTCCACCAGATCCAAATCCTATGAGAGAGAGTTGAGTGTTGGGGAGACTATCATTTGAAGCACAAGAGCAAGGAGTTCATCATCAACACACCATTTGTTACTTCTTGGAGAGTGGTGTCTCCTAGATTGGCTAGGTGTCACTTGGGAGCCTCCGACAAGATTGTGGAGTTGAACCAAGGAGTTTGTAAGGGCAAGGAGATCGCCTACTTCGTGAAGATCTACCGCTAGTGAGGCAAGTCCTTCGTGGGCGACGGCCATGGTGGGATAGACAAGGTTGCTTCTTCGTGGACCCTTCGTGGGTGGAGCCTCCGTGGACTCAGCAAGAATGCTACTCCTTCGTGGGTTGAAGTCTCCATCGACGTGGATGTACGATAGCACCACCTATTGGAACCACGACAAAAACATCCGTGTCTCCAATTGCGTTTGAATCCTCCAAAGCCTTCCCTTTACATTCTTGCAAGTTGCATTCTTTATTTTCCGCTGCCTACATATCTTTGCATGCTTGCTTGTTTTGTATTGAGAATGTTAAACTTATGCCTAAACTCCACTTAAACTTAAAAGAGATTAAAAACTGCAACTTTGGTACTTAGTGTCTAATCACCCCCCTCTAGACACCGCTTATCAAGATCCTACAAGTGGTATGGTCTTCATTGCCTTGGTTTAATCACCATTGGAGGAAGATGGATGAGTCTACTTTGGGGAGTCTTAGTCATAGAGTGCCTATTCTTGATGGAGAATATTTTCATGAGTGGAAAAATGAGATGCTTGTAATTTTCAATCAATATCAATTGAACAAGTACATTGCTAGCCCTTGTGCACCTCATGTTGATCCTATGCATCCTACCCTTGATGAATCTATTGACATGACTAGAAATCTTAGAACTGTTAATCTTATCACTAGAGGCTTGCCTAGAAACTTGATCAGAATCTTGCCTACTTTTGAGTGTGCCTACACTATATGGAAATTTCTTGAGGAACGCTTTCCAAATTATTCCTTGAAAAATCTAGATGAGATTCTCTATAAGTCTATTGCCTTGAGTAAGATGAATACTAGTGATCCTATGTTTGGTGATCATCTATTTGAACTTACTGACCTTATGCGTGCCAAAGGAGATGTTGGAATTATTGGTGATATTATTTCCGAAGCTATAAGAATTCATAAGCAAGATCATTGTCAAACTCACTCTAATGAATTACCCTCTCTAGGACTTGATCCACCACATGACGATGTTGAACATGGATACTATGATGAGGATGATGATAGTGTTTTTGATCTTGATGATGCAATGAGACATTTTGGTCTTATGGCAAATCTTTGGGGATATGTGTCAGGAGGAAAGGAATGGGTTCTTGACAGTGGATGTACCGATCACATGACCGAAGATAAAGACATGTTTCGTGAGCTTGCTGAAAATGATAGTCCTCGAAAATATGTCACTTTAGGTGACAACTCGAAGGGTAAGGTGGTTGGCCTCGGTAAGGTGGCCATCTCACATGATAGCTCCATTCAAAATGTCATGCTCGTTGAGTCTCTTGGCTACAACTTACTTTCAGTATCTAGACTTGCTGATTTCGGTTTAAATGTCCTATTTACTGAAGTAGATTGTCAAGTGTTTCGTCGAGACAATCGTAAAATGGTCTTTACCGGTATACGTAGAGGTGATCTTTACATTGTTGATTTCTCTAAAAAAGGCACAACCTAAAACTTGCTTCATTGCTAAATCCTCAAAAGGTTGGTTATGGCATAGACGACTAGGTCACGTTGGCATGAGAAACCTTGACAAGCTTATTAAAGGAAATCATATCCTTGGAGTTAACGATGTCATATTTGATAAGGATAGACTGTGCAGTGCTTGTCAAGCAGGTAAACAGGTCGGAGGAAGGCATCCCGTGAAGAACATCATGACCACAAGGAGGCCACTCGAGCTACTTCATATGGATCTCTTTGGTCCCAACTCCTACAAAAGTCTCGGTGGAAATTCTTTTGGTCTAGTTATAGTTGATGATTTTTCAAGATTTATGTGGGTGTTCTTTCTCGATGATAAATCGCAGGTCCAAAAGATCTTCAAAAACTTCGCTAGGAAGGCCCAAAACCAATTTGAAGTGAAGATCAAGAAGGTTCGCAGCGACAACGAAACGGAGTTCAAGAACGCAAACGTGGACACCTTTCTTGACAAAGAAGGGATTTCACACGAGTTCTCGGCTACGTACACACCTCAACAAAATGGAGTTGTTGAGAGGAAGAACCGGATGCTCATCGAAATGGCGAGAACGATGCTTGATGAGTACAAGACACCGAAGCACTTTTGGGCAGAAGCGGTTGAGACAGCTTGTCACGCAACAAATCGCTTGTATCTTCACAAGAGCTACTCGGCAAGACGGCATACGAGCTCCTCACCGGTAACAAACCCCAAGTTGGATACTTTCGGTATTCGCCCAAAGTGCTACATTCTTGATAAGCATCGCTGCTCAAAATTTGCTCCTAAGTCTCATGAAGGTTTCCTACTAGGTTATGGCTCAAACTCTCACACTTACCGTGTCTACAACAATTTCACCCGAAAGGTTGAAGAGACGGTAGATGTGAAGTTTGATGAATCTAACGGCTCGCAAGTAGAGCAATTGCCTATTAATGTAGGAGACAAAGACCCTTCGGAAGCAATCCAAGACTTGTCTATTGGCAAGGTCCGTCCAACGGAGGTGAAGGAGAGTACCTCGTCTATCCAAGTGGAAGCTTCCACTTCATGACAAGGTGAACCAAGAGTTGAAACGGAAGCATCCACAAGTGGAACACACCAAGATGAAGAAAACGAGGAAGAACATCACGATCGTCAACAACCTCCTTCTCCACCTCGACAACAAAACGACAACGCCAACAGTGAAGAAGATCAAGAAGAAGAAGAAGAAGAAGAACAAGATGAAGAAGATGTTTGTAACGCCCCGGATTCGATGCGCCAGGTGTCTTCCAGTTATTCGCCATCGTTGCCATGTCATTTGCTTGCGTGTTGCACTTTGCCATGTCATCATCTGCATTTCATATCATGTCATATTGTGCTTTTCATTTTGCATACGTGTTCGTCTCATGCATCCGAGCATTTTCCCCGTTGTCCGTTTTGCAATCCGGCACTCCTATGTTCCCCGGCGTCCTCCTTTTTGTCTCTTGCTGTGAGTGGTGGTTAAACAGCCTCGGAATGGACCGAGGTTTGTCAAGCGGCCTTGGTATAGCACCGGTAGACCGCCTGTCAAGTTTCGTGCCATTTGGAGGTCGTTTGGTACTCCAACGGTTGACCGGGTCACCGTGAAAGCCCCTTCTCTTTGCAGCCCAACACCCCTTTCAAAGTGGCCCAAAGCCCAGCAAACCCCCCTCTATGCTCTCGGTCATTCGATTACGATCGTGTGGGCGAAAACCGCTCCTCATTTGGACTCTCCTAGCTCCCTCTACCTATAAATATGTGCCCCTCCTCGAAATTTCGGGTCCAAAACCCTAGTCTAGCTCCTCCCGCAGCCACCTTCACAGTGGTGCCATCCATGGATTTTTGCGGGTCTTGTAGTGAGTGCATCGAGCTTGTTAAGTAGGGTACTTGATGTTGCTGTTTTGCTAGGCTGATTCTCTTATATTATGATGCTATGTAAACCTGCTGCTACAAGTCATTCTATGCATAATCTGGAGATGTTCACTAAGGATGTTTTGTTATACATGTCTTGCTCTATCCATCCATGCCCTTTCTTGCAAATATAGTCTGCTATAACTTGTTGTAATCTTGCTCTCAAAGTTGCTAAATAATGTTGCTGTCAGCCTGTTAACATTAAGTTCAGTTTTGCCATGTGTTTTCCTAGTGATCCATGCACCCTATGAACTTGTTCTTGCCATGCTTAGCTTCATAAACATGTCTTATTACTGTTGGTTTCCTTGCAATGCCATGTATTGCTCTGGTGAGTGGTTCAAGCTCATCAACATGTCTACTTATTGTTGTTCCTGCCATGTATGAAGCTGTCATATCATTTGCCATGTTTACGTGGGTGCCATCATATTTTCTGTGCCCTTTTGGCTCATGGTCAGTAAAGGACTTTTGTTCTATGCAATTAGTAGATTCATGCCATGCCTTTGTTTGCCATGATAAGTTCCTGTAGCATGTTGTTTGATAGCTCGAAATATTGCAACCTGATGTTATTTCTGCAAAGTCTGAAACTGTTAGTATTTGCAATCTTGCCATGTCCTTTTGAGCATGTTCTAGTGATTTATGGAGATAGCTCAGTGTTCATGTTTTGTCATGCTTTACCTTTAATTCATGCCCATGCCTTTTGTTTTCACGTTGAGATGCTGTAGCATAGTGCTTTGATGCTTGCAATATGCCTAGTTGCTGTTTTGGACAGATTGTTGTCATGACTTGTATAGGGTGTATGTGTTGAACCGTTGCTCCGTTTTGATTGTGCTCTATATGATACTTGCTTGATTTTGCAAGTAGTTTCATATTAACATGTTGCATCCTTGTTTTGAGGTGTTTGCTTGATGTTTGGGTGCATTTTGCATCAATGCCATGTTTACCTTGTTTTGCTCATATCTTCTAGGCCGTAGCTCCGAATTAAATGAAATTTATATGTAACTTTACTAGAATCTTGTGTAGATCATCTTGGTGCATCTTAACTTGCTGTTTAACAACTTGAATATAAGGTTTATTCAGATCTGGACCAATTTCGAAATATGCATATGAGGACTTACCGGAATTGTTATATGTTGTTTCCGGCCTCATTTAAACTTGCTTTGATGTGTTGGTCTTGTATGCATCATCTTTTGCCATGAGTAGCTTCATGTAGCCTTGTCATGCATCATACTTGGTTGAGCATCATGTCTTGTTCATGTGTGGTGTGTTTACCTTGTTGTGTGCTCCTCTTGATAGTTCCCGTTTCGTTGCGAGCGTGAGGATTCGTTCGTCTACGCTTGGTTCGTCTTCGTGGCTTCATCTTCTTCATGGACTCGTTCTTCTTCCTAGCGGGATTTCAGGCAAGATGACCGCTACCCTGGATCTCACTACTATCATTGCTATGCTAGTTGCTTCGTTCTATCGCTTTGCTGCGCTACCTATCTTTTGCTCTTCAAGCCTCCCAATTTGCCATGTCAGCCTCTAACCTTTTGCACCCTTCCCAGCGAACCATTGCTTGGCTATGTTACCGCTTTGCTCAGCCCTCTTATAGCGTTGTTAGTTGCAGGTGAAGTTGAAGATTGCTCCATGGTGGACAGGATTTTGTTGGGATATCACAATATCTCTTATTTAATTAATGCATCTATATACTTGGTAAAGGGTGGAAGGCTCGGCCTTATGCCTGGTGTTTTGTTCCACTCTTGCCGCCCTAGTTCCCGTCATACCGTGTTATGTTCCCGGATTTTATGCGTTCCTTACGCGGTTGGGTGATTTATGGACCCCTTGACAGTTCGCTTTGAATAAAACTCCTCCAAAGAAGGCCCAACCTTGGTTTTACCATTTGCCTCACCACCACCTACATTTCCTTTGGGAGTAATTAACCCAAGGGTCATCTTTATTTTAGCCCCCTGTGCCAATGCTTGTCTAAGTGTTGGTCCGAACTAGAGCCCCTTTGCGCGCCTCCTCGGGAAACTCGAGGCCTGGTTTTAGTTGTACGGACTGCTCATCCGGTCGTGGCTCGAGACGAGATACGCGCGGCTACTATCAGGGTGTCGGCATGCCGGGAGGTCTTGCTGGTCTTGTTTTACCATTATCGAAATGTCTTGTAAACCGGGATTCCGAGTCTGATCGGGTCTTCCGGGAGAAGGTATATCCTTCGTTGATCGCGAGAGCTTATCATGGGCTAAGTTGGGACACCCCTGCAGGGTATAAACTTTCGAAAGCCGTGCCTGCGGTTATAGGCAGATGGGAATTTGTTAATATCCGGTTGTAGTAAACTTGAAGTAAACTCTTCTAAAATACACCAACCATATGCGTAACCGTGATGGTCTCTTTTCGGGGTGGATCGAGAGGAGAACACGGTTTCTGGGTTATGTATGACGTAAGTAGGAGTTCAGGATCACTTCTTGATCATTACTAGTTGACGACCGTTCCTTTGACTCTCTTCTCGCTCTCATTTGTGTATGTTAGCCACCATATATGCTTAGCCGCTGCTGCAACCTCACCACTTTACCCCTTCCTTTCCCATTAAGCTTTGCTAGTCTTGATACCCATGGTAATGGGATTGCTGAGTCCTCGTGGCTCACAGATTACTACAACAACAGCTGCAGGTACAGGTTATGCGATGATCATGACGCGAGAGCGATGTTTGCTTATTTTGGAGTTCTTCTTCGCTACTTGATCGGGGATAGGTTCCGTGTCGGCAGCTGGGCTAGCAGGGTGGATATTGTTTGAGCTTCTGTTTATGTTTCATCTGTAGTCGGATGTTGATCTTGTATGATGTATTGTTGTATTCTTGTGACTTTGTATGAAATGGATGTATCCCCACTATTATGTAATGTTGATGTAATGATATCCACCTTGCAAAAGCATTTCAATATGTGGGTCTATCCTTGGTGGGACCGTTGAGTTCCTTTTGGATAGGGTCGCATATTGGGCGTGACAAGTTGGTATCAGAGCCTCGACCGACCCTAGGAGCCGCCTTGATTGATCGTGTAGTGTGACGCCCCCGATTCAATCGTACACTAATCATGCACGTAAATGTGTACGATCAAGATCAGGGACTCACGGGAAGATATCACAACACAACTCTACAAATAAAATAAGTCATACAAGCATCATAATACAAGCCAGGGGCCTCGAGGGCTCGAATACAAGTGCTCGATCATAGACGAGTCAGCGGAAGCAACAATATCTGAGTACAGACATAAGTTAAACAAGTTTGCCTTAAGAAGGCTAGCGAAACTGGGATACAGATCGAAGAGGAGCAGGCCTCCGCAGGATCCTCCTAGCTACTCCTCGTCGCCGTCCGGCTGCACGTAGTAGTAGGCACCTCCAAAGTAGTAGTCGCCATCGACGGTGGCGTCTGCCCGGCTCCATCGTCTGGTTGCAGCAATCGAGTAGAGGTAGGGGTTAAAAGGGGGAACAAGGCAACCGTGAGTACTCATCCAAAGTACTCGCAAGCAAGGAGCTACACTACATATGCATGGATATAAGTGTAAAGGGCCATATCAGTGGACTGAACTGCAGAATGCCAGAATAAGAGGGGGATAGCTAGTCTTAACAAAGACTACGCTTCTGGTCACCTGTCTTGCAACAGGTAGAGGAGGGTAGGTTGAAGTCCTCCATGTAACATCACATAGCAATAATCCTACCCGCGATCCCTCCTCATATCCACGAGAGAGAGCGACCACCGATTGTATCCGCACTTGGAAGGGTGTGTTTTATCAAGTATCCGGTTCTAGTTGTCATAAGCTCAAGGTACAACTCCAAGTCGCCCTGTTATCAAGATCACGGCTATTCAATAGATTAACTTCCTGCGGGTGCACCATCTTACCCAAAGACGCTTGATCCCATTTGCCCGACACACTTTCTGGGTCATGCCCGCCATGAAGATCAACACGCCGCAGCCCTACCTAGGCTCAACAGAGAGGCCAACACGCCGGTCTAAACCTAAGCGCCAGGGTCCGGGCCCATCGCCTCGAAAGCACACCAAGACGCTATCTGACGCGCCGAAGCAGACCTAGCCTAGTGGCGTTCCAGTCCAATCCGGCGCGCGCGCGCTCGCCTTCACGTCACGAAGTGCTTGGCCGATACCACGACGCCGGATACCCATAACTACTCCCGCGTAGATGGTTAGTGCGATAAGCTCAGAGCCAACTCAGATCAAATACCAAGACCTCGTTAAGCGTGTTAAGTATCTGCGAACGCCGAACAGGCCAGCCCACCTCTCTCCTAGGCGGTCTCAACCTGCCTGCCGCTCCGCCACAAAGATCCATCCAGAGGGCCGTCGGGACAAAGGTCCTTTCAGCCCCCAATCCGTGAATCGCTCGTGGGTGCTCCACAAGCCGACCCGACTTTAGTCACCACATGTATCATGTATAAGTATATAGTATATACCCGTGATCACCTCCCGAGTGATCACGGCCCGATAGTATAGCACGGCAGACGGACAAGAATGTAGGGCCACAGATGAAAGCACTAGCATCCTATACTAAGCATATAGGATTGCGTAAGGTAACAACAAGAGTAACAAGGACAGGCTATGCAGCAGATAGGAGTATCTCAAAGCAAGAATATGCTACACTACTCTAATGCAAGCAGATAGAGAAGAGTAGGCGATATCCGGTGATCAAGGGGGGGGCTTGCCTGGTTGCTCGCAAGGAGGGATCGTCAACACCGTAGTCGAATCGGGGTCGCGGCAGCCTCGGGTCTACCGAAAAGAAGTAACGAGGGGGAACACAATAAATAACGGAGCAATCAAAGTATCACAAAGCGTAACATGGCAATACGCTGTGCTAGAGGTGACCTAATGCTGTAGAAGGTGATATCGGTGAAGGGGGAAACATCCGGAAAGTATCCCGGTGTTCCGTGTTTTCAATGATGAACCAAGGGGAAAGTTGCGTGTTTGATATGTTAGGAGTGTGTGGTGGACGAACGGGCTGCGATCCGGTTCGCCTCGCTGCTCGAGCAACTTTCATATACAAAGTTTTTCCATCCGAGTTACTTAATTTTTTATATTAATTTTAAAAGATTTAAATCAATTTTAGGATTTATTTATATTCCCAATTTAAATCAAGAAATACTTTTGTCACATAGTGTAGTGCCAGCCACGAGTGTATTACAGGTGGGGTCAGGTCAAAGTCAATAGTCCATCAGCAGTTGACTAGGTCAACGTTGATCGGTCAATCTGGCCGGTGGGACCCAAATGTCATAGAGTAGTGTAAATTAACAGCTTAATTAATTTAATGATTAGGTGGGGAGCCACATGCCATTGACTTAAATATATTTTTAAACAGGCTTTTATATGAAAGGGACCACATGTCATTTTCAGTTATTCAACTAAACATTTTATTAGGTTCTAATTAGGTGGTTAGGGATGGTTAAACCGGCGGGCCCACATGTCGATGGTTAACCCAAGGATCGAACGCGCGCAGCGCACGCGTGCGTTCGCCGGTGAGCGCCGAGGACGACGCAAGACGCGCGGAGGCGGCGGCTTTTGTGACTAAACGGGCAACCGAGCCCACCAGAAGACCGGGCGTTGTGAGGCACGTGCTATGGCGCCTGTTGTTCGAGCAAAAAAACGATCGGAGTCAGCCGTAACGGCGGTGGCGGGTGACGGCCGAGGCACGTCCTCGTCGGCGACGGAGATACAAGACGCGGAGGGGGGGAAAGGTCACTGAGGACCGAGAGCTCACAGGGAGGGTCGCGTGCGAGCTCGAGGAGGTGTTGGGGCGGTCCGGCGACGGAGAGGCGGGGCGGGCAGTCCGGCGAGCGGCGAGGTGGCTCGTCGGGGTCGAGTCTGAGACGGCAGACGGCAGACAAGGGTAACGGGGTCGGGGTAGCGACAGCGTAGGCGAGGTGACTCCGGGTCGGCGAGCGACGGCGTCGGAAAGCTTGGGGTGGCCGGAGTCCACGGCGGCGAGGCGAACGGCGTCGGTGAGCGGGGTGAAGAAGAGGTCGAGGAC
This sequence comes from Aegilops longissima, assembly GCA_021605205.1. Classification (NCBI taxonomy): domain Eukaryota; kingdom Viridiplantae; phylum Streptophyta; class Magnoliopsida; order Poales; family Poaceae; genus Aegilops; species Aegilops longissima. Next base: position 530,630,504 of record CM038681.1, on the reverse strand, counting down.
GGGGAGCCGGGTTGAGGAGGCGGGCGCCGGCGACGGCGGGGCAGCGCCGGGCGGTGTCGGGGTTCGGCGACGAGGTCAGTGGTAGGCGCTGGGGCATGGCAGCGGCGCGGCTCGACGGAGGCAGGAGCGAACGGAGGGAGGAGAGGCTGTGAGGGAGGGTTCAGGCACGAGGCGTCTCGCCTCTATGCGTGAGGCGGCGCGAGGGATGGTCAGGGGAGCGAGAGGAGTGGGGGAGGGGCGATGGGGTCGGCGCCTCTCCTGTGTGTGCACTGGAGGGGAGGGGATCGTGGGGGAGTGGGGATCGGGTGGGGATTAGGGTTTCCCTGGTGGGGATATGGAGGAGGGGTGGGTGCGGTGGTCGGCTGGGCGGCCGATGGCTCTTGGGCTGTGGCCCAATGGGGGGGTTTCTCTTTATTCTTCTTCCTTTTGTTTTCTTTATCCTTTTCTTTTATTTATTCTTTCGGTTTTATTTAATTATTAATTTATTTCAATTTTGTAGAATGTGAGAAGAACACATAAATACGGTATGTTAAAGATACCATCGCCACATTAATTTGGACAGCTAAATAGAATAGTTTAATATTTTACAAAACACAAAAGGCATTTAATTAATTTCTTTTGCTACTGTTTTCTTTACCTTTGAGCATTTAAACATTTTATAAGAATGTGGTTTCATCACCATAATTACCTAGGCATTATATGTCACCTCTCGAACATTTTAGTTTTAATATTTGAAACTTTTATTGTTTGCTCGATTTTGTATTTGAAATTCGAACTAGGTTCCGAACCAACGCGAGTTTATCCACAGTAACCGAGGTGACGTGGCATCATTAGCGGGGATTACGGTAGCTTAATTACCCAGGCGTCACAATTCTCCTCCACTACAAGAAATCTCGTCCCGAGATTTAAGAGGGGAGTAAGGGGGAAAGGTCTGGTTACGAAATCCTAACGAATCTTCTCTGTCTTGGTTGATCTTCTTGAAGAGGTCGATCCTTTACCTTGACATCTTCATTTCTCTTTCTGAGTCATCATGGTGATGCCGCCTTTTCTCGAACTCCAACGTACTCACGAATAGGTAAGGGGTTATTTCGCGAAACGAACCTCTGCAAGGTTGACTATCCGTAGCTAACATCGAGGAAGGTGGCGGAAAGTAACTCTCGAACCGGAACTTAAGAAAATATCGAGAGCAAAGTAAGAAGGTACCATGAGAAGTTTCGAAGGTAGGCAACCATTCGATGCCCAAACAAAGTGTAAAGGGGTCCAGAGTAATGGTAATAAGTTTTGTGTCCGATACCGTAATAGATTACCAGGAAGGTGACCCCGTGAATTACATACGAAGTCAAGCACGAGGAATAACTTGGGCAACAGGGGTGTACAGGAGAGTCAAGTTTCGATCCTGTGAAACTGTGGGTTATGGGCCCACCATGTGGTTAAAAGTAGGAAGGTCGGTGACATCTTGCACGATCATGTAAGCAAGGCATGTCAGAGGAGAGTCTGAGGGTCATGTCGGCAACAACATAGGTACCAAGGGCGAGGGACGAAGAGAACCATTTTCCTGCTCGTTGAACGAGGCAGACCAATAGGCAAGGTTCTCGTCCATCGGTGGCTACCGGAATGTCATCAACAATAGTAACAGGGTCTTACTGACAGAGTTGTACCTCGAGGTGTTTACATAAGCAGTAGAATATTGCTGCTTAGATCATATAGATCACAAGAAAGGTTCAAACAATCAATGGAAAGTAAAATATGATTATCATATTAAACAGAACAATGGAAAGGAAAATGTGTTTAAACACATATTTCAGGGATATATCCTTACCAAGGACAAGCAGAGCATGATATCCGTGGCGGGATATAATGTAGAAAACTTTTAGGTAAGGGGGGGGAGGAATCTCATGATATTACCCATACAACGGTGTTAGGATAAATGATAAATAAAATTTAGCATCGTGCTTCAAATGTTCCTGTTGAAAATCGGAGTACCATTGACATGCTTCGAGATAGCATTGACATGGTCTTCAGGTGAAGATCAGACTTTGGAAACACGAAGGATTCATCAGGAATAACTTGTAGAATAAGTCTTACAATTTCCTCATGGATGAACGGATAACCTTGCTGAAAATGAATCTATAATGATAGGTCCTCCAGCCGGGGGTGCTAGGCATGACATCATGTTACCGCGTCATCAAAGGATCAACATCATAACTCTTGGAAAGTTGTCCCAGCCATCATATCTGACCGAGATTCAGATCTGATTGGTGTCATGATACCTCAGACTTAGGATACCTGAGAAGAAAAGGTGCAACGCAAATTGACGAGATGACATTGTAAGATTCTCGGGGAAATGAACTATGAAGTGATTTCCGTTAACAAGAGTCCATCATTAACCCAAGGAGAGGACAAGGAGGTGTCTGGTGAACTCAACGGCAATTCACCGAGATTCCCAAAAGATGGACTTCCACAATTAAGTGAACAAGGAGATAACATTTGTCAGATCAAATGATATAAGGAAGTATGCTCGAGGAAAACATACACAAGTAAACATTGGTTGAAGGTGCGCCTGATGGGTTGGGTTGCACGACCAATGTCGTAATGGTGATTCAATAATCGATAGCCTAAGAATGAACCTTCACCATTAACTTAAAAAATAGGGTTGCTAGAAGGAAAGAATCCAAACAACACCGCTCACTTGTTGGAATTAACACGGGACCAAGAAGGAATGGTGATGGTGAGAAGTATTTCTATGTCAAGAATTCTCAAGAGGTGGAACAAATCTCGAAACATTCTTGACATAAAGTATGGTAATACTCCAAGGTAAAGAAGAACAATTGCTGGATAGCAAGGAACTCAAGGTATAACACCAAACATGAACAAGCTTGTGTTGGTGGGAAGGCAATAAAGTGGTCGATGATGATACAATTCATCGAGGGCAAGGCTGGTATTTCTCATCATGAATTCAATTGATATCCTGGATGAGCTCAGAATGTTGACGATCACGACACCTTTGTCGCGAGAGTTCATGATGATGTAATCGATCGGCGATTTACATCAAGTCAAAGTAATGATGAAGTGAAAGGTTATTGGAACCAAGGGTACGACACAAACTCGAAACCAAGCTTGTTGTTCAAGGCGAAATGATATGACGATGAGGATCGACGTAAGGTTAATTCATCGTCGAAAATTGTGCTCCGAGAAGAAGGACCGGGTAGCACAGTTAAAATCATCACGACAATGATATAGCCAAACAGGCTAGGAATGGCGTGGTCGGGTACAAACTCGTACTTATAGAAGCTTACTGAAGAGTTGTTGAACCGTAGTGCGGAGTCGGTTCAGTTATCGGTGTCTTTGAGTGTTTAATAACTCAGAGCCCGTGAAAAATTGGAATCAGTGGGAAGGTAGTACTTGCTGAAGAACTCATAAGAAGTTATGCAGTTCCATGATAATCTCGAGATACCATGGGGTAATACTCGATGACATATCAAAGTAGAGGTTGGACGGGGGGTACTGCCCTACAGAAGACAAGTGCTAAAACTTGCACGAGAAATGGTATTTAAAAGAGAACATGGTCGGAACCACGATTGCAAAAGGCCAGATCCCTGATATAAGATGAACTTATACCAAAGGAATAATTAATTCAAGAGAAGCTTTAATGATAAGATCTACATCGTGTCCATGGGCATGGACACAAGTTCAAGGTCGACTCCCACTTCTCCAATGCATAACCTTTCATTCACTTCTCACGTTCGATGTAGTTGCAGTGTTGAAAATTTTATCTGCGAAGCACCGTAAGAGTATGATTCGTGAAAACTTTCGGTTCACACGGTTTAGTGAAGGCATATGTTCAACCCATAGGGCTTCTTGGAATCATATACCGAATCTTTAGAAATAATTAACTCAAGCTCGAAGGCAGAGCATGGTTGAGAAAGCAGAGGATACAATTTACCAAAGGCATTATGTATCAGAGGAAAGGCCCACAAGGTTATTGAATATGGAGGGCGTTGTCAGATAAAATCCAACAAAGGATCTGGTGGTCCACAAGGGATCTGACGTGAGCATCAGTACTCAACTAGAGGAAGAAGAATGCAAGGAGATCAAAGTATAGAAACAACTGGCTAACTCAATTGTCAAATGCAAAGGAATTATGATTCCCAAATCAAGGGGTCAGAAGCAATGCTCTGATTAGGGATGGATAAGTTGAATAGCCTTAGGGTACAATCAACGACACTTGGATTGGTCGAGAACCAATTCCAGTTAAAAGAATGGCAGCTCAGCCGGAAAGGTAATTTATAAGGATCAATGATGATTGCGAGTATTCGCAAACATATTGAGTCAACAGACTCAAAATGATAATGACAAGGAATGTCAATATGACTACGAGACTTATGGGATTAACCATAATGCAAGCAAGCAAGAATTTCAAGAGCCAAAGGCTCCAGAGGATTTTCGGAAGATCGAATAGTATTTAGAAGACTTTTGAGAAACACATGACAACTGGGGATGAACGGATACTCGACAAGTGCGAGTATTTATTTGAAGGGGTATTCATGTGGCAAGGATCTGCTAGGCAGTAGGCACAAAGTATTCTCGGAACAATAGAGAAAACTTCAGGGTATCTTGTAATAACAAGATCAATGGGGGATGATCGTAAGAATGGCAAGTGTAAGTAGTTATCCATAAGGATTTATCGGTGGTCGGGAATAGCAAAAGAAGTGGGCATAAAGTCTCGAGAGAACTTCAGAGAGTATCTTCGGAATCTTCTGGTGCCGTCGGTGATCATCTGGACTGAAGGGCCTCTCCGGGAGAAAGTATTTTCGAGAACCTAAAGTTAAATTTTATTAAAAATCGTTTAACCCGAATAGAAGAGAGCTCAGGGTCCCAGAGTAAAGGTCGAGGAGTAAAAGATCCTAGTACCACCCGATGGCGACGTGGGCCCGTAAGGCACACAACCATGTTAGTAAAAGTTTTTGCAATGTCTAGACTCGACTTCGGCCAAGGAGTGTGGATGGGGGATTCCTACAGGCAGTCGGCTCTGATACAAACTTGTGACGCCCCCGATTCAATCGTACACTAATCATGCACGCAAATGTGTATGATCAAGATCAGGGACTCACGGGAAGATATCACAACACAACTCTACAAATAAAATAAGCCATACAAGCATCATAATACAAGCCAGGGGCCTCGAGGGCTCGAATACAAGTGCTCGATCATAGACGAGTCAGCGGAAGCAACAATATCTGAGTACAGACATAAGTTAAACAAGTTTGCCTTAAGAAGGCTAGCGTAAACCGGATACTGATCGAAGAGGAGAAGGCCTCCGCTCGGATCCTCCTAGCTACTCCCAGGTCGCCGCCGCCGGGCTGCACGTAGTAGTAGGCACCTCCAGTAGTAGTCGCCATCGACGGTGGCGTCGCCCTGGCTCCATCGTCTGTTGCAGCAATCGAGTAGAGGTAGGGGAAAAGGGGAACAAGGCAACCGTGAGTACTCATCCAAAGTACTGCAAGCAAGGAGCTACACTACATATGCATGGATATAAGTGTAAAGGGCCATATCGATGGACCGAATCGCAGAATGCCGAAATAAGAGGGGATAGCTAGTCTTAATGAAGACTACGCTTCGTCACCGTCTTGCAACATGTAGAGGAGGGTAGGTTGAAGTCCTCCAAGTAACATCACATAGCAATAATCCTACCCGCGATCCCTCCTCATATCCCCGAGAGAGCGACCATCGGTTGTATCCGCACTTGGAAGGGTGTGTTTTATCAAGTATCCGGTTCTAGTTGTCATAAGCTCAAGGTACAACTCCAAGTCGTCATGTTACCAAGATCACGGCTATTCAATAGATTAACTTCCTGCAGGGTGCACCATCTTACCCAAGACGCTTGATCCCATTTGGCGGACACACTTTCTGGGTCATGCCCGACCGCGGAAGATCAACACATCGCAGCCCTACCCAGGCTCAACAGAGAGGCCAGCACGCCGGTCTAAACCTAAGCGCGCAAGGGTCTGGGCCCATCGCCTCGAAAGCACACCTGCGTTATGTCTGTGCGCGGAAGCAGACCTAGCCTAGTGGCGTTCGGTCCAATCCGGCGCCGCTCGGCCGTGGCCACGGCGTGCCGGTGATACCACGATGCCGGGATACCCATAACTACTCCCGCGTAGATGGTTAGTGCGTATAAGCTCGTAGCCAACTCAGATCAAATACCAAGACCTCGTTAAGCGTGTTAAGTATCTGCGAACGCCGAACAGGGCCAGGCCCACCTCTCTCCTAGGCGGTCTCAACCTGCCCTATCGCTCCGCCACAAAGATCCATCCAGAGGGCCGTCGGGACAAAGGTCCTTTCAGCCCCCAATCCGTGAATCACTCGCGGGTGCTCCACAAGCCGACCCGACTTTATTCACCACATGTATCATGTATAAGTATATAGTATATACCCGTGATCACCTCCCGAGTGATCACGGCCCGATAGTATAGCACGGCAGACGGACAAGAATGTAGGGCCACAGATGAAAGTACTAGCATCCTATACTAAGCATATAGGATTGCGGTAAGGTAACAACAGAGTAACTAGGACAGGTATGCAGCAGATAGGAGTATCTCAAAGCAAGAACATGCTACACTACTCTAATGCAAGCAGATAGAGAAGAGTAGGCGATATCCGGTGATCAAGGGGGGCTTGCCTGGTTGCTCAGCAAGGAGGGATCGTCAACACCGTAGTCGAACTGGGGTCGCCGTAGTCTCGGGGTCTACCGTAAAGAAGTAAAGGGGGACACAATAAATAACGAGCAATCAAAGTATCACAAAGGGTAACATGGCAATACGCGGTGCTAGAGGTGACCTAATGTTTGTAGAAGGTGATATCGGTGAAGGGGGAACATCCAGAAAGTATCCCGGTGTTCCGTGTTTTGGACAGATGAACCAAGGGGAAAGTTGCGTGTTTGATATGTTAGAGTGTGTGGTGGACGAACGGGCTGCGTATCCGGGTTCGTCTCGTCGTTCTGAGCAATTTTCATATACAAAGTTTTTCCATCCGAGTTACGGATTTTTTTATATTAATTTTAAAAGATTTAAATCAATTTTAGGATTTATTATATTCCCAATTTAAATCAGTAAATACTTTTGTCACATAGTGCAGTGCCAGCCACAGTGTATTACAGGTGGGGTCAGGTCAAAGTCAATAGTCCAGTCAGCAGTTGACTAGGTCAACGTTGACTGGTCAATCTGGCTGGTGGGACCCAGCTGTCATAGAGTAGTGTAAATTAACAGTTTAATTAATTTAACAGATTAGGTGGGGGGGCCACATGCCATTGACTTAAATATTTTTTTAAACAGGCTTTTATATGAAATGGACCACATGTCATTTTTAGTTATTCAACTAAACATTTTTATTAGGTTCTAATTAGGTGGTTAGGGGATGGTTAAACCGGGCGGGCCCACATGTCAGATGGTTAACCCAGTGGACTGAACGCGCGTGCACGCGTGCGTGCCCGCCGGTGAGCGCTGAGGACGACGGCACGCACGGAGGCGGCGGCTTCGGTAACGAAACGGGCAACCGAGCCCACCAGAAGACCGGGCGTTGTGAGGCACGTGCTATGGCGCCTGTTGTTCGAGCAAAAAAAACGATCGGAGTCGGCCGTAACGGCGGTGGCGGGCGACGGCCGAGGCACGTCCTCGTCGGCGACGGAGATACAAGACGCGGAGGGGGGGAAAGGTCACTGAGGACCGAGATCTCACAGGGAGGGTCGCGTGCGAGCTCGAGGAGGTGTTGGGGCGGTCCGGCGACGGAGAGGCGGGGCGGGCAGTCCGGCGAGCGGTGAGGTGGCTCGTCGGGGTCGAGTCAGAGACGGCAGACGTAAGACGAGGGTAACGGTGTCGGGGTAGCGACAGCGTAGGCGAGGTGACTCCGGGTCGGCGAGCGACGGCGTCGGGCAGCTTGGGGTGGCCGGAGTCCGCGGCGGCGAGGCGAACGGCGTCGGTGAGCGGGGTGAAGAAGAGGTCGAGGACGGGGAGCCGGGTTGAGGAGGCGGGCGCCGCGACGGCGGGCAGCGCCGGGCGGTGTCGGGTTCGCCACGAGGTCGATGGTAGGCGCTGGGCATGGCAGCGGCCGCGCTCGACGGAGGTAGGAGCGAACGGAGGAGGAGAGGCTGTGAGGAGGGTTCAGCACGAGGCGCCTCGCCTCTATCGTCTTGTGCGAGGGATGGTCGGGGAGCGAGAGGAGTGGGGGAGGGGCGATGGGGTCATGCGCGCTCTCCTGTGACGGCGCTGGAGGGGGAGGTGGGATTGTGGGGGGGGGAGTGGGGATCGGGGTGGGGGATTAGGGTTTCCCCTGGTGGGGATATGGAGGAGGGGGTGGGGTGCGGCTGGGCGGCTTTGGCGGCCTGATGGCTCTTTGGCTGTGGCCCAATGGGGGTTTCTCTTTTATTCTTCTTCCTTTTGTTTTCTTTATCCTTTTCTTTTATTTATTCTTTTCGGTTTTATTTAATTATTAATTTATGTCAATTTTGTAGAATGTGAGAAGAACACATAAATATGGTATGTTAAAGATACCATCGCCACATTAATTTGGACAGCTAAATAGAATAGTTTAATATTTTACAAAACACAAAAGGCATTTAATTAATTTCTTTTGCTGCTGTTTTCTTTACCTTTGAGCATTTAAACATTTTATAAGAATGTGGTTTCATCACCATAATTACCTAGGCATTATATGTCACCTCTCGAACATTTTAGTTTTAATATTTGAAACTTTTATTGTTTGCTCGATTTTGAATTTGAAATTCGAACTAGGTTCCGAACCATCACGAGTTTATCCACAGTAACCGAGGTGACGTGGCATCATTAGCGGGGATTACGGTAGCTTAATTACCCGGGCGTCACATGTAGTTTGGCCGTTGTGGAGTCTAGAAGAAAACTGTTTTCGGAGTATAGTTATATCGGAGAGTAGGAATTCTTTTTACTCCTCAGCCTCTTCGTCGCTCTGGTGAGGAATCTTGTCGTAGGTGTTTTGAATTACTCCTCTTCCCGTTCAAATTTATCTTTAGGATCACGTGGTTAGTTTTTCGTTCGTTGGGTCTCAGCTCTTTTGATCCGGTGCATTTCTCGTCAAGCCGACTCGAGCCTATTTATCTTCGCCAAGTTCAATCCTCAGTTGTTTTATTTTCCCACCCGCCCACCCTTCTTCTTATTGGAGCCGGAGTCCATAATCGAGTATCCATCCTACTCGTGCGAAGTCTTTGCTTTCTTTCCTCAACGATTCCAACCGGTGTTTTCTCTTCAAGATATTCGTCGGTTCCCCCTTCCAAATTGCCTTTGTTTTCCCGCCCTCCACCCTTTTTCTTCCTGGAGTTTGAGTCTGTTTCGACCATCAATTTCATTCGTACGGAGTCTCTTCAGTCTTCCCTCAATCATTGCAACCGGTGAATTCTCGTCTCGTTCGTCATTCTTCATCCCTTTCTTCTCCGGTGGATTCAATTCTAATTTTCGTTGTTAATTGCATTCTTTTCCTTGGATCAAGTGTTTTCCCTGTTCGTTCGCCTCTCGCCAGTTTATCATTCCGGAGTTCCGAAGACATCTCAGGAGATTCGTCTGTGTTCCAATTAATTCGAGGTTGTCACCTCAGTCAAATATTTTAGTTCTTCCGGTGCATCATCTATCTGCTCAACATCCCTTTCCAACGGTGTTTTCTTTTAGTGGGCCCTAACCCACGTGTCTTTCCTGGATCTTACCTGACTCTTTTAATTTCCCCGGAGCTATTCCCAATTATTTTCAAGTGTGATGTAAGAATGGATCACATCAGTCACATGCCTTTTCCAAGATGGATTCCAAATCATTTTCATTGTTGGCTCAACCTCTTCGCCTTTCGTTTCCCCGGAGTGTCTCAACAAATTTTGGTGGTGTTTCTCATCATCATTTGAAGATTGAAGAAGAGTTTTTCCTCTAAATCTTGCCCGTTCTCTCGAAGTTTCATGGTTCTAGCTTCATGTTATCCTCTCATATTATTCCGTTTGCCAGATATTATTTCTTACCCATTCGGAGTATGTCAGGAGTTATTTTTCCATTTCTTTTCACCGGAGGCCATCATTCCAGTTATCGTTCTCTATTTATCCCGGTGCCTCGTTCAAGTGTTCTTTAATCAGCTCATGATCTCTTTGTTCTTCTGCATCCAAATCCCCTCTAGCATATTGGTTCTTCTAATTCTTCCCGGTGATTCATTCTCTTCGTCAGTCATTTCCGAGTTCTAACGGTGGTTCGTTCAAGATTCTTTTTCCTTGATTATCTTTTTAATCCATTCGTTCTTTCCAATCATACCGGTGGTTCAGTAAGACCTTCTCAAGTTCACCATATGTCACTTCTCAATCCTTTTCAAGAAGAATAAGTAGTATGCAAAATCCATTGCTTGTCATCAATTTAATTTGATGAAGGATAAGCATACAATAAATCTTATTCTTGTTTCATCGTCGTCAAGTAATCCCTTCCTTCAGAGTTTGTTCGTGATGAATAAATTCTAGTTCCAAGTGTTTTCATCTTTTCTTTTCCGGAGTTCAAATTTCCTCGGCCATCTCGTCGGAACCTCCATCTAAGTCACCGCAAGGCTCATCTTATTCTTTCTTCCTTCATTCTAGCTCATCATCCTTTTGTCACCGGAGTTCTTCATGGTGGTTCGTCATGATTTAGTTCATTCTTCTAGAGTTCATCAATATTTTGTTGGAGGAGTTCAAGTATCTTTTCTTCTCCCGTCTTGAATAGCAAATAATTCTTCATTTTCTTTTGAAGTGGAGTTTTGCATTTCTTCATTCTTCTCAGCTATCCAATCATTTCCGTTTGTGTCCAGTTATCACCTTATGATCTTGATATGTTACCTATAAGTCCACAACAAGCTTATTCTTTCGTGTTGATTTTCTCAACAACTCCGTTCAACCCTTCCTTCTAAGTTCTTTCATTCTATTTCGATTCTTCCGGAGGCATTGTTCTTCTCATCAAGTGCCATCCCATTTCGTGAAGTTCATGTTCTATTCCTTCCATTTTCAACCGGAGTGCTGCCTAAATCCTTTCAGTCTTATTCATTTCTTATCTCGTTTTAACCGGAGTGGTTTCAAAGTCTATCTGATTCCGTGAGCTTTCAATTCTCGTCATTCTCATCGTTTCTCTCTTCTTCTCGTGTGCTCTCGATTCTTTGCTTCTTTTCTTGAGTTCTTGTTTCACCTCATCCCGTTTTCCCTTCCGTCTCGGTCCTAAGATCTCGGGACGAGATCTCTTGTTAGTGGAGGAGTGTTGTAACGCCCCGGATTCGATGCGCCAGGTGTCTTCCAGTTATTCGCCGTCGTTGCCATGTCATTTGCTTGCGTGTTGCACTTTGCCATGTCATCATCTTCATTTCATATCATGTCATCTTGTGCTTTTCATTTTGCATACGTGTTCGTCTCATGCATCCGAGCATTTTCCCCGTTGTCCGTTTTGCAATCCGGCACTCCTATGTTCCCCGGCGTCCTCCTTTTTGTCTCTTGCTGTGAGTGGTGGTTAAACGGTCCCGGAATGGACCGAGGTTTGTCAAGTGGCCTTGGTATAGCACCGGTAGACCGCCTGTCAAGTTTCGTGCCATTTGGAGGTCGTTTGGTACTCCAATGGTTGACCGGGTAACCGTGAAAGCCCCTTCTCTTTGCAGCCCAACACCCCTTTCAAAGTGGCCCAAAGCCCAGCAAACCCCCCTCTATGCTCTCGGTCGTTCGATTACGATCGTGTGGGTGAAAACCGCTCCTCATTTGGACTCTCCTAGCTCCCTCTACCTATAAATATGTGCCCCTCCCCGAAATTTCGGGTCCAAAACCCTAGTCTAGCTCCTCCCGCAGCCACCGGACGCGTCCGCCCCGCCGGACATGTCCTCTGCGTCCGGCCACCTCACCCCGGCCTATCCCGGCATGCCACCTCAGCTCCGCCGCCACGTGTCGCCTCTGATTCGCCGCCCCGCCCACTTCCCACCACCACCACCGCGTCGGCCCGCCGAGGCCAGGCGAGGCCTCCGCCAGCGCGCGCCGCCGTCGCCAAGCGCCTCGCCCTCTGCGCGTCGCCTCGCCTCGCCTCCCGCCGCCTCGCCAGCGCGCCTGCACTCACGCCGCCGACCTCACCACGTCGCGCCGCCGCGCTCTGGCTCCCTCCGGCGCCCGCCTCCCGTCTCTCCCTCCGCCGGCGCCGCCCGCCTCCTCCTCGTCCCAGCCAGATCCGGCGTGGATCCGGCCGGATCTCACCGCCCCGCCGTCTCCCTCATCTCCGGCGGCTCCCCCGGCACCACTCCGGCGAACCTCGGGCTCCGAGCCCCTAGATCCGATCTGAGAAGGTTGATTCCCCCCTCGTTTTTTCCGTCTAAGTCCCAGATTTTCAGCATTATCATGCCATGTTCATCGCATCAGAACTTGTTGCATACTACTCCGTTTCGTGCGTGTAATATGTCAAATTGTTCGCCTCAACGAGTAAATAATTTCGTTCCTTTGTGCCATGTTCATTTGAGTTCATCTTGATGCGTGAATATTCGTTGCAAGAGTGCTATATGATGTTAATCTGCTGAAACTGTTATAACTTGATGATTTTTCATTTTTGTTGCATTTGATGTGTGCATCTTATGAGCATGAGCTCTAAATGTGTTTTGTGCTATGTCATGCCATCTTCACAGTGGTGCCATCCATGGATTTCTGTGGGTCTTGTAGTGAGTGCATCGAGCTTGTTAAGTAGGGTACTTGCTGTTGCTGTTTTGCTAGGCTGATTCTGTTATATTATGATGCTATGTAAACCTGCTGCTACAAGTCATTCTATGCATAACCTGGAGATGTTCACTAAGGATGTTTTGTTATACATGTCTTCCTCTATCCATACATGCCCTTTGTTGCAAATATAGTCTGCTGTAACTTGTTGTAATATTGCTCTCAAAGTTGCTAAATAATGTTGATGTCAGCCTGTTAACATTAAGTTCAGTTTTTCCATGTGTTTTCCTAGTGATCCATGCACCCTATGAACTTTTTCTTGCCATGCTTAGCTTCATAAACATGTCTTCTTACTGTTGGTTGCCTTTCCATGCCATGTATTGCTCTGTGGTGAGTGGTTCAAGCTCACCAATATGTCTACTTATTGTTGTTCCTGCCATGTATGAAGCTGTCATATCATTTGCCATGTTTACGTGGGTGCCATCATATTTTCTGTGCCCTTTTGGATCATGGTCAGTAAAGGACTTTTGTTCTATGCAATTAGCAGATTCAAGCCATGCCTTTGTTTGCCATGATAAGTTCCTGTAGCATGTTGTTTGATAGCTCTAAACATTGCAACCTGATGTTATTTCTGCAAAGTCTGAAACTGTTAGTATTTGCAATCTTGCCATGTCCTTTTGAGCATGTTCTAGTGATTTCTGGAGATAGCTCAGTGTTCATGTTTTGTCATGCTTTACCTGTAATTCATGCCCATGTCTTTTGTTTTCACGTTGAGATGCTGTAGCATAGCGTTTTGATGCTTGCAATATGCCTAGTTGCTGTTTTGGACAGATTGTTGTCATGACTTGTATAGGGTGTATGTGTTGAACCGTTGCTCCGTTTTGAGTGTGCTCTATATTAACATATTGCATCCTTGTTTTGAGGTGTTTGCTTGATGTTTGGGTGCATTTTGCATCAATGCCATGTTTAACTTGTTTGCTCATATCTTCTAGGCCGTAGCTCTGAATTAAATGAACTTTATATGTAACTTGACTAGAATCTCGTGTAGATCATCTTGGTGTATCTTAACTTGCTGTTTAACAACTTGAATATAAGGTTTATTCAGATCTGGACAAATTTCGAAATATGCATATGAGGACTTACCGGAATTGTTATATGTTGTTTCCTGCCTCATTTAAACTTGCTTTGATGTGTTGGTCTTGTATGCATCATCTTTTGCCATGAGTAGCTTCATATAGCCTTGTCATGCATCATACTTGGTTGAGCATCATGTCTTGTTCATGTGTGGTGTGTTTACCTTGTTGTGTGCTCCTCTCGATAGTTCCCGTTTCGTTGCGAGCGTGAGGATTCATTCGTCTACGCTTGGTTCGTCTTCGTGGCTTCATCTTCTTCATTTACTCGTTCTTCTTACTAGCGGGATTTCAGGCAAGATGACCGCTACCCTGGATCTCACTACTATCATTGCTATGCTAGTTGCTTCGTTCTATCGCTTTGCTGTGCTACCTATCTTTTGCTCTTCAAGCCTCCCAATTTGCCATGTCAGCCTCTAACCTTTTGCACCCTTCCCAGCGAACCATTGCTTGGCTATGTTACCGCTTTGCTCAGCCCTCTTATAGCGTTGTTAGTTGCAGGTGAAGTTGAAGATTGCTCCATGGTGGACAGGATTTTGTTGGGATATCACAATATCTCTTATTTAATTAATGCATCTATATACTTGGTAAAGGGTGGAAGGCTCGGCCTTATGCCTGGTGTTTTGTTCCACTCTTGCCGCCCTAGTTTCCGTCATACCGGTGTTATGTTCCCGGATTTTGCGTTCCTTACGCGGTTGGGTGATTTATGGGACCCCCTTGACAGTTCGCTTTGAATAAAACTCCTCCAGCAAGGCCCAACATTGGTTTTACCATTTGCCTCACCACCACCTACAATTCCCTTGGGAGTAATTAACCCAAGGTCATCTTTATTTTAGCCCCCGGGCCAATGCTTGTATAAGTGTTGGTCCGAACTAGAGCCCTTTGCAGCGCCTCCTCGGGGAAACTCGAGGCCTGATTTTAGTTGTACGGACTGCTCATCCGGTCGTGGCTCGAGACGAGATACGCGCTACTATCGTGGTGTCGACGCACGGAGGTCTTGCTGGTCTTGTTTTACCATTGTCGAAATGTCTTGTAAACCGGATTCCGAGTCGATCGGGTCTTCACGGGAGAAGGTATATCCTTCGTTGATCGCGAGAGCTTATCATGGGCTAAGTTGGGACACCCTGCAGGTATAAACTTTCGAAAGCCGTGCTGCGGTTATAGGCGAGATGGGAATTTGTTAA
Organism: Aegilops longissima; assembly: GCA_021605205.1. Classification (NCBI taxonomy): domain Eukaryota; kingdom Viridiplantae; phylum Streptophyta; class Magnoliopsida; order Poales; family Poaceae; genus Aegilops; species Aegilops longissima. The sequence goes on along the minus strand of CM038681.1, from coordinate 530,615,499 downwards.
TATCCGGTTGTAGTAAACTTGAAGTAAACTCTTCTAAAATACACCAATCGTGTGCGTAACCGTGATGGTCTCTTTTCGGGGTGGATCGAGAGGAGAACACGGTTTCTGGGTTATGTCTGACGTAAGTAGGAGTTCAGGATCACTTCTTGATCATTACTAGTTGACGGCCGTTCCTTTGACTCTCTTCTCGCTCTCATTTGCGTATGTTAGCCACCATATATGCTTAGCCGCTGCTGCAACCTCACCACTTTACCCCTTCCTTTCCCATTAAGCTTTGCTAGTCTTGATACCCATGGTAATGGGATTGCTGAGTCCTCGTGGCTCACAGATTACTACAACAACAGCTGCAGGTACAGGTTATGCGATGATCATGACGCGAGAGCGATGTTTGCTTGTTTTGAAGTTCTTCTTCTGCTACTTCGATCAGGGGATAGGTTCCAGGTCGGCAGCCTGGGCTAGCAGGGTGGATATTGTTTGAGCTTCTGTTTATGTTTCATCCGAGTCGGATGTTGATCTTGTATGATGTATTGTTGTATTCTTGTGACTTTGTATGAAATGGATGTATCCCCACTATTATGTAATGTTGATGTAATGATATCCACATTGCAAAAGCGTTTCAATATGCGGGTCTATCCTTGGTGGGACCGTCGAGTTCCTTTTGGATAGGGTCGCATATTGGGCGTGACAACGTTCAACCGAGACCCAAGCAAAATCTTTCACGAGTTCGAGCAAGAATTGCTAAAGACCATCCCGTCGAGAAAATCTATAATGATATTCAAACTGGGAGAATCACTCGCTCTAAAACTCGTTTAGCTAACTTTTGTGAAAACTATTCTTTCATCTCTAGCATTGAACCTATGAAGGTCGAAGAAGCATTGGAAGATCCGGATTGGATAAATGTTATGCATGAAGAGCTACACAACTTTGAGAGAAACCAAGTTTGGACATTGATTGAGAAGCCTGACAACAACCACAACATCATCGGTACCAAATGGGTGTTTCGCAACAAGCAAGATGAAGATGGACAAGTAGTTCGCAATAAAGCACGTCTCGTCGCCCAAGGCTACACATAAGTTGAAGGTATGGACTATGGTGAGACTTATGCTCCCGTTGCTAGACTTGAGTCCATTCGCATCTTACTTGCTTATGCTAATCACCATAATATCACCTTGTACCAAATGGACATTAAAAGTGCTTTTCTAAACGGTGAAATAGAGGAGGAAGTTTATGTTAAACAACCTCCCGGATTTGTCAATCCTAAGAAACCAAATCATGTTTACAAACTTCACAAAGCTCTTTATGGTCTTAAACAAGCTCCTAGAGCATGGTATAAATGCTTGACCAAGTTTCTTCTTGAAAAAGGCTTTAAAATTGGGAAGATTGATACCACACTTTTTACTAAAAGGGTTAATGGAGAATTATTTGTGTGCCAAATTTATGTTGATGATATCATATTTGGATCCACTAACCCTCATTTTAGTGAAAAGTTTGGGAAGCTAATGTCGGAGAAGTTTGAGATGTCAATGATGAGTGAACTCAAATTCTTTCTTGGGTTGCAAATCATGCAAACTAAGGAAGGTACTTCTGTCTCTCAAACGAAGTACACTAAGGACTTATTCAAGAAGTTCAATATGCAAGAGTGCAAAGGTATGTCTACACCCATGCCTACTAGTGGACATCTTGATTTGACCAAAGATGGCAAACCGGTTGATCAAAAGGTTTATCGCTCCATGATTGGATCATTGTTATACCTATGTGCTTCACGTCCCGATATTATGCTAAGTGTGTGCATGTGTGCAAGATATCAAGCTGCTCCTAAAGAATGTCATCTTAAGGCCGTAAAAGGATAGTGAGATACTTAATTCATACACCAAATTTTGGCATTTGGTATCCTAAGAGGGCCTCTTCGATCTTGTTGGCTATTCCGACTCGGACTATGCGGAGACAAGGTTGATAGAAAGTCCACTTGGTACTTGTCAATTTCTTGGTAGATCTCTTGTGTCTTGGTCCTCCAAGAAACAAAACTCGGTATCCTTATCTACCGCCGAAGCGGAGTACATTGCCGCTGGTTCATGTCGTGCTCAATTACTTTGGATGACCCAAACTCTTAAAGATTATGGGATATATGTGAAACATGTTCCATTGCTTTGTGACAATGAAAGTGCTATCAAAATTGGTCATAATCCTGTACAACATTCTCGAACTAAGCATATTGAAGTTCGTCATCATTTCATTCGAGATCATGTTGCTAAGGGTGACATTAATCTTAAGCATGTTCGCACCGAAAAGCAATTAGCGGATATATTTACTAAACCCCTTGATGATAAAGTGTTTTGCAGGCTGAGAGGAGAATTGAACATCGTTGATGCTTCAAACTTGGAGTAGAAACTCCATTGGATACATGCAAGACATGAGCTTATGACTAATCCATGATATCTCTCTTATGATGAATATATTATATCTTGGATATATTTGCATCTTGCATGTCATCTAACCCATGTAGGAACTTGGTTGAATCAAATTCCATGAGATTGTAATCTACTCACATCTTGAGCAATCTCTACATCACCAAGTCTCTACCCTATGGTGGATGAATACAAGGAAGCACGGAATCATTCTAACATATCCTTTTGACAAACTCTATGATTGAGCTTCATGATTGTCATTTTGGATACACAAGTGCTCTTCCTTGCAAGAACTAACCCATGTAGGTAGATGGACTCAAATTCCAAGTGGTGCTCCCAACTCTTGATGAGCTACATCAACCTTGAGCAATCCACACAAGTTCAACTACATGGGTATGTTATTCCATCTTAGAGAAGCTTTACTCCAAGTCATGAGCTAAAGCAACTTGACAAGATGTGAATACATCAAGATGCTTAAATGAAAAATGGTAACCCCATTTTGAGCTTGAACGATGAGTATGACCCATGATCAAGTGATCTCACTTGACTCCTAAGTAAATATACTTTAACATAGGTGACTTTGTCATCGACCATCTCTAGATGAAGTTCTCTCGTGTTCTTATTTGTGTTTTTGCATTTGTCTCATGCATATTCGTTTCCCCTTTAAAAAAACTTCACCTAGATTTCATTCTTTTCTTTCTATTTGCTCTGCATCTTCAGCATCCAATTCATTGTAAATCATTCAGTTAATTCCTTGCAAATCTTTGTGAGATCTTAATAGACTAGTGAGCTGAGGTGACAAATGTTTTCTCTGCGGTGAACTCGGTTTCACAGATTTGTTGTTTTCGGTCCAACCGAATTTATTCGGTACAACCGAAGCATACCACTCGGTGCCACCGATTTCCTAACAGGACAAATAGTTTGCCACTTATTCTATGTTTCTTTTAAATCCAGCTCCACTCAATGAATCTTGTCCTCTACAAGCATCACAGATTTTATCCAGTGCTTTGTGTTGTGACTCAAGGACCGAAGCCATACACAACAAATTCTAGAAGACCCTTCTTGGAAATTGATGTCAAAGGGGGAGAGAGAGATCACATCAAAGCTTATCACTTAGAGAGATCACATCAGAGAGAGTATTAAGGGGGAGAAAGAGATCTCCAGGGGGAGAGAATACTCAAGTAGAAAGTATTTCTCAAGGATCCCAGATGCTTGGTATTCAAGAGGAGAGATGCCACATGTATTTTTGGGGGGAAGGCATGTTCTTATGTGCTTATTTGAATTAAGCTCTGTTCATTTATATTTGTTTTTCAGCTCTGATTTTCTGTTCCCTATCTTCTCCCAGTATCCCGTGCTAGATTCAGGGGGAGCAAGACATCTAAGGGAAAGGAATCATTCAAATTCATTGCATATCTTTACTCTTGGGGACATGTCTAATCCAATGTGGTACTCAGTACTCACTCTCTACATGTCATCCCAGTCTTGGTATTCTTGTGGTTTCTTCTGCTTGCTCGGCTAGTAGATGTACTGTGTTATCTAACCTTGTTTGTGCAGGTTCATTTCACCCTAAGTCAACTCAAGACTACAAGGTAAGTGTATGCATCACACTCATGTGTATGAGGAATTCTTGCTGATGTACATACTGTTTTGCAAGAAGGACTCATGAGCATGAAGGTATTTTCTTTAATATTCTTTGCTCTGATGCATATGGCCAAGATACATGTAACACATTGCCTACTCTATCATGGTTATTGCTCTCACATGCTTCTATATTCCATATTCACATGATTGCATACATGCAGGGGGAGCCTGTGCTTGTTACATGTCTTTTCGAAGCTTTACTTTCTATTCTTTATATCCTTATCTAAAGCTTTGATGTATGTTGCCATCAATTACCAAAAAGGGGGAGATTGAAAGCACAAGTGCTCCCTAGGTGGTTTTGGTAATTAATGTCAACATATCTCTTGTTGGACTAACACTTTTATCTAGTATGTTTCAGATAAGATCAACAATGGAGTGGCATGGACTAAAGGATGTGGGAACTCCTTCAAGATGCTAAGGACAAAGGATTGGCTCAAGCTTCAAACTCAAGACTCTTCATTTTACATTTTAGTGATCCAAGATCACATTGAGTCTATAGGAAAAGCCAATACTATCAAGGAGGGATGAGGTGTTGCTTAATGAGCCTTTTGCTTCATGTGCTTAGTGATATGCTCCAAAACCCTCAACTACTTTCCCACTTCCACACATATGGCCTTAACCCAAAGTCAAACTCGGCCTTACTGATTCTTTCTATCCGACACCACCGAGTTCAGATGTCATAGCCACTGCCACAAACCCTAGGCAAATCGGTTTCACTGATATGGATCTCGGTCTCACCGAGATGGGATTGTAATCTCTCTGTGTATGTCCATTGCCAAAATCGGTCTCACCAAGTTTGTGCAATCGGTACTACCGAGATTACAATGCAAATTTCTGGTTAGCTTATTACCCAAATCGGTCTCACCGAGTTTGCCTGACCAACTCTCTGGTTAGCTAAGTACCAAATTCGGTCTCACCGAGTTTGTGTAATCGGTCTCACCGAGATTACGTTATGCCCTAACCCTAACCATATCGGTCCTACCGAGTCGCATATCAGTCCCACCGAAAACCCTAACGTTCACTAGGTTTACTGAATCGGTCTGACCGAGTTTGATAATTCGGTCCCACCGAGTTTGGTAAATTGTGTGTAACGGTTAGATTTTGTGTGGAGGCTATATATACCCCTCCACCTCCTCTTCATTCATAGAGAGAGCCATCAGAACAAGCCTACACTTCCAAAGATCCTATTTTGAGAGAGAACTACCTACTCATGTGTTGAGGCCAAGATATTCCATTCCAACCACATGAATCTTGATCTCTAGCCTTCCCCAAGTTGCTTTCCACTCAAATCTTCTTTCCACCAGATCCAAATCCTATGAGAGAGAGTTGAGTGTTGGGGAGACTATCATTTGAAGCACAAGAGCAAGGAGTTGTCACGACCGGTTTTCCGGGTATTAATTTCCAGAAAATGGCCCTTGTGCTCACCAGCCCCAGGATTACTGTTAGCTGATGAGGCACCAACTTGATATAGAAATTCCAAGCAAAAATACAAAATATGTAGTACAAGACCATTTTGGCCTGTGAGTACAACAAATGGTTTCTAGTGGCTGATGGCGAAAGCGGTTTGTGGATCATCAACGTCTATGGGACTCCATTTCCCACAGGAACAGCTGACCAGGTTAACTCCTATCTTCGCGAGGCTGCTATCACCATTGCGTAGGTTCCGGGGCTGCCATCGGTTCGCTCCTCTCCAGGTAAGAAATCTGGCCAAGACAATAGCCAGGGACAGGCCAGTGAGTACTTTGAATGTACTCGCAAACATTATGAACACAGGTATAATATAACAACCGATAATCATGCTCTGAAAATATTCTATGATCACAATGTCAGTCAAAAAAAATCCTTGATGCATGCAAGAAGGTTATTAATATGTAACAATGAATATGTAATGACAAAGTAGGAATTAAAATGCACCATTCGGATGTCTGAAGCGACGTCTCGAATAGATGGTAAATAACAAGCATGCCTCAGTCGGGCGTCTGAGTGACACCACATAAAGGGCTTATAAAGTAAAATAAATAACAAGCATGCCACAGTCGGACGTCTCAGCGACACCACATAAAGGGCTTATAAAGTAAATGAATAACAAGCATGCCACGATCAAGGCGTCTCAATGACACCACATAAAGGGCTTATAAAGTAAATAAATAACGAGCATGCCACAGTCGGGCGTCTCAGCGACACCACATAAAGGGCTTATAAAGTAAATGAATAACAAGCATGCCACAGTCGGGCGTCTCAGCGACACCATGTAAAGGGCTTATAAATAATCACAATGAATATCCAGGAGGTAGAATCATCCCAGGGATACTCGAAAATTCAAATAATATAACGGGTTAGTCCATAACAAAATAATAATCATGGTCCTCACAAGTCACAAGTCGGAATCCAAGTTCTGGTTTAGCAGTTTCTCCTCCGAAGACCGACACTAAGACCGACACGTGACCCATCCTAGACTGTAATCCTTAACCATGGACACGGCTATTCGAATAGGTTTAATCTCTGCAGAGGGTGTACTCTTTACCCACGCGTAACGGATTCCTTTAGTCCATCGGGACTAATCCCGTCTACGGCCTTTTAGTTGAAAACACACCTAACTTGCACACACCAGCTTAACTTACGGTGTCTGAATCACCCACGGCCTTTGTCAAGCAAAACTCTAAGTGGGAGGCTACAACCTCATGTAGCATGGGATCAAATTTATATCGCGCTCTAAGGGGTGGCCTCCCTCTCGGTCTCAACCGAAATACCCATGCCCGGACCAGGTGGCACGCCTACCAGCTACAACCGTATCTTCCACCATGGCCTCTCTGTATGGTGTGTGCTAGAAAGGGGTTGACGACTTCTTGAACTGTACCCTACTTGTTGTAGAGACAAGTGGTAGTATGAAACAAGTATGGGGGTTACTGGAACAAGACTCGATCTATGGTCGACTCAGGAGGTTTAAGTATTCCCTGCATGATTAGCATAACGAATATATTTCATCCAATGCATGAATCACCACTCATCATACCCCTCATGCCATGCGGACACACTCGCCTTGACGAGGAACTAGGGACAAGCTCGGGTCTACCCAAGACAGAGACTTTCCGTTTTCCTTCCGTAGGCACGAAAGGCATCCGAGGATGATCATTATCACAAGCATGTCCATTTCCAACAGCAAGGAAATTTCCAATAAGCATTCATGCAAATGATCATATCACCACATAAAATAACGAGTTCTAAGTACTGAGGTGGTGTCATAATCGTGTCAAACAACGCATACAAAATATTATGCCAGGGTTCAGAATGCTTGCCTTCAAGTTGTGTAGAGGCAGGGTGCATCCTAAAACTTTTGAAAGTTTTTCGTCTTCTCCAAAAATCCTATTTTCAAAAATATTCAAACAACACATACTTTAAAAACATCACAAAAAAAGTTGTCTGAATTTTTTTCAAATAAATCTTAAAATAAACTAGACTAAATTTGAGAGAGGTAGGAAAAAGAATCAACTCATTTGGAGTTTTATTTAAAAAGATATAGCCAGTCAAAGTTTAGTCAATATTCTGTTTTTCTTAAACAGAAAAAGAAAAGGAAACGATACACGTCGAAGACGTACTCTGGAAATACGTTTCCACTTACGCCTCCGTGGACCGGCGCTGGTCACTGACAGTGGGTCCAGGGGGGCCACTAGTCAGGTTTGACTGGTCTTTCCTCCCTCCTCTTCTACTGCCCGAGCGGAGGCGGGACTCCGGCGATGCTCGTCGGCGAACGGCGGCACCGTTCGGGAAACCGAGGCCATCCGCGGGCTCAGGGGTTCGAGGACGTCACTCCGGTGGTCGCTTTGGTCTCTGGGGTGGATGGAGCTGCTGGCGGCGAGCTCTGCAGTGGACGGTGGTCGTCGGGCAGAGTGGGCTTTTGACTCCGGCGGTTCCTAACCAAAATTGGGCATGGGGATGGACTCGTGGGTGCTGCAGGATGTTGTTGGTGCAGTGAGTGGAGAGGGGGAGGCCCTGGTGGCACCGGAATGGCCGGGATAGTGGCGACGGCTGCGGTTGCCGAAGATGGGGAAGAAGACCTCCCCGGGTCGATTGGCTGCCACGGGGGAACTAGGGGAGTGTTTTGAGGCTGCCTGGGGAACGGGACGTGCTCGGGGGCCTCTTATATGGCGTGGCCATGTCGGTTCGTGGCGGGCGCGGATAGGATCGCCGGCGAACCGCCTCTCTGTTGCTGCAGGAGGACGTGGTGGCGACGAGCGCTTGCAGACGAGCGAGGGGATAGGCTTGGACTGCTCCAGAGGGTAGGTGGCGAGCGCTAGCGGCTTGGGCGGCGCCGACTATTGCAGGGGCTGTCGGGCGGCAGTGGCGGCTAGCTGCTGGCTTGCCGGAGACGTGACGAGGGCTGCGGTGCTCGTGGGGTGCAGAAGGAGACGTGGCATGCTGGCTGTGGTTGGCCAAGGGCCAGAACGGGTGCGGGGCGAGACGCGGCGTCTCGGTCGCGGCACGTGCAAAACGCGCGCTCTGGGCGCGCCCAGAGCACGCACGGGACGTGCTCGACAAAATGCCAGGGCATGCTAGAGATCTCGGGTGAGGTTGGGGTTTAACAGACCTAGGTTAAAGTCATCTATAGGCTTAGTGGACAAGTTAGTTTTCCCAGAGGTGCAAGGTCTCAGTGCAAAACAAAGATCATGTCAAAATTGATCATGCCCATAAGGTGTTTGTCATAATGTCAGGGGCACCTAGGCATTACTTGGGGTGGCAAAATTCTCCAGGCTAGTGTCTCTTTAATTGCAGAAGAGGGTGGTAAGGTCATTTGGGCAAAATAAGAAACTTGCTAGTGCAAGTTTTGCAAATCTTCAGTTCTGGACAGAAGGTAAATGGCATCAATGCATGGACCAAAAATCTCCCAATGGGTCCAATCTCCTGGACTTAAGGGTTTGGCCAGGTGTGCTACAAGCAGGAGAAAGCTCATGGGTAGAGGAGAAAGTTAGAAGATGGTTGCAGTACAAAATACCAAGTTGCACCAGAATGAAGATGAGGATGATTCACTCAAATCTTTCAAAGAACACCCCTGGATTTTTTGCATAAAGTTGAATCATATGCTATTACTAACATCCCAAAATTTTGGTGGAAGCTAGAAAGAAATATTTAAATAGGTTGTAGTGTAAAATTGCCCACTGCACCAGATTTGAAAACTTGGTGTAGAACTCAAAATATCCCATGAATAAAAGATGTTTTTGCATAAAAGTGATTTAAAAACATCACATGGCATCCCCAAATTTTGGTGGAATTTTGAATGACTTGATAAAAGGGTTGCAGTGCAAATGGGACCCTAACTTATGAAAAACCAAATTAGAGAAATAAAGCTCAGGGGAAAATAATTATATAAATAATCCCACTGATAAAAGAATTGTTTTATTTGAGAGGGTAAACAAGTCCAAATATAATTGGAAAGTTTTTACCAGGGGTGAAAACTCCACAACTTAGGGAAGAAGAGAGGTTCTGAGATCAAGAATAAATCCAGAAAAATAAAAAAAAAATCCTGGAAAAAATTTAATTAATAAAACAAGGTTAAAAATTTTGGGGTGTCACAGGAGTTCATCATCAACACACCATTTGTTACTTCTTGGAGAGTGGTGTCTCCTAGATTGGCTAGGTGTCACTTGGGAGCCTCCGACAAGATTGTGGAGTTGAACCAAGGAGTTTGTAAGAGCAAGGAGATCGCCAATTCGTGAAGATCTACCGCTAGTGAGGCAAGTCCTTCGTGGGCGACGGCCATGGTGGGATAGACAAGGTTGCTTCTTCGTGGACCCTTCATGGGTGGAGCCCTCCGTGGACTCGCGCAACCGTTACCCTTCGTGGGTTGAAGTCTCCATCAACGTGGATGTACGATAGCACCACCTATCGGAACCACGGCAAAAACATCCGTGTCTCCAATTGCGTTTGAATCCTGCAAACCCTTCCCTTTACATTCTTGCAAGTTGCATGCTTTATTTTCCGCTGCCTACATATCTTTGCATGCTTGCTTGTTTTGTATTGAGAATGTTAAACTTATGCCTAAACTCCACTTAAACTTAAAAGAGATTAAAAACTGCAACTTTGGTACTTAGTGTCTAATCACCCCCCTCTAGACACCGCTTATCAAGATCCTACAAGTGGTATGGTCTTCATTGCCTTGGTTTAATCACCATTGGAGGAAGATGGATGAGTCTACTTTGGGGAGTCTTAGTCATAGAGAGTATTAGTTTATCAACTAGAGCAAACAGAGTTTGTAAATTTTTTTCTTTATCACTTTTAGTTTATCAACTGAATTGCTTGAGGACAAGCAAAGGTTTTAGCTTGGGGGAGTTGATACGTCTCCATCGTATCTACTTTTTAAAACACTTTTGCCTTGTTTTGGACTCTAACTTGCATGATTTGAATGGAACTAACCCAGACTGATGCTGTTTTCAGCAGAATTGCCATGGTGTTATTTTTGTGCAGAAATAAAAGTTCTCAGAATGACCTGAAACTTCATGGAGAATATTTTTGAAATAAATAAAAAATACTGGCGAAAGAATCAAGATCAGGGGCCCACACCCTGTCCACGAGGGTGGGGGGCGCGCCTGTCGGTGTACAAAAGTAGGGGATCTCCTTTTAACCCCTTTACTTGTGCACGGACAGTCGGAGCCGCGCCCACGACCAATCTTAGCAGTGCGGAGGAGGGAAGCCGGAGCACAAGACGACCAAGGCAACGCCAAGACCAGAGACACAAAAGAGCAAAGGGGCTAGGTGGACTCCCCCGGCGAGACCCTTGCTGGGGCGGCCTCAGCGGCCCCAGCAAGAGCCTTGCCGGGGCAACTTTCCCGACGCCAGCAGAGCAGGCCACCCTTGAGCCCGCGGGTTCCAGCACCACCAACCAACTACATTGGAACCAAGGCTCGGGAGGCGCCTCTGTGGTGGCATGCAGATCTTCGTCAAGATCATAAACACACGAGATCAGATGAGGACCAGAAGACGGCGACCTTCGGCAGGATCCTAGCCGAGGAAATCCACGAGACCCCCGGCAAGACGCTTGCCGGGGAAGACAATGATGCCACGACAAGACCCTTGCCGGGGCCCCGGAAAGTCCCTTACCGAAGACACCTACGGGGCCGCAGGAGGGACCGCACCTGCCAAGGCTCCACTGCCGTCCCCATGCTGCTGCTAGCTCAACCAACTGGGCAGGCACCTGCGTGGCGACGAGCGGCCTCTACACCAACCCAGCAAGCACCTGTGTGGTGACATGCAAATCTTCCTGAAGACTCCACCGCCGCGCCAGCACAGCAAGCAGCCAACGTGGCGTAGCAAAGCCTCGTCAGCTCGGACGCGCGTCGGAACCAGGCGAGGCGGCGAAAGCTGGGACGTGCTTCCTTGCCGTCCTCGATAAGGCGAGAGGGGAACGTCGGCAGCGCATTAAATGCGTTTGTCCGACGGGGCCAGAGGATAGACTCATCTACTGTACACCTTTCCACCTCCTGTGTGCCATTGTGGAAACCCCTTTTTCTGATAAAAGGAGGCCTGAGGCGACCAGGAGGAGGATTCGGATCTTTTGGGCAAGTTGCACCCCGTAGCTAGCTCAAGAACACAAGAACACTCAAATACATCCACGAAAGCAGGACTAGGGCATTACGCATCTCCATGGCCTAAACCTGGGTAAACGATCCGTGTGCTTCCTGTCAGGCCCGCTCTTTGCAAAACCTCGCACCCGCCAACCATAGAAGGGATCCCAGTGATTCCATAGGTGTCGATTTTCCACGGCATCTTTGGCGCGCCAGGTAGGGGGCGCAATTGTAAAAATCCGGTCTAGCGTTTAGCCTAGCAGTTCTTCATCGACATGGCTCCCAAGAAGAAGATGATGACGGTGATCGGTTCATCCGGAGCCGGACGGCCCGTTCCGGTGCAGGCGAGCAGCAGGCCGGTCACGGACAGAACCCGAGGCGCGGCCCGCGAGCACCAACATCGCTCTGGCAGTCAGAGCCTGGTGAGCGTGTCGTTCGTGTGCAAGACGACGGGCCGCACGTCGCCGAACCCAAAGTCGGAGCTGGCCCCCCGGCAGGCGGCATGGGGCCCTCCAGGGGTAGCGCCCTGCCACCTACGGGCGGCGCAGCAACCTCCAAGACACATACTCCGGCGCCCACAACGCGCTCTTCCTAGAGTGTGTGCGACGAGCAGCGTCACCATGCTGGTGACTCCGAACGCCGCCGTGGGAAGAGGCCTATGCATCATTCGCGGGACGAAGGAGGCCAACATGCCCGCCGAAGTGCTGGCGAGAATGGCGCACAGCCGCCGGGCCGTGATAGAGCTCCTTCTAACATGGTTAGAAGTCGGAGCGCGTCACGGTCCATGCAGCTTTCGCCGCCGCCCACACCAGTAGAAGCTTTGGCGCGCGTGCAACTACTCCTCGACTTTCCTCATGTTGCGGAAAAGCTCGACGAGTGGAGAGCCACTATCCGAAGCCTCGTCTGCGTCGCCAACAAAGACGAGCCGCGGCCAGTGGGGCGCTCAGGCCGGCACTCCGTCGAACCACCGCACACCAGTGGTGGAGGGACCGGAGGTGCTGCGGCCACGGTGCACTCTCTTCCTCCACGCCAGCCACCGCGGGTGTCAATCCGTCGTGATGACGCTTGTGACAACATTTCCATTGCGTCGTCCGACCCATGGACCCACCGCGACCAGCGCAAGTTTCTTCGGGAGCGAGCCCATGAAGACGCTCAATCGAGCGCTAGCGCGATGCAAGCTGATGACCCACAAGTATTGGGGATCTATCATATTTCTTTCGATAAGTAAGAGTGTCGAACCCAACGAGGAGCAGAAGGAAATGATAAGCGGTTTTCAGCAAGGTATTCTCTGCAAGTACTGAAATAAGTGGTAACAGACAGTTTTGTGACAGGATAATTTGTAACGAGCAACAAGTAACAAAAGTAAATAAAGTGCAGCAAGGTGGCCTAATCCTTTTTGTAGCAAAGGACAAGCCTAGACAAACTCTTATAATAGGAAAAGCGCTCCCGAGGACACATGGGAATATCGTCAAGCTAGTTTTCATCACGTTCATATGATTCGCATTCGGTGCTTTGATAATTTGATATGTGGGTGGACCGGTGCTTGGGTGCTGTTCTTACTTGAAAAAACGTCCTACTTATGATTAACCTCTATTGCAAGCATCCACAACTACAAAAGAAGTATTAAGGTAAACCTAACCATAGCATGAAACATATGGATCCAAATCAGCCCCTTACGAAGCAACGCATAAACTAGGGTTTAAGCTTCTGTCACTCTAGCAACCCATCATCTACTTATTACTTCCCAATGCCTCCCTCTAGGCCCAAATAATGGTGAAGTGTTATGTAGTAGACGTTCACATAACACCACTAGAGGCTAGACAACATACATCTCATCAAAATATAGAACGAATACCAAATTCACATGACTACTAATAGCAAGACTTCTCCCATGTCCTCAAGAAGAAACGTAACTACTAACAAAGCATATTCATGTTCATAATCAGAGGGGTATTAATATGCATAAAGGATCTGAACATATGATCTTCCACCAAATAAACCAACTAGCATCAACTACAAGGAGTAATCAACACTACTAGCAACCTACTAGTACCAATCCCGGACTTGGAGACAATAATTGGATACAAGAGATGAACTAGGGTTTTGAGAGGAGATGGTGCTGGTGAAGATGTTGATGGAGATTGCCCTCTCCCGATGAGAGGAGCGTTGGTGATGATGATGGCGATGATTTCCTCCCCGGAGAAAGTGTCCCCGCGAACAGCTCTGCGGAGCCCTAGATTGGTTCCGCCGAGGTTCTGCCTCATGGCGGCGGAATTTCGTCCCGAAAGGTTGCTTCTGATTTTTCTCTCGACGAAAGACCTCATATAGCAGAAGATGGGCATCGGAGAGCCACCAGGGGGCCCACGAGGTAGGGGGCGCGCCCAGGGGGGTAGGGCGCGCCCCCACCCTCGTGGACAGGGTGTGGGCCCCCTGGACTTCATCTTTGGCGATGATTTTTTATTATTTATTGTAAGATATTCCATGGAGTTTCAGGACTTTTGGAGTTGTGCAGAATAGGTCTCTAATATTTGCTCCTTTTCCTACCCAGAATTCCAGCTGCCGGCATTCTCCCTCCTTATGTAATCCTTGTAAAATAAAAGAGAATAGGCATAAGTATTGTGACATAACGTGTAATAACAACCCATAATGCAATAAATATCGATATAAAAGCATGATGCAAAATGGACGTATCAACTCCCCCAAGCTGAGACCTCGCTTGTCCTCAGGCGAAGGCCGATAACGATAAATATGTCCCCATGTTTAGAGGTAGAGGTGTCGATAAAAATAAAATACTGACATGAAGGCATCATGATTATTCTCATAACAGCAACATATATTGGAAATGTCATATGATTTCTTATGTTCAAGTAATAATCCATTCACAATGCAGAGTACGAATCATAAACTTTATTGAGAACCAACAAACTATAATCTCAGTAATTGAAGCAATTGCAATTTATCATAACATCAGAAAGAGTCTATGTCAGAGCTTAATAGCAAGTCCACATACTCAACTATCATTTAGTCCTTCATAATTGCTAACACTCATGCGATACTTGTGGTTACGGATTTTTAATCGGACACAGAGAAAGATAGGGGCTTATAGTTTCACCTCCCAACCTTTTACCTCAAGGGTAATGTAAACAATAATAACTCATGCCCCCTACATCTAATTAGATATATCAATCAGGATCTTTCCAACACATTGTGCTTGCCAAAGGATAAAATGTAAAAAGGAAAGGTGAAGATCACCATGACTCTTGCATAAGGTAGAGGATAATAATAAAAGATAGGCCCTTCGCAGAGGGAAGCAGAGGTTGCCATGCGCTTTTATGGTTGGATGCACAAAATCTTAATGCGAAAGAATGTCACTTTATATTGCCCCTTGTGATATGAACCTTTATTATGCAGTCCGTCGCTTTTATTTCTTCCACATCACAAGATTGTATAAAGCTTATTTCTCCCACACCAATCAATCATACATATTTAGAGATAAATTTTTATTGCTTTGCACCGATGACAACTTACTTGAAGGATCTTACTCAATCCATAGGTAGATATGGTGGACTCTCATGGCAAAACTGGTTTAAAGGTTTTTGGAAGCACAAGTAGTATCTCTACTTGGTGCTGAGAATTTGGCTAGCATGAGGGGGAAAGGCAAGCTCAACATGTTGGAAGATCCATGACAATATACTTTATCTCAGATATAAGAAAACATAACCCATTATGTTGTCTTTTTTGTCCAACATCAACTCTTTAGCATGTCATATTTTAATGAGTGCTCACAATCATAAAAGATGTCAATAATAGTATATCTATATGTGAAACCTCTCTTTCCTTATTACTTCCTATTAATTGCAACGATGATCAAAACTATGTTTTCCAACTCCCAACAACTTTCAATCATCATACCCTATGTGAAGTCATTACTCTCGATAAGATCAATATGAACTCTTTATTTCTTTTTATTCTTTTTATTTCTTTTCTTTTATTCACTCAAGATCATGGCAAAACAATCAAGCCCTTGACTCAACACTAATCTTTATTATATAGCTCACGAACTCGATTAGATAGAGAGATCATAAAGCAAAACTCATAACTAGATCATGCCATAAACTTTATTCTACTAGATCAAGATACCACTAATAGGATCGAACTAAGAAAAATGGTAAAGATAGGAGATGTGGTTGTGATACGATACCGGGGCTCCTCCCCCAAGCTTGGCAGTTGCCAAGGGGAGTGCCCATGCCCATGTGATTATGTCTCCTTTGTTGGTGAAGAAGGTGGCGGTGTTGTTGATGATGCGGGCTTGTCGTCCATCTTCCAAGGCATGGGCTCACCATCATAGAAGGATGATCGAGTCTCCGGAATCCTCAAATCTGCAGCCAAACTCATCCTTTTGAATCTATATTCATACTCATAGTTTTGATTTTGCAGGTCATAGATTTGGGCTTGAAGGTGCTCGATCTTCTCATGAAGCTTGAGGATGGCCTCCCCGATATTGTCGGCCTCCAACTTGTGGTTGCTAGTAAACTCCGCGATCATCATGTGGTTGGAGTTGAGTCCACGTTCCACCATCCCTTGACACTTGAAAACTTGTTGCTCCACTGCTTCGAGCCTCGTCTCCACGCTTTCGGTTCCTTTTGGTCCCTCTTCATCGCGGATGTGCAGCAACCCATCACGCAACTCAATGGTTTGAGGGTGTCGCAGCACCTCCGCGAGGTAAGGGTTGATGACCTTCTCGAAGAACTTGTCCTTGGAAGCACTTGGGGACGTCATGATAATCTAGATCTATCAGAAAAACAGCTCGAAACAAGAACAGAGGAGATTTGCGTGATACGGGAGTCAAAACCCCCAGGAGAATATATAATGAATTTTTACCGACCAAAATATGTATCGTGCAAGAAAACGGAGTCCGGAAGGCACACGAGGTGCCCACGAGGTAGGGGGGCGTGCCCAGGGGGTAGGGCGCACCCTCCACCCTCGTGGAGCCCTTGTGTCCTTCCCGGACTGCTACTTATTTTTCTATTTTTCTAAATATTCCAAAACGGAGAAATATTGCCTTAAAAACTGTTGTGGAGACGGTTTACTTACCGTACCACATACCTATTCCTTTCCGGTGTCTGAAACGTTCTGGAAAGTGTCTCTTATGTATTCCTCCGGGGTTACGGTTTCAATAACATTGGTTTCAACATTTATAGGATTACCTGAGATATAATGTTTGATTCTTTGACCGTTTACCACCTTCAGATTTGTGCCTTCAAAGTTGTTGATTTTTATGGCACCGGAATGATAGACCTCCTCGATAACGTAGGGGCTTTCCCATTTAGAGAGAAGTTTTCCTGCAAAAAATCTTAAACGAGAGTTGTATAGATATACATAATCACCTTCATTAAACTCACGCTTTTGTATCCTTTTGTCATGCCATCTTTTAACTTTTTCTTTAAACAACATGGCATTTTCATAAGCTTGGGTTCTCCATTCATCAAGTGAGCTAATATCAAATAACCTCTTCTCACCGGGTGCTTTTTCTACTTTGTTTACGTTAGTGACTGGGGGGTTTCGGGGAAGGCCTATGTGGGGTACCTTTTGGGTGTGGGATCTGGGGTGAAATGGCTCCGAAAACAGGGATCGTATTGAACAATATAATAGAAAAGTAGGGATTGAGAATATTGCCTGTCATGTACAATCTATCGTGACAGGCAATCCAAATTGCATTCAAATCCATTCTTTCTCATAACTTGAGAATATGTACAGCGCAGAACAGAAAAGAAGGCAGATTTGGCGGCAAGTTTGAAATCATAGTTGAGCTCTTTAATAGACCAATAAGCCTTATGCTTTAGTTTGAGAGGTAAGTGACATGCTTTTCCATAAACCATTTTATACGGAGACATACCCATAGGATTTTTATATGCAGTTCTATATGCCCATAATGCATCATCAAGTTTCTTGGACCAATTCTTTCTAGACCTATTGACAGTCTTTTCCAAAATTAATTTGAGCTCTCTATTACTCAATTCTACTTGACCACTAGACTACGGGTGATATGGAGATGCAATTCTATGATTAACGTCATACTTAGCAAGCATCTTAAGGAAAGCTCCATGAATAAAATGTGAACCACCATCAGTCATTAAATATCTAGGGACTCCAAACCTCGGAAAAATAACTTCTTTAAGCATTTTAATAGAAGTGTTATGATCAGCACTACTAGTTGGAATAGCTTCTACCCACTTAGTAACGTAATCAACATCAACTAAAATATGTGTATATCCATTAGAGGCAGGAAAAGGTCCCATATAATCAAAGCCCCAAACATCAAATGGTTCAATAACAAGTGAATAGTTCATAGGAATTTCTTGACGTCTACTAATATTACCAATTCTTTGACATTCATCAGAAGACAAGACAAACTTACGGGCATCCTTGAAGAGAGTAGGCCAATAAAAACCGGATTGCAATACCTTATGTGCAGTTCTATCTCCAGCGTGGTGTCCTCCATAAGCTTCGGAGTGACACTTGCGTATGTTCCTGTTCATGCTGAGGTACACAACGTCTAATAACACCATCTACTCCTTTTGTGTAAAGATGTGGGTCATCCCAAAAGTAGTGTCTCAAATTATAGAAAAACTTTTTCTTTTGCTCGTATGTGAAACTAGGTGGTATGAATTTAGCAACGATGTAATTAGCATAATCAGCATACCACGGAGTACTACCAGAAGCATTTATGACATTTAATTGCTCATCAGGAAATCTATCATCAATAGGTAGTGGGTCATCAAGAACATTTTCTAACCTAGACAAGTTGTCTGCAACAGGGTTCTCAGCTCCCTTTCTATCAACAATATGCAAATCAAATTCTTGTAGCAAGAGAACCCATCTAATAAGTCTAGGTTTAGCATCTTTCTTTTCCATCAAATATTTAATAGCAACATGATCAGTGTGAATAGTTACTTTAGAATCAACGATATAAGGTCTGAACTTATCACAAGCAAATACAACTGCTAAGAATTATTTTTCAGTAGTAGCATAGTTTCTTTGAGCATTGTCTAGAGTCTTACTAGCATAATGGATAACATTTAATTTCTTATCAACTCTTTGCCCTAGAACAGCACCTACAGCATAATCACTAGCATCACACATAATTTCAAATGGTAAATTCCAATCCGGTGGCTGAACAATAGGTGCAGAGATCAATGCTTTCTTAAGTATTTCAAATGCTTCTACACAATCATCATCAAAGACAAATGGTGTATCTTTTTGTAATAAATTAGTCAGAGGGCGAGAAATTTTTGAGAAGTCCTTAATGAACCTCCTATAAAATCCGGCGTGACCAAGGAAACTTCTTATACCTTTAATGTCCTTGGGACATGGCATCTTTTCAATAGCATCAACTTTGGCTTTATCAACTTCAATACCTCTTTCAGAAACTTTATGCCCCAAGATAATACCTTCATTAACCATAAAGTGACACTTTTCCCAATTCAAGACAAGATTAGTTTCTTCACATCTCTGCAAAACTCAATCAAGATTGCTCAAGCAATCATCAAAAGAGGATCCATAGACGGAAAAGTCGTCCATGAAAACCTCACAAATCTTTTCACAAAAGTCAGAGAATATAGCCATCATGCATCTTTGAAAGGTAGTAGGTGCATTACATAAACCAAAAGGCATACGTCTATAAGCAAAAGTACCAAAAGGGCATGTAAAAGTAGTCTTTGATTGATCTTTAGCCGACACAGATATTTGAGAGAAACCAGAATAACCATCTAGAAAGCAATAATGTGTATGTTTGCATAACCTTTCTAGCATTTGATCAATAAAAGGTAAGGGGTAATGATCTTTCTTAGTAGATTTATTTAATTTGCGGAAATCAATTACCATCCTATAACCTGTAATAATTCTTTGCAGGATCAATTCATTTATCATTAGGCACAACGGTAACACCTCCCTTCTTAGGGACACAATGAACAGGACTTACCCACTGACTATCAGCAACGGGATAAATTATACCTGCCTCCAGAAGCTTTAGTATTTCTTTCCTTACCACTTCTTTCATCTTAGGATTAAGCCTTCGTTGATGATCACGGACTGGTTTGGCATCTTCTTCCAAATTTATTTTGTGTTGACATAGAGTGGGACTAATGCCCTTAAGATCATCAAGAGTATATCCAATAGCAGCACGGTGCTTCTTCAGAGTTTTCAATAATCTCTCTTCTTCATGCTCTGAAAGGTTACCACTAATAATAACAGGATATATTTTCTTTTCATCAAGATAAGCATATTTAAGATTATCAGGCAACTATTTAAGCTCAAACACGGGATCACCCTTGGGTGGAGGAGGATCCCCTAGGATTTCAACAGGCAAATTATGTTTCAGAATAGGTTCCTATTTAAAGAATACTTCATCTATTTCCCTTCTTTCATTCATAAACATATCATTTTCATGGTCTAGCAAATAATGTTCTAGAGGATCACTAGGAGGTACGGCAATAGAAGCAAGACCAATAATTTCATCCTTACTAGGCAATTCTTCTTCACGGTGTTGTTTACTAAACTTAGAAAAATTAAACTCATGAATCATATCATCCAAGCCAATAGTAACAACATTCTTTTCGCAGTCTATCTTAGCATTAACAGTATTCAAGAAGGGTCTACCAAATATAATGGGATAAAAGCTATGTTGTGGGGAACTTAGAACAAGAAAATCAGCATGATATTTAATATTTCCACACAAGACTTCAACATCTCTAACAATTCCCACTGCTGATATAGTCTCTATTGGCAAGTTTAATTGTGACATCAATATCTTCTAACTCAGCAGGTGCAATTTCATGCTTAATTTCTTTATATAAGTCATAATGTGTGACACTAGCACTAGCACCCATATCACATAAGCCATGATAACAATGATCTCCTATTTTAACAGAAATAACAGGCACGCCTACCACAGGTCTATGTTTATCTTTAGCACTAGGTTTGGCAATTCTAACAGTTTCACCGCAGAATTGAATAACATGCCCATCAATATTATCAGACAAGAGATCTTTAACAATAGCAATATTAGGTTCTACTTTGACTTGCTCAGGAGGTGAATAAGTTCTAATATTGCTTTTACGAACCACAGTTGAAGCTTTAGCATGATCCTTTATTCTAACAGGGAAAGGTGGTTTCTCAACATAAGAGGTAGGAACAATAGGATCATTATAAGTGACAGTCTTTTCTTCAACTTTAATAGGTGTAGCTACTTTTACTTCTATGGGAGGATGATATTTAAAACACTTCTCCTTGGGGAGATCAACATAAGTAGCAAAATATTCACAGAAAGAACCTACTATCTCAGAGTCAAGTCCATATTTAGTGCTACACTTACGGAAAATATCGGTATCCATAAAAGATTTAACACAATCAAACTTAGGTGTCATACCTGACTGCTTACCTTCGTCGAGGTCCCAATCTTCAGAGTTGCGTTTAATTATATCCAATAAATTCCATCTGAATTCAATAGTCTTCATCATAAAAGAGCCAGCACAAGAAGTATCGAGCATGGTTTGATTATTATGAGAAAGCCGAGCATAAAAACTTTGAACAATTATTTCTCTCGAGATCTCATGATTGGGGCATGAATATAACATTGATTTAAGCCTCCCCCAAGCTTGAGCGATGCTTTCTCCTTCGCGAGGCCAAAAATTATATATAATTGCGATCACGATGAACAAGATGCATAGGATAAAATTTCTGATGAAATTCCAATTTCAATCGTCTGTAGTTCAATGATCTCGTATCATCACATAGCCTATACCATGTCAATGCATCTCCCTTCAAAGATAAAGGGAAGACCTTCTTCTTGACAACATCATCGGGTATACCTGCAAGCTTAACTAATCCACAAACCTCATCCACATATATTAAGTGTTCATCAGGATGCTTGGTTCCATCTCCTGCAAAAGTAGTAGCTAGCAGTTTTTCCATCATACCCGAAGGAAATTCAAAGGGAATATTTTCATATTCATTTTCAGTAGGTTCATTTGGTTGAGGAGCAACTCTTTGCTCTACTGGTCGGGGTGAAGATACCCCGAAGAATCCCCTCAGAAGATTACTTTCCATAGTAACAAGTGACAGTAAATTTCAGCACACTATATAAATTTTTCCTTACCAAATTCCACCTACCAAAGGCGCTTCACTCCCCGGCAACGGCGCCAGAAAAGAGTCTTGATGACCCACAAGTATAGGGTATCTATCGTAGTCCTTTAGATAAGTAAGAGTGTCGAACCCAATGAGGAGCAGAAGGAAATGATAAGCGGTTTGCAGCAAGGTATTCTCTGCAAGTACTGAAATAAGTGGTAACAGATAGTTTTGTGATAGGATAATTTGTAACGAGCAACAAGTAACAAAAGTAAATAAATTGCAGCAAGGTGGCCAAATCCTTTTTGTAGCAAAGGACAAGCCTAGACAAACTCTTATAATAGGAAAAGCGCTCCCGAGGACACATGGGAATATCGTCAAGCTAGTTTTCATCATGTTCATATGATTCGCGTTCGGTGCTTTGATAATTTGATATGTGGGTGGACCGGTGCTTGGGTGCTGTTCTTACTTGAACAAACATCCCACTTATGATTAACCTCTATTGCAAGCATCCGCAACTACAACAAAAGTATTAAGGTAAACCTAACCATAGCATGAAACATATGGATCCAAATCAGCCCCTTACGAAGCAACGCATAAACTAGGGTTTAAGATTCTGTCACTCTAGCAACCCATCATCTACTTATTAATTCCCAATGCCTTACTCTAGGCCCAAATAATGGTGTAGTGTTATGTAGTCGACGTTCACATAAAACCACTAGAGGCTAGACAACATACATCTCATCAAAATATAGAACGAATACCAAATTCACATGACTACTAATAGCAAGACTTCTCCCATGTCCTCAGGAACAAATGTAACTACTCACAAATCATATTCATGTTCATAATCAGAGGGGTATTAATATGCATAAAGGATCTGAACATATGATCTTCCACCAAATAAACCAACTAGCATCAACTACAATGAGTAATCAACACTACTAGCAACCTACTAGTACCAATCCCGGACATGGAGACAATAATTGGATACAAGAGATGAACTAGAGTTTTGAGAGGAGATGGTGCTGGTGAAGATGTTGATGGAGATTGCCCTCTCCCAATGAGAGGAGCGTTGGTGATGATGATGGCAATGATTTCCCCCTCCCGGAGGGAAGTGTGCCCGGCAGAACATCTATGCCGGAGCCCTAGATTGGTTCCGCCAAGGTTCCGCCTCGTGGCGGCGGAGTTTCGTCCCGAAAGGTTGCTTCTAATTTTTTTCTCGACGAAAGACCTCATATAGCAGAAGATGGGCATCGGAGAGCCACCAGGGGGTCCACAAGGTAGGGGGCGCGCCCAGGGGGGGTAGAGTGCGCCCCCCACCCTCGTGGACAGGGTGTGGGCCCCCTGGCCTTCATCTTTGGTGAGGATTTTTTATTATTTATTGTAAGATATTCCGTGGAGTTTCAGGACTTTTGGAGTTGTGCAGAATAGGTCTCTAATATTTGCTCCTTTTCCAGCCCAGAATTCCAGCTGCCGGCATTCTCCCTCCTTATGTAAACCTTGTAAGATAAAAGAGAATAGGCATAAGTATTGTGACATAACGTGTAATAACAGCCCATAATGCAATAAATATCGATATAAAAGCATGATGCAAAATGGAAGTATCACACGCCACCAATCAGATAGGCGGGCGGGGCCCGCTATGGACCACCCAGCACCGGGAGGCTCCGGCGGCCTACCTTACGAGGTGGGTTGCCCAGCCTTTACCCGTGAGCTGCGGCAGTTCCAGTGGCCGTCCACCGCACGTTCAAGCCCGACGTCGGCGAGAAGTACAACGGCAAGACCCACCCGTCGGAGTTCCTCAGCATCTACACCATCGCGATGCAAGCCGTCGGAGCTCGCGACGACAAGGTTCTTGCCAATTACTTCCCGTTGGCCCTGAAACCCAATGTCATGTCTTGGTTGATGCACTTGCCGGCGGATTCCATTTCTTCTTGGTCGGATCTATGTCATGAGTTCGTTGGTGCCTTCACTGGAGGCCACCAAGCTCATGGCCAGGCGAGTGATTTGCATATCATCCCCAGAAGGAAGGTAAAAACCTGCGCAAGTACATACAGAGGTTCAGCCGAGTATAATACAACATCCCGAATGTTCATCCTGTCGTTGTGATCAGCACATTCCATCAGAATGTGCGTAACCGCAAGATGCGTGAAGAGTTGGCGATGAACAAGGTTAAGGATGTGGCCGAACTTTACGTTCTGGCCGATAGATGTGCTCGGGCTGAAGAGGGGAGGAAGTACCCCGTCGAAGACGCCGGCGCGGAAACCGACTCTACCGACGAAGATACCGCCGCCCCGATGAAGAAGGGTCGGTGTCGCAACGGGAAACGCAAGGGCAAGGCCGTGCTTGCCGTCGAGGGATCCGACGACACCGGCGCTGCCAAGAAGGCCAAGGCAGATGACCCCGGCAAGGAGATTACCGGGTGCGCCGCTTGCCGGGCCTTGGCGGCTGCCGACAAGCCAGGAGGCTCCGACAAGCAGTACTGCAAGATCCACCGCACCAAGGGCCACGACCTCCAGAACTGTCGACAAGTCGAGCTGCTTGCTGAAAAGCAAAAAGCCGGGTATGAGAGGCGGGACAAGGAGAAGGGTCAGGATGGCGCTGAAGGATCCGGCAAGAAGCGTGGCGGCCAAGGAGGTCGCTGCGGCAAGGATAACCAACAAGAGAGGCCCGCTCGGGGCCGCGACAAGAAGCAGGAAGACGACGATCATGACGAGGACGACGAGTACGGCGAGCATGAGTTTCAGAAGGCTACGGAGGCCATGTGCGTCGATGGTGGCGCCTCGCTGCATACTTCTCACCGCTAGCTCAAGCAGTGGGCGCGTGAGATCACAACAGCGGAGCCGTTGTTCGACGCTGAGAAGCCGCTGAAGTGGTCCAGAACGCCCATCATCTTTGACACCGAGGACCACCCTGATCACACAACTGCGATCGGGTGTTTGCCGTTGTTGGTTTCACCAACGATATGCAACCTCAAGGTGAACTAGATGCTGGTTGACGACAGGGCCGATGTGAACTTGATCTCACCCGTTGTGATCAAAAGGCTACAAATTCCTGATGGAGACCTCGAGGAGACGGGCACGTTTCAAGGGGTCAACCCGGGAAGGAGCCAGCCGAAGGGGAAGGTCACGTTGCCTGTGACGTTTGGAGGCGAGTTGAACTACAGGACGGAGAGGATTGCCTTCGATGTAGCCGAGATCCCCTTGCCCTACAATGGGATCCTCGGCCGCCCGACACTAGCCAAGTTCATGGCGGCGTCGCATTATGCCTACAACACGCTGAAAATGCTTGGGCTGATGACCATCATCATCGTCCCCTGCGACAAGAAGGATGTGCTGATCTGCGCCGACCTACTATACCGGGAAGCAGTTGCAGCAGCTACCGCCAAGGCACTTGCTCCTGCCGCTGAAGCCCCGGGAGGGAAAAAGAAGACCGGCAAGACCTCTCCCACCCACTCCGGCAAGCGCACCTCTTCAGAGTGTTGTGCTACCGTCGAGGACGTGCCAGAGAGCTCCACCGGCAAGAGCAAGAAATCCAGAGTTGCACCACCAGAGACCAAGAAGGTGTTCGTCAAGGAGGATGGCACAGGAGGGGCTTTCACCATAAGCTCCACCCTCGACGGCAAATAGGAAAGCGCGCTCGTCACTTTCCTACGGGCGAATGTCGATGTGTTTGCATGGCAAGCATCCGACATCCCTGGAGTTCCCAGGGAAGTGATTGAGCACCATCTTGCTGTCTGCCCCCATGCGCGACCCGTCAAGCAGAAGGTCAGGAAGCAAGCTTTGGAACGGCAGGAGTTCATCACAGAGGAAATCAGGAAGTTGCAAGCGGCAGGATTGGTGAGAGGAGTGCTCCATCCGATGTGGTTGGCCAATCCGGTGGTGGTGCACAAGGCAAGCGGGAAGTGCAGGCTGTGTATTGACAACATAGATATCAATAAGGCTTGTCCTAAGGACCCCTTCCCATTGCCGCACATTGACCAGATTGTTGACTCCACGGCCGGGTGTGATCGGTTATCATTCCTCGACGCCTACTCGGGCTACCACCAGATCTTCATGACAGGAGAAGACGAAGAGAAGACAACATTCATCACCCCGTGTGGTACGCATTGCTTTTTACGGATGCCTTTCGGGTTGAAGAGTGCTGGCTCAACGTTCGCAAGGGCGATCCAAATTGGTTTTTAGCCCCAGCTAAATGGAAATATGGAAGCTTATATGGATGACATAGTGGTCAAAACCAAGGACAAGGCAACTTTTGTACAAGACTTAGAAGAGACGTTTGCCAACCTGCGCAAGATCAACCACAAGTTGAACCCTGAGAAGTGTGTCTTCGGTGTTCCGTCCCGCAAACTTCTCAGGTTCTTTGTGTCACAGCGTGGGATCGAGGCAAACCCAGACAAGATCATGGCTATCGAGCAAATTGAGGCGCCCAAGCGGATCAAGGATGTGCGTCGGCTCACTGGCTGCGTTGCCGCCATGAGCGGATTCATCTCCAAGTCTGCCGAACACGCCCTTCCCTTTTTCAAAATCTTAAAAAAGGCAGGACCAATGGAATGGACCCCAGAGGCCGAAGCAGCGCTACATGATTTGAAGAAATACCTCTCCTCTACACCGATACTAGTTGCGCCTAGACCACAAGATCCGTTGATGCTGTACCTAGCGGCAACGAATCAAGTGGTCAGTGCCGCGCTAGTGGCACAGAGGGAGGTCGACGAAGAGGCAGTAGCAACAGCGTGACTGGCAGATGGCGAGCCAGAGATTCCCCTGGTAGGGCCTGGTGGCAGCGAGGCGAGGCCCCCGGCAGAGTTTGACGTTGGCAGGACAGGGCCTGCGCGACCAAATGAAGTGGTGCAAAAGAAGAAGATGATGCAGCACTGGTTTATTTTGTCAGATCCCTCTTGCAGGGGCTAGGTCAAGGTACTCTGGTGTGCAAAAATTGCTCTTTGGCATCCTTATGGCCTCGAGGAAGCTGCACCATTACTTCCAAGCACACGAAATCACTGTCGTCACCTGCCTCCCGTTGCAACGGATACTGCATAATCCAGATGCAACCGGGAGGATCGTGGAGTGGGCCTTGGAGCTGTCGAGCTTTGGTTTGAGGTTTGAAAGTACTTCGACGATCCAGAGCAGAGTCTTGGCGGAGTTCATTGCGGAATGGACTTCAACGCCCGACGAAGAAATCCAGGAGACCACTCTCCCCGGCAAGGAAGCAAGTCGCAACTGGATCATGTACTTTGACGGGGCTTTCTCGCTACAAGGCGCCTGTGATGGAGTGCTTCTCGTTGCACCCACCAGAGAGCACCTCAAGTATGTAACCCAGATGCACTTTCCTAGGGAGATGTCCATGAACAACACTGCTGAATATGAGGGGTTGCTTGCCGGTCTCAGGATCGCAGCAGACCTCGGGGTTAAGAAGCTCATCGTCAGGGGTGATTTACAGCTTGTCGTCAGCCAAGTCAACAAAGATTATCAGAGCCCGTTGATGGATGCCTACGTAGATGAGGTGAGGAAGCTAGAAGAGCGCTTTGACGTTATACAAGAAGAGCACGTTCCCCGAGCGGAGAACGACATCGCCGATTACCTGTCGAAGTGCGCTGCCTTCAAACTACCTGTGGAAACAGGTACTTTTGTGCTTCGGTTAACTCAACCATCCGTTGAACCATCAACAAAGCAGAACAAGCAGAGGAAAACATGCCCCGGCAAGTACTTTCCCACTAAGCTCCTAGGAGCCGGCGGCAAGGATGCTGTCGTGGACACTGATGTCGGTGTCAAAACCGGCGGATCTCGGGTAGGGGGTCCCGAACTGTGCATCTAAGGCGGATGGTAACAGGAGGCGGGCGACACGATGTTTACCCAGGTTCGGGCCCTCTCGATGGAGGTAATACCCTACTTTCTACTTGATTGATCTTGATGATATGAGTATTACAAGAGTTGATCTACCATGAGATCATAGAGGCTAAACCCTAGAAGCTAGCCTATGGTATGATTGTTGTTGTCCTACGGACTAAACCTTCCGGTTTATATAGACATCGGAGGGGGCTAGGGTTACACAGAGTCGGTTACAAGGGAGGATATCTACATATCCGTATTGCCAAGCTTGCCTTCCACGCCAAGGAGAGTCCCACCCGGACACGGGACGAAGTCTTCAATCTTCTATCTTCATAGTCCAACAGTCCTGCCGAAGGATATAGTCCGACTGTCCGAGGACCCCCTAATCCAGGACTCCCTCAGTAGCCCCTGAACTAGGCTTCAATGACGATGAGTCTGGCGCGCAGATTGTCTTCGGCATTGCAAGGCGGGTTCTTCTCCAAATTTTGAGTACCCGTCGAGTAGTATCCGGCTTCCCATGAATGTTGCACTCCTCGGCTTCTGCGCCTAATAATGGCTATCCTCCACGTGTCGAGCAAATGCGAGAAGTCGGGGCATTTTTGCACTTGCCACCCTAACCATGTGAGTAAATCGTGTATTTAAGGGACCGGGGATCCTCAGATCCTGATCACACCATCCTCCCTCAGCGAGTATCCATCGGAGCACGCCCGGAAAAATCCATCCCATCATGGCCGGTCGTCGCAGCTCCTCCTCTCGCTCCCGTAGCCCTAAGCCAGGCAACTGGAAGAAGTGTTCCGTCTCCCACAGACAGTTAGTAGAGTTACAAACCCAGGGGTTTCTTCCTCCTGCGTATATTATCCCCGTTCGAGCTGGACTAGCCACTTACAATGGCGGGGAACAAGCGGAGAGCTTTCCCAACCCATCCATGGGGGAGCGGGTATGCCTTGTCCCGTACTTGTTAAGGGGACTTGGATTTCCAATCCATCCGTTCCTCCGCGGGCTCCTGGAGTTCTACGGCCTCCATATTACACATCGCAGGCTATGTCGCCCTTTGCAAGCTGTTTTTGGGCTGTGAAGCTCATTTCGAGCTATGGAAGAGGCAATTTGTTGTGTTCT
Source organism: Aegilops longissima (assembly GCA_021605205.1). Taxonomy (NCBI): domain Eukaryota; kingdom Viridiplantae; phylum Streptophyta; class Magnoliopsida; order Poales; family Poaceae; genus Aegilops; species Aegilops longissima. The sequence continues at coordinate 530,586,825 of CM038681.1, read as the reverse complement.
ACGGTAGGGTGCATCGACTGCAAATTAAAATTTCCTACGCGCAGAACATCCAGGAACATGCTACGGGAGATGGATCACTGTTCGTTACCACTAGACGCGCAGTGCCGTGCAGCGGAAGAAGAGTTGGGGCAGCGCGTCCACGTGGATCGTCTCCTCCTCGTCCGATCTCCCTCGAGCGGCCGGTCGTCCGATCCCACGTACGAGTTCGCTGGAGCGGCGCAAGTGCACCGCCTCTAATGGTATCCGCGCGTGCGGGAGGAACCTCGTGCGGCGGACTGCTAGGTCCGAACACACAGTCGGTGGCGAGTGGAGGTGGCTATTCGCAACACATGCAAACCCTAGTCGCAGCGCCGAAGCGATCAACCGCCTGAGTGTGCCGCACCTCCACTTTATATAGGCGTCCTTTGCGGCCTCAACACTTGGGCCTTGCACGGACCCTAAAGCCTAAAGTCTACTCGGTCACGTTCCTAGTCCAGTTCGGATCACATCCGACCAGTGTCCTACGAACTGACCTCGTAGGTTCCTTCCCTTAAGCGCGCGACCCCTTAGGTTCAAGTCGGCTTGGTCACAGTTCGGATCACCTCCGACCTGTACGGTTGGTAGCGGCCTCTAGCAAGGCGTGCCGACCACCAAGCAAACGATGAAGCTGGTTAGGCGAACCTGTACAACGTGTCACACTTCTGTTCCCTTTGCCGCATGATATATGTTGTCGGGCTCAAGGCGAGACTGTCATCCTTGTGCTAACCCGACCTCTTTCTCGTTCCAGTGATACCGATCACTATCCGGATTATCTCATAATCCTTGTCGCATGGCCATGTTGTTCCTGGTCGGATCACACGAGGGGCCCAGAGTATATCTCTCCGATCGGAGGGGCAATCCCATCTTGCTCGACCATGTCTCGCAGCATGGGATTGGACAAACCCGAAACCTACCTTTGTAACTACCCGATCACGGAGTAGCGTTTGGTCGGCCCAAAGCAAGTCTATCACCATCTCGAGTACATGCGCCACTCAGATCTTAGGACATAGAACGATATGTTGTACTAGAGACTCACAGATGACATATCGCTGCGTCTCATAGTTGGTCCGTCCGACTCGGACCTTATCTTGACTCGGATCCGACTACGTTGAATCCGACCAGACCCTTCCAAGTCCATATTATCCAGCTTAGCATCCAATGCTCCATGGCTAGTGAGACCAAGCCATCGACCGTGTCATATGCCGATCTAGCCGCTGCGTGTCCACACGTGCCTTTTGACTAGGGACCTTTAGGACAGTCATCATACAATGCATAGTCCCACAAACAAGTCACGTCATCAGAAGCGACCCGACCTCGGGCGGTCAAGCCTCATGTATCTGTGCCATCCTCGATCAGTATGTTTGCACACACAGACATCAATGTATATATCAAAGTGCAATCACATGTATAAATAACGTAAAACTGATATATACCTCATAAGTCTCAGCGGAAACAAGTAATCGGGTGTGGAGTCCCATCAACGCCATCGGCAGGTTGAGTGTAGACTGTAACTCTTACTCGTCGAAGGAAATCCTGCAACATGATACGTTGCAGCCGTGTAGGTCAGTACATTGAATGTACCGGCAAGATCACAACATGAGAAAACAGATGGTAAAACTATACTATATGCAATTTGTCTTTGTGGCTCTGGGTCTGAGTTTTGTTTGCGTAAAAGCTGGTTTTATTTTCCCTACATCAAAGGAATAAATGAAGTCTGTACTATGGAGTTTTCTATCATGACATGGTTCCGCCAACCGATGTCTCATAGCCCAAAATCATCATAAGTTGCCCACAATTATGTTATCAATCCGTGTTGAGAGTTCCAGATAGATCCAAGTCCAGATGCTCAAATTGTCCGTGAATCGGGACACGGCTAATCGATTAGGTTTTTAACCCTCTGCAGAGGTTTGTACACTTTACCCGCAAGATTCGATCCCTCTCTTTACGTTCCCGCACTTCAGGGTGTTTGAGAATAAGACAACCGAAACATGGTCTTCCGAAGAGTTCCTCTGACCACTGTCCGGTGCTCATCCAACCCTACCGTAGTTCTACATCTGCTAGCACCGTCCCAGCCAGAGTCACAACTAAGGTCAACCAAGCCAGAGCCCATAGTGACTTGCGTTTGCATAGGTAAGCTTCTGGGCATGAAGTATTCTTCCGTCTCTTTGAGTCTGGGTGAAGCTTTCCGCAAGATGTCATGGCGCTTCTCCATGCATCCCGGCCAACCACTGGATTCTCCAGGGTGCCCGTCAACCATCCTTCACCCAGTAGTGTGTATTGAATTCTTGTCTCGAGTCTTGAAGTCTTGAGGCTTTGAAGATGCAGTCCTTGCAGATTCCATCATGGAGTTGTCGTCATTGACGAGATCCTCCATTCTCACACCACTCCCGAAGCACTCATACCAACCCGTCTACTATAGCGTAGCATTAAAATAAATAACGTCCCGGCTTGGTAACAGGTGATGGGTTCCTACCTCATGCATACTACTCAACTACAAGGATTCAATATCACTCTTGGAGGGATTGTTGCGAAGATGACACTAGATGCAATAAAACACATAGGTATGAAAAACATGGTCAAAGTGAACTTGCTCGGTAATACTTGATGAAGATAACAACGTTGTCGAAAAAATGACTTGGTAGAACTAATCGTCACTCTGTTGAAAATCTATATAGTCAAACATAGCATTCACATAAGCAAACATCCTAGCAAACAATTTTAGCACTCGAAATAACAATCAAAACAGCAAGGAAAATCGATAATAAAACTCAAACAAAATCAAAAGAAACTTCAAATAAAACTACAAAGAAAAACTACTAACGGAGATCTATGACTTTGCTACAAACATCTAATATAGTTTTGCCGTAAGTAAAAACTTAACAACAATTAAAATATTAAACTAATAAATTAACAGAAAATAAAATGTAAAATAACTAATTTAACAGAAAGTATTTTTTCATAAAATTTTATTTGCAAAAAGAAACAAATAAAAAGCTTTTATAAAACTCTAACTATGACCTATAGAAGGTTTCATACAAAACTAAGGAAAATAAATTTTTAAAATAAAAATAAATTTTTCTCCTATTGTCTAACAGAACACAACTAATTTTGTCTAAAGTGACAAAAAGAAATAATTTAAAACTAATAAAAACAATAAAGAAAAAGCTAAAACAGAACTAATAATAAAACAATACTGTTTTTCTCAAAACCTAATTTAAATTAACCTAGAAATAAAATACTAAATACTACTGGATAAACAAAGGTCCTAGAGACCTGGAGCAAAAAGAATTAATTAAAACCTATTTTTAAACTCAAGTTATGGCCAAAATACTAATCTGAACAAAATTTATCAAATTCAAATTTAAACTACTCAAATTTGAAATCCAGAGACACTAACAGAAACTTCAGCAAATTTGTGACACATAGCAATTGGAATCACTCTAAAATACTAAAAACTCTAAAAGATATGAATTTTCTAAGATTGCTATTTTTGAAAAAAATGAATTACGGGATTTCGTGGATCTCACCGAGTAGTCGCTCGGAGTTGGGGAAGAAGATCGGATCCGATGTTGCGGTTGATCCTAGAGGAAAGGAGATCACAGGACGGTGGAGAGGAGATCATATAAACCTCGGGAGAGGTCGAGGCGTGCGGCAAGCACTTGGCGGCGGTGGTCTTCCTGCTTCTTCTTCAAGGAGAGAGAGAGGAGAGGAGAGGTGTTGGTTTGATGTGTTGGAGGGGGGTGCTTGGGTATTTATATTGGGGAGGGAGGACTTTGCTTGGGGTAGGGGACAAGAAATAGACTAGGATTAGGAAACAAAGAGGAAAAGATCTAGAAACAAATCGAATAAACGGAATAACGAACGGGATCAAATCCTACTAGGATTTGTAAAAGAATAGGAAACCTTGGCTCCTGGCCCCTAGGTGTGTGCGTGCGATGGCCATGGCCTTGGCCTTGGCCGATGGTTGGTCGGCGGCTTGGGCCTTTGGCCCAAGGCGCCATATTTTTTTTAACAAAATTTCACAGAACAAAAACAAAAACAAAATAATTAAAACTTTTATATAGGCATATAATATATCAAAATTTGCAAAAAATATTTCCTACAAGATGAACATTATTCTAATGTCAAATAAAATCCACACAAATTTTAATAATTCACACAGTGCTACTGGTCCAATAAAATCCAATAAAAATCATTTTAAAATACCAAAATGACTTCAAATTAATTTATCTCCAATTTTCTGATGTAGGGAATCATGTTACCCTATTTTCCATGTATTTTATTTTTGGAGAAAATAATTTGAATAAAATCCAAATAACTCCAAATTGAAAAATAATTCCAAAAGGACTTGAATTTGATCCTTTGAAACTCCCAACTCATATTTCATATGTTTTGAAGAAGTCATTTTATCCTCGCCGTGAAAATCACTGAGTTGCATGAAGTTTATGAATTATAAAATATTTCCAAATGAAATTCAAATATTTTCAACACCCTTTTTCATTTAAATGGAAGAAGTCATGTTATCCTCTCTCCGGGTTTTGTGATGAAAAGAATTTGAATTCTCAAGATCATAAAAGCAAAAATGAAAGTTTGGGAAAGTCCTTTTATTCCCTCTCATTTAACTTTCAAAAAGTTTCAAATTCCACTCAATTTCACACAATCAATCACTCAACAATCAAACAAACAATCAGAATTATTTATTTAATATAACATTCCAAAATTTAGAATTTTGGGATGTTACAAATCTACCACCCTTAAAATGAATCTCGTCCTCGAGATTCGGAGAGGCTAGAAAGAAATGGGTTAGGTTTGGGGTCTTCAAAATCCATCGATCGTCTCCGGGGTCTGGGGTGCTACCACCCTTAGAAACATCGTTACGGTTCCATCAAAACTCATATACTCCATCCTTATCGTTGACAGTGTCGGTCTTCTCAGAATGTAAGGATAATTCCTTCTCTGGGCTCTTCCGGTAGTGGCATAACCTTTTCCTCAATTCTTTTGTCCTTTCATCTTGGTAAGGTTATTCCAGACTGGGTCTTCATAACGATAGGTCCGGCGCCAATGCTAAACAACTATCGATATCTCATGGTGGTCAACAATTTATGGTTTCTCCTGCAGAAAACGGGTCAGGTTGAACCTCACCGTATAACCTACGGTTGGCAAAAGCTGCCTTGTACAAGGGGAAAATATGCTTATACCATTCTAAGTTTCAACAAGGTTTTGATCGTCGCTCTCTACTATAGGTAAGTCACTCAGATTTACCATCCCATATAGCAAAGCGAATAATAAGAGTAAGTCGGTATGGTGATCAATCCATCCCGCACCCAAATCATTACCTTGTACATGGTTTAGCTTAATCTCGATTCTAACACTCGGTCATCCTCACAAGCATTGCAGAATTTCTCTTGTCGACGAACCAAGTTCGGAAAATCCATTGATTCTGCAGGCCAAACAAACATCTATCGCTCCTTAACAACTCTCGGGTTTTATGTAAACTCCTATAGAATCGCTTGTTGATCAAATCGTAGTCTATTCCCAAAATTTCTTTCTCCAAAGGGTACTTGATCCTTATTAATTCCTGGGCCTGTGGGTTATGAGCCCACTTCAACACTTGTACCAATTTCACTCATCCTTGGAGTTACAATTGCTCCATTTTCCAACATTACACCACTTTAAATCCAATAACATCTCATTTCTTAATACCATCATATCAAAGATAAAACTTCAACTCATTTTTTTCCAAACTCCAACCTGTGGGACACATTTCCATTTCCATTGGTCTAGTGTTCTTCATAGGGTACTTTCACCCTTAAAATGAAATTCACAAATCCATCCATAGACCATATTTCTCATATCCTCGAAAATGGTCAAAATCTTTGTTCACAGAGTAACAACTCATACAATTAAACATATGAAAACACGTCACCTTAACTTTATTGATTTCATGAATCCATTACAAACTCTGAGCACCCATTACATAACTCAACTCATTGAACTCATGAAAATGAAATTGCTTTCTACTACTCTTGTTTCCAATATTAAAATTCCAACTACTCAACTCCAGCTTTCATCTTGTTGTGAAATTTAGTAGCATAATGTCCCGCTTCCTTGCAGCGAAAACAAATGACTTCCGACATGTATCGGGGCTTCTTTGTGATTATGTAGGCTCCTTGGATTATTGGCTTCTTTTCTGGACATTTACTAGCGTAATGACCTAAATCCTTGCACCTGTAACAAGTGATATGACTCAGGTCCTTCTCTGCGAAAATTGTGTTGTTCTGGGGTTGCCTTCTTTTTCTCTTCCTGGATTTCTCTGTAATGATCAGAGCTTCTATTTCCCGAGGGTCAAACTTCACTTCTGCTGTCGTGAAATATCCCAGATACTCTTTTCTTTCCTTGGTGCAATACTGCGAAAAATGTCCTTCTCCACATGAATAGCAGGCATTGGAGTAAAATCTGTTGAGGCCTTCTCCATCGTGGTCTTCAACACATTCCTTCATCACGTGTTCTTTCATAACTTCTCGAGGGCTTCTTTCATTCCTTCTTACTTCTCCTGAATAGTTTGTTGCACCATGGGGTAAATGTGACACTTGGGTCGGTAGTGGGTGGTTCCTTCACACAAGAAACAAGTCACCGACTAGTTGGGCATTCCTCACCGGGTGTTTCTCCTCACAATGAGGGCATCCATCCTTGTGTTCCTCCGGTGTGTCCTATTTCTCCGCAAATCTTGCAGCACAAGGTTTATTTCTTGGTGTATCATGGTGCTTCCGGGTAAGACGAGATCTTGTCGAGTCTTCTTGAATTCTTCCCAAGTCTTTGCTCCATTCCATCCTGTATAGCTTGATGCATCTGCCACCATGTTGCAGCACTTCCTTCAAAGTATCTCAAAGAGCGTCGATACTTCATTCTTCCTTGAAACCAAATTGCTCCCAAGTGATTCTCCATGTTCGAATCCATAGCTCTGCCTCCGGCTGGGTTTTCGTCCAGAGAATACCGTCCAACTTCATTCATCAACTATGGGGTCCAAAAGTTTTGGGATGAGATATGAGAGAGGTGGGGAGGATATACACACAATACAAACAATAGTTTTGAAGAAACAAGTTTTACTTTGTGGCTGTCGGAAAACATCAAACAAATGACAGCTCACAAATCGTCGCATCTAACGTAAGTATGTAACAGGGGTTTGTTCTTCTAAAGGTCAAATAATTCTTCAGATTCTTTAAATTCTTCTAGTCTTCGGAGTCTTCAATTGTTGCAGCTTCAACTCTTCTAATGCATGGTGAGACCCTTTGTTACTTTGAAGAGGTCATCAGCTGTCCGATATCTTTAATTCTTGGAGTGACTTCAGTTGATCTTCCGTGTGGTCTAAAGGGAAAGGTGTATATTCTAACTATTTGAGGTCAGAGGGACTACTTGATAAAATCAGAAAAGACTAGAAGTAAAGGATCCTTTTGAAAATAAAGTTTTTTTTAGACATCCTGTCCTAGGGGCTTTCCGATTTCTAGGGTCACGTCCTATAGTCAACATGTGCTCGATACCATATTCAGAGCGACCGACCTCGACGGTCAAGCCTCGTGTATCTGTGCCATCCTCGGATCAGATATCGGCACACACACACGAGACATCAATGTATATATCAAAGTGCAATCACATGTATAAATAACGTAAAATTGATATATTCCTCATAAGTCTCAGCGGAAACAAGTAATCGGGTGTGGAGTCCCATCAACGCCATCGGCAGGTTGAGTGTAGACCGTAACCCTGTATCGTAACTCTTACTCGTCGAAGAAAATCCTGCAACATGATACGTTGCAGCCGTGTAGGTCAGTACATTGAATGTACCGGCAAGATCACAACATGAGAAAACAGATGGTAAAACTATACTATATGCAATTTGGCTTTGTGGCTCTGGGTCTGAGTTTTGTTTGCGTAAAAGCTGGTTTTATTTTCCCTACATCAAAGGAATAAATGAAGTCTGTACTATGGAGTTTTCTATCATGACATGGTTCCGCCAACCGATGTCTCATAGCCCAAAATCATCATAAGTTGCCCACAATTAAGTTATCTATCCGTGTTGAGAGTTCCAGATAGATCCAAGTCCAGATGCTCAAATTGTCCGTGAATCGGGACACGGCTAATCGATTAGGTTTTAACCCTCTGCAGAGGTTTGTACACTTTACCCGCAAGATTCGATCCTCTCTTTACGTTCCCGCACTTCGTGGTGTTTGAGAACAAGACGACCGAAACATGGTCTTCCGAAGAGTTCCTCTGACCATTGTCCGGTGCTCATCCAACCCTACCGTAGTTCTACATCTGCTAGCACCGTCCCAGCCAGAGTCACAACTAAGGTCAAACAAGCCAGAGCCCATAGTGACTTGCGGTTGCATAGGTAAGCTTCCGGGCATGAAGTATTCTTCCGTCTCTTTGAGTCTGGGTGAAGCTTTCCGCAAGATGTCATGGGGCTTCTCCATGCATCCCGGCCAACCACTGGATTCTCCAGGGTGCCCGTCAACCATCCTTCACCCAGTAGTGTGTATTGAATTCTTGTCTCAAGTCTTGAAGTCTTGAGGCTTTGAAGATGCAGTCCTTGCAGATTCCATCATGGAGTTGTCGTCATTGACGTAGATCCTCCATTCTCACACCACTCCCGAGCACTCATACCAACCCCGTCTACTATAGTGTAGCATTAAAATAAATAACGTCCGGGCTTGGTAACAGGTGATGGGTTCCTACCTCATGCATACTACTCAACTACAAGGATTCAATATCACTCTTGGAGGGATTGTTGCGAAGATGACACTAGATGCAATAAAACACATAGGTATGAAAAACATGGTCAAAGTGAACTTGCCTGGTAATACTTGATGAAGATAACAACGCTGTCATAAAATGACTTGGTAGAACTAATCGTCACTCCGTTGAAAATCTATATAGTCAAACATAGCATTCACATAAGCAAACATCCTAGCAAACAATTTTAGCACTCGAAATAACAATCAAAACAGCAAGGAAAATCGATAATAAAACTCAAACAAAATCAAAAGAAACTTCAAATAAAACTACAAAGAAAAACTACAAACGGAGATCTATGACTTTGCTACAAACATCTAATATAGTTTTGCCGTAAGTAAAAACTTAACAACAATTAAAATACTAAACTAATAAATTAACAGAAAATAAAATGTAAAATAACTAATTTAACAGAAAGTATTTTTTTATAAAATTTTATTTGCAAAAAGAAACAAATAAAAAGCTTTTATAAAACTCTAACTATGACCTATAGAAGGTTTCATACAAAACTAAGGAAAATAAGTTTTTTAAAATAAAATAAATTTTCTCCTATTGTCTAACAGAACACAACTAATTTTGTCTAAAGTGACAAAAATAAATAATTTAAAACTAATAAAACAATAAAGAAAAAGCTAAAACAGAACTAATAATAAAACAGTACTGTTTTGCTAAAAACCTAATTTAAATTAACCTAGAAATAAAATACTAAATACTACTGGATAAACAAAGGTCCTAGAGACCAGGAGCAAAAAGAATTAATTAAAACCTATTTTAAACTCAAGTTATGGCCAAAATACTAATCTGAACAAAATTTATCAAATTCAAATTTAAGCTACTCAAATTTGAAATCCAGAGACACTAACAGAAACTTCAGCAAATTTGTGACACATAGCAATTGGAATCACTCAAAAATACTAAAAACTCTAAAAGATATGAATTTTCTAAGATTGCTATTTTTGAAAAAATGAATTACGGGATTTCGTGGATCTCACGGAGTAGTCGTCGGAGTTGGGGAAGAAGATCGGATCCGATGTTGCGGTTGATCCTAGAGGAAAGGAGATCACGAGACGGTGGAGAGGAGATCATATAAACGTCGGGGAGAGGTCGAGGCGCGGCGGCAGCACTTGGCGGCGGTGGTGGTGCTGCTTCTGCTGCTGCTGGAGAGGAGAGGAGAGGAGAGGTGTTGGTTTGATGTGTTGGAGGGGGTGCTTGGGTATTTATATTGGGGAGGGAGGGCTTTGCTTGGGGTAGGGGACAAGAAATAGACTAGGATTAGGAAACAAAGAGGAAAAGATCTAGAAACAAATCGAATAAGCGGAATAACGAACGGGATCAAATCCTACTAGGATTTGTAAAAGAATAAAACCTTGGCTCCTGGCCCCTAGGTGTGTGCGTGCGATGGCCATGGCCTTGGCCTTGGCCGGTGGCTGGTCGGCTTGGGCCTTTGGCCCAAGGCGCTGCATATTTTTTTAACAAAATTTCACAGAACTAAAACAAAAACAAAATAATTAAAACTTTTATATAGGCATATAATATATCAAAATTTGCAGAAAAATATTTCCTACAAGATGAACATTATTCTAATGTCAAATAAAATCCACACAAATTTTAATAATTCACACAGTGCTACTCGTCCAATAAAATCCAATAAAAATCATTTTAAAATACCAAAATGACTTCAAATTAATTTATCTCCAATTTTCTGATGTAGGGAATCATGTTACCCTATTTTCCATGTATTTTATTTTTGGAGAAAATAATTTGAATACAATCAAATAACTCCAAATTGAAAAATAATTCCAAAAGGACTTCGAATTTGATCCTTTGAAACTCCCAACTCATATTTCATATGTTTTGAAGAAGTCATTTTATCCTCGCTCGTGAAAATCACTGAGTTGCATGAAGTTTATGAATTATAAAATATTTCCAAATGAAATTCAAATATTTTCAACACCCCTTTTTTCATTTAAATGGAAGAAGTCATGTTATCCTCTCTCCAGGGTTTTGTGATGAAAAGAATTTGAATTCGAAGATCATAAAAGCAAAATGAAAGTTTGGGAAAGTCCTTTATTCCTCTCATTTAACTTTCAAAAAGTTTCAAATTCCACTCAATTTCACACAATCAATCACTCAACAATCAAACAAACAATCAAAATTATTTATTTAATATAACATTCCAAAATTTAGAATTTTGGGATGTTACAAATCTACCACCCTTAAAATGAATCTCGTCCTCGAGATTCGGAGAGGCTAGAAAGAAATGGTTTAGGTTTGGGGTCTTCAAAATCCATCGATCGTCTCCGGGGTCTGGGGTGCTACCACCCTTAGAAACATCGTTACGGTTCCATCAAAACTCATATACTCCATCCTTATCATTGACAGTGTCGGTCTTCTCAGAATGTAAGGATAATTCCTTCTCTGGGCTCTTCCGGTAGTGGCATAACCTTTTCCTCAATTCTTTTGTCCTTTCATCTTGGTAAGGTTATTCCGAGACTGGGTCTTCATAACTGATAGGTCTGGTGCCAATGCTAAACAACTATCGATATCTCATGGTGGTCAACAATTTATGGTTTCTCCTGCAGAAAAACGGGTCAGGGTTGAACCTCACCGTATAACCTACGGTTGGCAAAAGCTGCCTTGTACAAGGGGGAAAATATGCTTATACCATTCTAAGGTTCAACAAGGTTTTGATCGTCGTCTCTCTACTATAGGTAAGTCACTCAGATTTACCATCCCATATAGCAAAGCGAATAATAAGAGTAAGTCGGTATGGTGATCAATCCATCCCGCACCCAAATCATTACCTTGTACATGGTTTAGCGAATCTCGCATTCTAACACTCGGTCATCCTCACAAGCATTGCAGAATTTCTCTTGTCGACGAACCAAGTTCGGAAAATCCATTGATTCTGCAGGCTAAACAAACATCTATCGTTCCTTAACAACTCTCAGGTTTTGCGTAAACTCCTATAGAATCGTCGGTTGATCAAATCGTAGTCTATTCCCAAAATTTCTTTCTCCAGTGGGTACTTGATCCTTATTAATTTCTGGGCCTGTGGGTTATGAGCCCACTTCAACACTTGTACCAATTTCACTCATCCTTGGAGTTACAATTGCTCCATTTTCCAACATTACACCACTTTAAATCCAATAACATCTCATTTCTTAATACCATCATATCAAAGATAAAACTTCAACTCATTTTTTTTCCAAACTCCAACCTGTGGGACACATTTCCATTTCCATTGGTCTAGTGTTCTTCATAGGGTACTTTCACCCTTAAAATGAAATTTACAAATCCATCCATAGACCATATTTCTCATATCCTCGAAAATGGTCAAAATCTTTGTTCACAGAGTAACAACTCATACAATTAAACATATGAAAACACGTCACCTTAACTTTATTGATTTCATGAATCCATTACAAACTCGAGCACCCATTACATAACTCAACTCATTGAACTCATGAAAATGAAATTGCTTTCTACTACTCTTGTTTCCAATATTAAAATTCCAACTACTCAACTCCAGCTTTCATCTTGTTGTGAAATTTAGTAGCATAATGTCCTGCTTCCTTGCAGCGAAAACAAATGACTTCCGACATGTCTCGGGCTTCTTTGTGATTATGTAGGCTCCTTGGATTCTTGGCTTCTTTTACGGACATTTACTAGCGTAATGACCTAAATCCTTGCACCTGTAACAAGTGATATGACTCAGGTCCTTCTCTGCGAAAATTGTGTTGTTCGGGGTTGCCTTCTTTTCTCTTCTGGATTTCTCTCGTATCTATTTCCGAGGTCAAACTTCACTTCTTCCGTCGGAAATATCCCAGATACTCTTTTCTTTCCTTGGTGCAATCTCGCGAAAAATGTCCTTCTTCTCCACATGAATAGCAGGCATTGGAGTAAAATCTGTTGAGGCCTTCTCCATCGGGTCTTCAACACATTCCTTCATCACAGTTCTTTCATAACTTCTCGGAGGGCTTCTTTCATTCCTTCTTCTGCTCTGAATAGTTTGTTGCACCATGGGGTAAATGTGACCTTGGGTCGGGTAGTGGGTGGTTCCTTCACACAAGAAACAAGTCACCCGACTAGTTGGGCATTCCTCACTGGGTGTTTCTCCTCACAATGAGGGCATCCATCCTTGTGTTCCTCCCGGTGTGTCCTATTTCTCCATAAATCTTGCAGGCACAAGGTTTATTTCTTGGTGTATCATGGTGCTTCCGGGTAAGACGAGATCTTGTCGAGTCTTCTTGAATTCTTCCCAAGTCTTTGCTCCATTCCATCCTGTATAGCTTGATGCATCTGCCACCATGTTGCAGCACTTCCTTCAAAGTAATCAAGAGCGTCACGATACTTCATTCTTCCTTGAAACCAAATTGCTCCAAGTGATTCTCCATGTTCTGAATCCATAGCTCGCCTCCGGCTGGGTTTTCGGTCCAGAGAATACCGGTCCAACTTCATTCATCAACTATGGGGTCCAAAAGTTTTGGGATGAGATATGAGAGAGGTGGGGAGGATATACACACAATACAAACAATAGTTTTTGAAGAAACAAGTTTTACTTTGTGGCTGTCGGAAAACATCAAACAAATGACAGCTCACAAATCGTCGCATCTAACGTAAGTATGTAACAGGGGTTTGTTCTTCTAAAGGTCAAATAATTCTTCAGATTCTTCAAATTCTTCTAGTCTTCGGAGTCTTCAATTGTTGCAGCTTCAACTCTTCTAATGCATGGTGAGACCCTTTGTTACTTTGAAGAGGTTATCAGCTGTTCGATATCTTTAATTCTTGGAGTGACTTCAGTTGATCTTCCGTGTGGTCTAAAGGGAAAGGTGTATATTCTAACTATTTGAGGTCACAGGGACTACTTGATAAAATCAGAAAAGACGAGAAGTAAAGGATCCTTTTGAAAATAAAGTTTTTTTTAGACATCCTGTCCTAGGGGCTTTCCGATTTCTAGGGTCACGTCCTACAGTCAACATGTGCTCTGATACCATATCTGTAGCGACCCGACCTCAGACGGTCAAACCTCTGTGTATCTGTGCCATCCCTGGATCAGTATGCTGGCACACAGAGTACATCAATGTATATATCAAAGTGCAATCACATGTATAAATAACGTAAAACTGATATATACCTCATAAGTCTCAGCGGAAACAAGTAATCGGTGTGGAGTCCCATCAACGCCATCGGCAGGTTGAGTGTAGACCGTAACCTGTATCGTAACTCTTACTCGTCGAAGAAAATCCTGCAACATGATACGTTGCAGCCGTGTAGGTCAAGACATTGAATGTACCGCAAGATCACAACATGAGAAAACAGATGGTAAAACTATACTATATGCAATTTGGCTTTGTGGCTCTGGGTCTGAGTTTTGTTTGCGTAAAAGCTGGTTTTATTTTCCGTACATCAAAGGAATAAATGAAGTCTGTACTATGGAGTTTTCTATCATGACATGGTTCCGCCAACCGATGTCTCATAGCCCAAAATCATCATAAGTTGCCCACAATTATGTTATCAATCCGGTGTTGAGAGTTCCGAGATAGATCCAAGTCCAGATGCTCAAATTGTCCGTAACCGGGGACACGGCTAATCGATTAGGTTTTTAACCCTCTGCAGAGGTTTGTACACTTTACCCGCAAGATTCGATCCCTCTCTTTACGTTCCCGCACTTCAGGGTGTTTGAGAACAAGACGACCGAAACATGGTCTTCCGAAGAGTTCCTCTGACCACTGTCCGGTGGTCATCCAACCCTACCGTAGTTCTACATCTGCTAGCACCGTACCAGCCAGAGTCACAACTAAGGTCAACCAAGCCAGAGCCCATAGTGACTTGCGTTTGCATAGGTAAGCTTCCGGGCATGAAGTATTCTTCCGTCTCTTTGAGTCTGGGTGAAGCTTTCCGCAAGATGTCATGGCGCTTCTCCATGCATCCCGGCCAACCACTGGATTCTCCAGGGTGCCCGTCAACCATCCTTCACCCGATGAGTGTGTATTGAATTCTTGTCTCGAGTCTTGAAGTCTTGAGGCTTTGAAGATGCAGTCCTTGCAGATTCCATCATGGAGTTGTCGTCATTGGCGTAGATCCTCCATTCTCACACCACTCCGAGCACTCATACCAACCCGTCTACTATAGCGTAGCATTAAAATAAATAACGTCCGGGCTTGGTAACAGGGTGATGGGTTCCTACCTCATGCATACTACTCAACTACAAGGATTCAATATCACTACTGGAGGGATTGTTGCGAAGATGACACTAGATGCAATAAAACACATAGGTATGAAAAACATGGTCAAAGTGAACTTGCCTGGTAATACTTGATGAAGATAACAACGCTGTCATAAAATGACTTGGTAGAACTAATCGTCACTCCGTTGAAAATCTATATAGTCAAACATAGCATTCACATAAGCAAACATCCTAGCAAACAATTTTAGCACTCGAAATAACAATCAAAACAGCAAGGAAAATCGATAATAAAACTCAAACAAAATCAAAAGAAACTTCAAATAAAACTACAAAGAAAAACTACTAACGGAGATCTATGACTTTGCTACAAACATCTAATATAGTTTTGCCGTAAGCAAAAACTTAACAACAATTAAAATACTAAACTAATAAATTAACAGAAAATAAAATGTAAAATAACTAATTTAACAGAAAGTATTTTTTTCATAAAATTTTATTTGCAAAAGAAACAAATAAAAAGCTTTTATAAAACTCTAACTATGACCTATAGAAGGTTTCATACAAAACTAAGGAAAAAAAATTTAAAAATAAAAATAAATTTTCTCCTGTTGTCTAACATAAACACAACTAATTTTGTCTAAAGTGACAAAAAGAAATAATTTAAAACTAATAAAAACAATAAAGAAAAAGCTAAAATAGAACTAATAATAAAACAGTACTGTTTTGCTAAAAACCTAATTTAAATTAACCTAGAAATAAAATACTAAATACTACTGGATAAACAAAGGTCCTAGAGACCAGGAGCAAAAAGAATTAATTAAAACCTATTTTTAAACTCAAGTTATGGCCAAAATACTAATCAGAACAAAATTTATCAAATTCAAATTTAAACTACTCAAATTTGAAATCCAGAGAAACTAACAGAAACTTCAGCAAATTTGTGACACATAGCAATTGGAATCACTCAAAATACTAAAAATCTAAAAGATATGAATTTTCTAAGATTGCTATTTTTGAAAAAAATGAATTACGGGATTTCGTGGATCTCACGGAGTAGTCGTCGGAGTTGGGGAAGAAGATCGGATCCGATGTTGCGGTTGATCCTAGAGGAAAGGAGATCATGGGACGGTGGAGAGGAGATCATATAAACCTCAGGAGAGGTCGAGGCGGGCGGCAGCACTTGGCGGTGGTGGTCTTCTGCTGCTTCTTCTGCTGGAGAGGAGAGGAGAGGAGAGGAGAGGTGTTGGTTTGATGTGTTGGAGGGGGTGCTTGGGTATTTATATTGGGGAGGGAGGGCTTTGCTTGGGGTAGGGGACAAGAAATAGACTAGGATTAGGAAACAAAGAGGAAAAGATCTATAAACAAATCGGAATAAGCGGAATAACGAACGGGATCAAATCCTACTAGGATTTGTAAAAGAATAGGAAACCTTGGCTCCTGGCCCCTAGGTGTGTGCGTCGATGGCCATGGCCTTGGCCTTGGCAGTGGCTGGTCGGCGGCTTGGGCCTTTGGCCCAATCGCTGCATATATTTTTTTAACAAAATTTCACAGAACTAAAACAAAAACAAAATAATTAAAACTTTTATATAGGCATATAATATATCAAAATTTGCAGAAAAATATTTCCTACAAGATGAACATTATTCTAATGTGAAATAAAATCCACACAAATTTTAATAATTCACACAGTGCTATTGGTCCAATAAAATCCAATAAAATCATTTTAAAATACCAAAATGACTTCAAATTAATTTATCTCCAATTTTCTGATGTAGGAATCATGTTACCCTATTTTCCATGTATTTTATTTTTGGAGAAAATAATTTGAATAAAATCCAAATAACTCCAAATTGAAAAATAATTCCAAAAGGACTTGAATTTGATCCTTTGAAACTCCCAACTCATATTTCATATGTTTTGAAGAAGTCATTTTATCCTCGCTCGTGAAAATAACTGAGTTGCATGAAGTTTATGAATTATAAAATATTTCCAAATGAAATTCAAATATTTTCAACACCCTTTTTCATTTAAATGGAAGAAGTCATGTTATCCTCTCTCCGTGGTTTTGTGATGAAAAGAATTTGAATTCGAAGATCATAAAAGCAAAAATGAAAGTTTGGGAAAGTCCTTTTATTCCCTCTCATTTAACTTTCAAAAAGTTTCAAATTCCACTCAATTTCACACAATCAATCACTCAACAATCAAACAAACAATCAAAATTATTTATTTAATATAACATTCCAAAATTTAGAATTTTGGGATGTGTCAGGACCCCGATCCCAAGTCACATCGACCTAGCTGGTAACACCTCATATCACTTTGCGGCCTCACGCACGGTATTCCCACGGGTGTCGCCTTACCATGGCCCGGGACCGTTTGCGTCTTTTGGCTCACGTATATGATAGTGTCGCTAGCATCCACATGACAAAGAACCCGGGCCGACATGTGATTCATTTCGTTCCTATGTCTGTCCCTTCGGGGAAATGTCACGCGGTGATACTTGGAGTCCTGCCTAGCCTGCTACAGCCCGGGATACCGGAGTCCTGTTAGCCCAGTGCTACAGCCCAAGTTCATACGTTGATGACCGACATGCTCGAGGTGTTTCATGTATGCCTGTTCCCATAGGTTAGCGCCGCTTTGGGTTCACGACTAGCCATGTCGGCCCGGGTTCTTTGTCATGTGGATGCTAGCGACACTATCATATACGTGAGCCAAAAGACGCAAACGGTCCCGGGACATGGTAAGGCGACACCCGTGGGAATACCGTGCGTGAGGCCGCAAAGTGATATGAGGTGTTACCAGCTAGGTCGATGTGACTTGGGATCGGGGTCCTGACAGCGTTGGCATCGAGCGGGGCTGCACAGTAGGTCCGCTAAGCCAAACTGGTCGAAGTTGAGTCTAGAAATGCTTTAGTTATATGTAGGGGAATTGATTGTGGGAGGGAACGTAAGGCTCT
Source organism: Aegilops longissima (assembly GCA_021605205.1). Lineage (NCBI taxonomy): Eukaryota > Viridiplantae > Streptophyta > Magnoliopsida > Poales > Poaceae > Aegilops > Aegilops longissima. The sequence goes on along the minus strand of CM038681.1, from coordinate 530,568,871 downwards.
TTTTACTCCTTTACCTTATGCCCTCTGATCTGAGTCACCCTCTTCTTATCCAACGTGGGTTTAGGACTAGGCCCTCTTTCTCTATTAGGTTCACGTGTTACTATCCGTAGTACCTTGTAGGATTGTTGGTTACATCCTCGATTCGGTGTTACTAAATGTTAGTGTGCTATTACTTGAACCGAACCTTGATATGATGTTGTTGAGTGGTTTTGCAAATCTGATTTTGAATGTCTCAAATTTGATTTGAGCATTTACGATGTTATGCTGCCCGTTTTCCCTAGGAATTCTAATGCCTTTGCATTATGGCTGTGCTTTCAGATGGCCACCGTTCCCGTAACCAAGTGGTTCGCCTGACTCGCTGCATCGATGTGTGCGGTCACACGGCCATGTTGGTTAGGGTGATGATTGAGGCTGGTTATCGATGGTATCCTGAATATACCGTCGAGGAGCAGTTCAGGGATTTCAATCAAAGTCAATACCTATGCACGGTCCGGATTTATCCATCCTACCCCGGAGCTACTGAGCCACTTCACTGTTCCTATGGGCTCGGAATCACTATTGGAATGTCTGTACAAGATGCAGCCTATTCCATGATGACTATTATTCGAGCCAGGACTGCTTTGTTGAGCAACACTGACTTCCGCTATATGCCAGCATCTCTTCCTGGGGCGCATGGCTACCTTCAGGGGTTGTACAGTGATGCAACCCATGAGGACTCACTCCTCCGTACCACTACTGAGTTGCTGGAGGACAAGGACCGTGAGAACCGGGCCTTGCGTATGGAGCTGTTTAATGCCCGTTCCGACCACTGGGCTACCCTGACTAGGTTTGCACCTGCCGTGCAAGCCGGATGTATGGACATGAGAGATTTGTACCCTGTGCGGGCGAGTCTGCCGGACTTCATGGAGTGGCGTGAGGTTGGAGGCATCACTCCTCCTCGTGGGCCTCTTCTGCCACCCTTTGTGGGTCCACGACCACATCCGAGTCCTTATGGTCCACAGGCCCCACAGGATTGTCTGTTTCCGGACGACCATGTTCCACTTCCAGGTCTGGGTGGTGATTTCTATGAGGACTACTATGGAGCTGCCTGAGATAGTAGTAGCATTCCTAGTATGGTAATGGTTGTGTTTCCACCGTCCTGCGTGATTCGTGGAATACGACTTAGTGTGTATCATTCCGGAAGTGTAGAAAAGTAATGTATAGGAGTTGGAATGCTTCCGATGAGATGTAACGCCTTTTCCTTATAGTTGTACTCCGTCAGGCTTGTACTAAACTATGAATGGTGTGTATGACCGTTGGTATATATATATATATGGCAGTTATATTACCATGTCATACGGATGAACATCTTTGCATTCCATACTGTCCATTACCTTCCGCACTACCTTGTTAAATTCTGCCATCCTGGTTTAAACCTTTGCTTTGTCTCCCAGGATGGTCAACACTCGGAATTCTCCTGCTGTTCCAGAGCAGGGAGAGGCCAGTGCAGCCAGAAATGTGAATCTGCCGCAACCGCCATCTTTGGCTGAGGTGATGCTGGAAGCAGAACGCAATAAGCGCGAAACTAACCGCTTATTGGAGCGCATTGAACAAAACACAGCCCGCCAGCCAAGAAACGATGGGGTTTCACTCAATGACTTCGTCAAGCTTTATCCTCCAAAGTTCAAATGTTCCGTCGAGCCACTTGACGCCGATGATTGGCTCCGCAGTATCCATCACAAGCTGCGTTCCGCCAATGTGTCTGAGGCTGACAAAGTTACCTTTGCCGCCTACCATCTGGAAGGCCCTGCCAGTCTCTGGTGGGAAAACTATGAGGCTATGCGTCCGGCTGGACAAGTTACAACTTGGGATGAATTCAGTGCCGCCTTCCGCGAGCACCATATTCCAGAAGGACTTATGGACCGCAAACGTGAGGAATTCTGCAGTTTCACCCAAGGCCGGCTGAGCGTGGATGCCTCATACCGTGAATTCGGAGGTTAGCACGTTATGCTCCCAAGAAGTGTCTACCGATGCTAAGAAGCAGGCGAGGTTCCGTAAGGGACTTAGCCCAGAGTTACGCAGAGATCTCCGTCTGCATGAATGCACCTCTTTCTCGAAGCTAGTCAATAAGGCTATCGGTAGCGAGACCGGGCAGATCGACTTGAGGCTTCACGCAAGCACATCCGTGATTCTGGATCATCATCCGGCTCTGGTTCCCAGAAGCGCCGGGTTTGGGTTCCTAATACGGCTCTACCACCCAGGTACACCCCGAGGCCATCCTTCGAGGCGCCTCGCCCCAACCAGCCGTATTTTCTACCCAAGACATATGCAGGTCCAACTGCTAATGTGGCCCCACGGCCAAATGTGATCACCTGCTTCAAATGTGGAGAGACGGGCCACTATATTCGAGAGTGTCCCCAAAACAACCCCAATCAAGCCGGAAAGTCTGCTGGCGCGGCAAGCCAGCCAGAAAGGTTCCCTATGCCAAGCCGCTTGCCACCGCCGTGGCCATGTCAACTATGTCTCTGCCAAGAAACCTATGAGGATCCTAACGCCGTCCTCGATGCGCTTCTTGTTAATTGCCATCCGGCAACTGTTCTTTTTGATACTGGAGCATCTCATTCATTTATTTCCGAGAGCTATGCTCGATTGCACAACACCACATTCTGCGACATGCCTACCTCCATGGAAATTCAAACTCCTGGTTCTAGATGGCAAACCTCTAGAATAAGTCATGGGAATGAAATTCTTGTCGATGATTAGTTTTCCTTGCATCCCTAATAGCTCTCAAGTCCTCGGACATAAACATCATCTTGGGTATGGACTGATGTCAGCCCATTATGCCAAGATTGATTGCTCAACTAGAACCGTTCAACTTACCCATCCTTCGGCAAAACAAAGGATGTTTTAACCCGAGTGTCTAAGCGTCGCCTTTACTCTTTAAATGCCAACCCTCTTCCGGATCTCAAGATATTCCGTAGTCCGTGATTTCCGGATGTCTTTCGGAAGAACTGCCAGTGTTCCACCCGACAGGATGTCGAGTTCGTGATAGATCTTGTTCTGGAACCGCCCCAATCTCTAGGAGACCTTATAAGATGGCACCCCTAGAACTAGCTGAACTTAAGAAACAACTCGATGAGTCCTTGCAAAAGGGTTTCATCCGTCCTAGTTCATCTCCATGGGCTTGCCCGTCCTCTTCGTTAAGAAGAAGGATGGTACGGATCGGATGGTTGTAGATTACCGACCATCAATTTGGTCACCATCAAGAACAAGTATCCGCTCCCGGGATCAACGACCGTATGATCAGCTCACTGGATCCTCGCCTCTTCTCAAGATGGATTTGAGGTTGGGCTACCATCAAATCAAAATCAGGAACGGGGACATACCCAAAACGGCCTTTGTCACTCGTTATGGCCAATACGAGTACACCGTCATGTCCTTCGGTTTAACCAATGCTCCAGCCACTTTCTCTCGGTTAATGAACTCAATCTTCATGGAGTACTTGGATAAATTAAATGTCGTGGTATACCTCGATGATATACTCATCTACTCCAAGAATGAGGAAGAACATGCCGAACATCTAAGGCTAGTATTGATGAAACTTCGAGAGCACCGCCTTTATGCCAAATTCTCTAAGTGTGAATTCTGGTTACCAGAAGTGACCTATCTAGGACATGTAATTTCTGGTAAGGGTATTGCTGTCAATCCCGAAGCGAGTTCAAGCCGTCCTGATTGGACTCCACCTGAATCGAGAAAGCAAGTTCGAGTTTCCTCGGTTTAGCGAGCTATTGCCGCTTCACGAGAATTTCTCTAAAGTTGCTAAACCTCTAACCGAACTCCTCAAGAAAGATAAGAAGTTCGAGTGGGCGCCACGATCGAGATCAGCTTTCAGAACTGAAAAGACGCTCGACATCTGCTCCCGTACTTATTCCACCAGATTTTCTAAGGACTTTATTATCTATTGCGGCGCCTCGCGACAAGGACTAGGTTGCATACTCATGCAAGATCGTCATGTGATTGCCTCGCATCTCGACGATTCGTCCACATGAGGATAACTATCCCACACACGATCTAGAGCTTGCCGCCGTGGTCCATGCACTCAAAACCTGGCGACATTACCTTCGGGTAATCGTTATAAATCTACACCGATCACCAAAGTCTGAAATATATCTTTACCCAACCGGTTTGAATCTCGTGCAAAGACGTTGGGTCGAGTTGATTACAGATTTCGACTTAGGAATATCCTACACCCTGTGCAAAGCCAATGTCATGGCTGACGACTAAGTCGCAAATCCCATCAGTAACAATTTGATGTTACAACAAGGTCAACCAATTCTCCACGAGGAATTTCGTAAGCTTAACCTTCACATTGTTCCTCGAGGATTCCTCTCCACCGGTGGCGAAACCTACCCTACGGATCAGATCATCAAAGCACGTAGGTAGATCCGGAATCTCCCGTATCAAGAGAAACGTCAAGAAAGGGTCGCAGATTGTTTCTCCATTGATGAACAAGGTGTCGTGTTCTTTGGAGACCGTCTAGTGGTTCCCAAGGTGCGCAACTCGAGGCGATTGATCCTTAAGGAAGCTCATGACTCTCCTCTCACCATTCATCCTGGTAGTACTAAAATGTATCAAGATCTCGCCAGAGGTTTTGGTGGACTAGGATGAAGAGGAAATCGCTCAATACATCGCTAATCGCGACGTCTGCCGTCGAGTTAAAGCGAGCACCAACGGCCTCTGGTACCCTTCAACCTTTGGAAATTCCTGAATGGAAATGGGATAAAATCGGTATGGATTTCATTACCGGATTTCCCAGGACCAAGAGAGGGAATAACGCTATCCTCGTCATTGTTGATCGTCTTTCCAAAGTAGCCCACTTCCTACCTGTTCGTGAGAGTATAACCGCTAGCCAGCTAGCTGATTTGTACATCTCCCGAATAGTGTCCCTTCATGGTGTTCCTTTGGAAATTAACTCCGACCGTGGTAGTCTCTTTACCTCTCGATTTTGGGAAAGTTTCCAAAACGCTATGGGAACTCGTCTTTCCTTTAGCACAGCTTTCCATCCCCAATCAAGTGGTCAAGTAGAACGAGTCAATCAAATCTTAGAGGATATGCTTCTAGCTTCTGTCATCTCTTTCGGCATGAATTGGGAGAAATGCCTTCCATTCGCCGAGTTCGCTTATAACAACAGTTATCAAGTCAGTCTGGGCAAAGCCCCTTTCGAAGTTCTTTATGGACGAAAATGTCGAACGCCTCTTAACTGGTCAGAAACCGGGGAGAGACAACTCTTTGGCCCGGATATGATCCAGGAAGCAGAAGAGCAAGTTCGCGTTGTTCGTGAGAATTTGAAAACAGCCCAATCTCGTCAGAAGAGTCAATATGACCGCAAGCATAAGCCTATGGCTTATGAAATTGGCGAAAGGCTTACCTTGGTTTCTCCTTTAAAGGAACCCATCGATTGATATCAAGGGCAAGTTGGCTCCTCGTTACATTGGACCCTTTCGCATTCTTGCCAAACGAGGAGAAGTTGCCTACCAATTGGAACTACCTCCGCATCTTTCCAAGGTCCATGATGTCTTCCACGTTTCCCAACTCAGGCGTTGCTTCTCGGATCCTATCCGTGGAGTGGACCACAAACGCTTGATCTCCAAGATAACCTCACCTATCGAGAATATCCCATTCAGATCCTCGATCAAACCGAGCGCACCACTCGACGTCGGAATATCAAGTTTCTAAAGGTTCAATGGTCAAACCATTCCGAGCAAGAAGCAACTTGGGAAAGGGAGGATCGCCTTCGACTTGAATACCCCACCTTTTTCAAGAATAGATTCTAAATCTCGGGACGAGATTCTTTTGAGTGGGGGTGAGTTGTCACATCCCAGATAGACCATGCATTAGGGTGTGCATCATGTTTAAATTTCATCTGAATTTGAAATGGGGAAAGCAGGAAACCCCAGAACACCCCCCCTTAAAACAACTAGGGTTTTACTAAAATTTAATTCAATGAATCCGAAATGCCCTTCAAAATGCTCATCCTCTTTGTTTGGGTTTAAGATCCATGTCAAAGAAGGTGGGACATTTTCTAGGTCACCTAAGGGTTCTATAATTAAATCACAAGGTTTTGAAATGGGCATTTTAAATTATAAAAATATTTAAGTGTTCAAAATTGTTAAACTAAAATGTTTCATGTTGGGAATATTCCAACTAGTGACCAGGAGCATTTTGGTAATTTTTGAAAGTGTTTTGGTATTTTTAAAAACCCTAAACAGAGTTGCATAAATAGAAAAGATAAAAAAATGAAAATCCTTACCGCCACCACTCCGCCCACCTGCCTGCCCAGCCAAGAGCCATGGCCAATGGCTGCTTGGCTCGGCCAGCAGGCAGGCTGGTGCCGGCCGGCGTCTTGGCGCGCCACGCAGCTGCCACGCACCGCCGCCGCCCTCGCCGCCTCGCCGACCGGGACGACCCACGCGTCGTCCCCCGAACCCCCTGACACCTCACTCCTCCCCTGCCTCTCTCTCTCGCTCGCTCTCGACCCGGCCGACGCCTTCGCCGACACGCCACTGTCGCCGCCGTGCTCCCGCCGTCCACGCACCCCACCGCCATGTCCGGCCGCTCCGCCGCACCCAGCTACCCCTAGCCAGCTAATCCCCCTCGCTCCAAGACCCCGAGGCCACTATCTCCGACCTCGCTTGAGTCCAAGGCACGGAGATCCCCATCGTCGCCGCCGTCGCATCAGTCCACCCCGCCCCGACGAAGCTTCCTGCAGTTCACTACGAACCTAGCTACCTCTCTATCCTCTCCGTTCTCTCCTTCTTGCACCACAATGCGAGCACCGACGATCGCTGAACCCACGCCACAAGGCGCTGTCAGCCGACGAGCCTCCGCCACCCATCGACCACACCACCATGCCCATCGCACTCGCCACTCTCCAACGAGTCTAACCACGCACTCCCCGTGCCTCGCCGAGGCCGCTAACCCCTAACCCGTCGGTGGCCGAGCCTCGGTCCCGCCCGACTCGTCGCCGGGCGCCCACTCCGCCACCCCTAACCCAACCGACCCCACCAAACCCCGCGGCTCACCTCTAGCTACTCAGATGCTCCCAGCGCCCATTTGGAGCCCGGAAAGTGCAAATGCACTTGCTCCGCCGCTGTCGACCTCGCCAAGCGGCTAGACGCCGTGAGTTGACCTCCTCCGTGGGCCTGTTGACCCTCAGGTCAATGACAGTGGACCCTCCAGCTAACCTAATTAGGATTAGTTTTAATTAAAACTGATTTGCTAAACTAACCTGACATGCGGGTCCCACTGGTCAGTTTGACCTGGACGACCCCCGTTGACCCCCTGACGTCATGCTGACCTCATGCTGACGCATTAATTCAAATTCTGGAATTATTTTTATATACTAAAATCCAGAATATAACTCAAATTTCAAATGCTTATAACTTTTATTCTATAACTCCAAATGCAAAGATTTATATATGAAAAATTATCAGAAAAATACACTCTATCCATTGGTACAGGTTTCATGCATGTTAAAACAAGTTAACTATGCTGAATAACCAGATTAAGATTTTGCACCATTAGGACTAACTCATATGATCTATCATTTGAACCTTTGGTTCAAATGAGATCATCCCCTGTCCTTTCAACTTGAATTAGGCCAACACACATTCATCTTGCCATGTCATAGCCTGCATCATACTGTTGCATATTGGTTGTATGTTTATTTTGGTGTGTTTTCATGATAGGTTCTGCCCCCGAAGATAACCTCGATAACCCATCTGAAGGGCAGTTCTCTACCCCAGTTCCATCAGGCAAGCAATTCATTGAACATTCCGATACAAACCCATGTTCTCGCTTCGCTCTCATTTTACTGCATTAAGACAACGCGATTCAACTGTTGTGTGCTGCGGTAGTTGAACCCACTTCCTTTGCATGACTGTCATTGCCACAAGAATTAGATGAAACCCACTAGTATGTGTAGGAGTTGATTGAGCCATGTTTGTGATTCCTACCATGCTATGCTTGCTATGCTTAGAGTTGTGTCGTCCGGCTCATCGGGATGATGAACTGGAGTGAAAGGTTGTGTTGGTTCGAGAGTGTAAGTGTTGAATACGATTTGGTAAAGGTATCGATGAGAGGCCATGTAGGAGTACATGGTGGGTTGTTTCATTGAAGCCGAACTTAAGAACTGAGATCTGTGTTTGTGATCCATGAACTAGCTACTACCACACATTGGGCCCAAACCAATGGACCCTCTCGGCTTCTTAACCACCCCTGCTCATAGTCCGGAGTTGCAAGTAGTTTCGTGTTTGTAGCATGTCAGGGGCCGACGCAACGCTGACCTTAGGGGTGGGTTGTGTTGCGGTAGGCACCGTGGCGGTGTACCGAAAGTGCCCGTTTGGTATCTCGGGAACCCTGCACACATCGTTCGGGCTGTATGGGAAACCTCGGCGGACTCCTGCGGATGGAACCCTAATAGGCGATAACCTGGACTAGGGACTTGAGTGTTTAGGTAGGCTGTGGCCGACACCCACGCTGGGCTTCCGCTTGAAGGTTGCCGAGTACATGTCGTGTACGATTTATAAGTGGTGAGAGTGTGTGAAGAAGTATACCCCGCAGGTTAAATATGATCTATTCAATAGCCGTGTCCACGGAGAAGGACTTCGGGTTACCTATATCAGTTCATAGACAAGTAAATGGATACTACTAAAAGCCTCAAGATAAGTGTGAGTATCGTGGATGGCCCTCTCGGGGATGACGAGAGAGGATCCACAGTGGAGTATTGTGATGGTGATTAGTGGACTGTACGCGACAAAATGCTTTACAAAGTGTGTCACGAGGATAGTTTAGCCAAGAGTCAAAGCTGGCTTGCTGCATTTAACTCCACTACCTTCCTTGAGAATGTGCATGTATGATAGGATTACGTGGTAAGACTTGCTTGAGTACTTTTGTACTCATGTTTGTTAATCAATATTTTTCAGAGGACTATACTACCCTCCGACGGATTCTATGTAGATGTTGACTTGACGAGTAAGCTAGCCACCTGGTGGCGATCTAAGACTTGTGAAGGGCCATGTAGATAGGAAGGCTCCAACAAGCTTTCTTTCTTTCTAGAGTCGTACATCTGACTACTTTGCTTCCGCATGTGCTTGTATGATTGTATGACTTGAGTGTTGGGTCATGTGACCCCTATCTGTATGAATATGTTATGTATGGCTCCTGAGCCTCTTAAATAAAGTACTTGAGTTGTAGAGTTTTGTTGTGATGCCTTGTTGTATTTACTCATATCGGGCATATTATGTGTATGATTGAAATGCTTGGTATGAGTGGGATCGACAATCTAGTTGTTTATCCTTGGCAGCCTCTCATATGGGGAAATGTAAGTCTTGTGCTTCGAGCGATAGTAGTCCGCTACAGCCCGGTTCACCGAGTCCTGCTAGCCCAAAGACTACTGCTTGGACACTTGATCGGCCGCATGTGATTCATTTCGTTCCTATGTCATCCCTTCGGGAAATGTCACGCGGTGATACTTGAGTCCTGCCTAGCCTGCTACAGCCGGGATACCGGAGTCCTGTTAGCCAAAGCTACAGCCCAAGTTCATACGCTGATGACCGACATGCTCGAGGTGTTTCATGTATGCTGTTCCCATAGGTTAGCGCCGCTTTGGGTTCACGACTAGCCATGTCGGCCCGGTTCTTTGTCATGTGGATGCTAGCGACACTATCATATACGTGAGCCAAAAGACGCAAACGGTCCCGGACATGGTAAGGCGACACCTGTGGAATACCGCATGCGAGGTCGCAAAAAGTGATATGAGGTGTTACCAGCTAGGTCGATGTGACTTGGGATCGGGGTCCTGACAGGATGTTACACGTACTTGCTGATACACATCATTGATAATGTCCAAAGACTATCTTTATTCATAAACACATAGGAAATATCATCATACATGATTGCCTCTAGGGCATATCTCCAACACTATTCTGCCTCGTACCCCGTACACAAGAGGGTTGATATATCAAGTGGGCGGAGCCGAGATATGGCGCATCGTCGGGACCGGATATTTTTCCGGTACTCCGAAGAAGACATCCGAAGACTGGCCTTCGGAGTGGTTTTATATGGAGGACATCCCCCTTCCGGACCCTGTTCGGATGGGCCTTCCTGAGCTTAATAACACCCCTTTGAAGAAACGCCGCAGCTGGCGCCCTCGGAGCCCCCAAGAGGAAGATAACAGAGAGGTCCTTTACCTGATGGGCCGGATACAAACGCTGGCCAACTCAGGATTGACAATAGTCGAGGTTATGTCAATATGTATAATGCGGGGGTGTAGCCACTTCAATATCGGGGACAACCCATGTGGCACTTCAATGGAGAAGACGATGCCACCCACTGCAGTCGTAAAGGCCCGGACTCCGTCGCTGCTCTAGCGAAAATACTGTCCGATTTATACAAAGGAGAGGAAGAGGAGTTCATCTGTATCAAGCCACGGGATGGATTCTCCATGTACAACCCCCCAAGCTGGGTGAGCTGCTACTTTTTACTCCAGACCTTCCCGCATTCTTTGTCATAAATATTTACCTTGCTATTTCATAGCAGGAACTGCGAAAAGCTGTGAGGGAGGTCCACAGCCCGCCTCCACAACCAGAGGACCCTTACCGGGCCCTCGACCCCAGACTCAAAGAGGATTCGTACACATTTGTGGAGCTTATTGACAGGACGTTCTATCAATTGAGCTGCGATGATGCCATGGTGGCCATCATAGCCGATTATCCTGGACTACTCCCTGCATCACATGTAAGTAAAAATGGAGTCCCCACTTCCGAGAAGGATCCCTTTTTCTGCACTTCACCTACCGCACACATATGGTGTCTTACAGGGAAGGCCTTCAGGACGCCATGCCGAACCCGCAGTGACTCACCAACAAGGGGCACCGAAGCCGGGGAGGGTTGAAAGGAAGGCGGTCAGGACTGAAACACCGTCGCAGAGGTACGAAACAGAACCCCGCTGCGTGGTTGTCGTCTTTTAAAATATAACAACGTCCATGTTTCCTAGTAGGAAAAACGCTCGCCGGACTATATCCGGAGAGGTTGCCGGCCACGCCTCCACCAGCCGGGCTCCAGATCGATACCTAGAGGCGGACGCTAACATGGGGCCAACACCGGATGTTCCTCCTACAGAGGATGCGGATAGGCTGTCCGCTACGAATTCCAAAGTGGAGAGTGCCATGAATCACAGGCGCCGCTGGGCCGTACTCTGCAACGCTTGTTTCTCCCAAGAGGCGTTCGACGCCTTTAACTCATGAGACGCGTACATCCAAGCTGCTTAAAATGGTCTTGCCAAAGCCACGGACCAGTATGTAAAGGATATACGGGTAAGAAAATCTAATAATTATGTATATCAGTAGCCCCTGAGACTTGAAACAGTTGGCACAACTGATTTAAGGATCATTGTTTGCATAGGTTCTTACGGAGAAGAATACCCGGTTGTCTCAAGAGCTGGAGGAGTGCAAAGCCCAGCTTCAGGCTACAATTGCCGCAGTAAAGGAGTCCAAGAAAGCCCCATCTGGTAACACTTATTTCTTTTGCAAAGAATGACAGGTACCAGGTAGTATGCGGCACACATCCATATTTAACAATAGATTCTGCAGATGACTCCGGAGTGAATCTGGAGGTCGTGATAGGGGATGAGCCACATGCTCAACGACAGCTAAAGGCTGGCGAGCGCGTGCTTACACGGGTTAGGCGGGAGAAAAACGATCTCCAAGACGCCAATATCTAGCTGGGCGTGGAACTGAAAGATGTTCAAGCCCAGCTTGCTAACTCCGTAAAGGAGAATAAGAGGCTTCGACGCGGCATTTTCAGTAAGTGCTTGAACGAACTTTTAAAGAATTCGGGGAAGAAACCGGCTAACAGAGTTATGTCTGCAGGTATGCTGACGGGTCATCTCACGAAGGAGATGCCCGGGTCTGCGGGTGATCTTCTGCCAGAGCTCTCACGACTGCACGAACAAGTTCGGCAGGTGATGCAGGGCATTGCCCAAGCCTTGTGGCCATCCGCCTCCCTGCCAGAAGGCATGGGGGAGCTTGTAGAGAAGCTCAAGGGAGCGCGGCGGCGCTTCCGATTATGGAAGATATCAGCCTGCCGACAAGGTGCGAGGGAAGCCTGGGACCTGTGGGGTCCGATGGGAAAGAGATCCCCGCCAGTTTGGTGTATGACCAAGTAGAATTAGCCGCAAAGTATTCCCAACAGGATTGTAGGCTAGACAGCCTGTTGGATGGTATCGAAGAAGAATTTAGTCAGTCTAAGTGACTTTGTACTTCAAGTGACATGTATTGTCTCTAGCCGGATTGTAAATCATTTGTCATGGCGGACCTTTTCGCTTCGACCTCTGGACCCGTCAGTCTTGAGTGTATCCGAATACCCGCTCAGTTATGTAAAAACCGGGTGCAGCGTGGAAACCAGGCGTAGGGGTCATAATTGCTTGAATGCATAAGTACCCAACTAGCTATGTTATATTACATGGATAGTAAGAAACATCTTCCAGGGAGAATAGTTCTGTTAAGGGTTCCTTTCCCTGGGTACGCATGCCCTAATGTGCATGTCTGAGCTGCGAAAAGAGACGCGGGATATAAACAACTGGGGGCATGTATTACAATAAATAAAGGTCGTCTTTTGTTCATCAACCGAGTATTCCCTTAAGAACGCTAACCTTCGGCTTCACCCAGTTTGAGGTACACATCCGGCTGACCCGGCAGAAACAATCGCAGAGGTGCTCCCCTTATGCCCTAGCCGAATTAACGGGAACGTAGGGCATAAACACAAGAGCCAGGCAACCCAGCTTGGCCAAAACTTAAGTCATATCGATGCATATAATGGCGAAAAAAGGTACATGTGGGAGAATAACACATGTGTGGGGCATAGGGCCCGGAAAATAGTTATATTAAGCTTCTTTGTAAGAAGCCCCCAGGTATAATCAACGCGGCTAGCGCGTCAAGATTGTGTAGTCAAGACACATTTTAGCCTTTAAGGCCTTGAAGAAAAAGGGAAGAAAGAAAGAAATAAAAGACAAATAACAGATATAAAAAATTGACGGAGGTAAGGAGACGAACATAGAGTCTGGCACTAGGCGTAGAACCTTCAGAGTCTCGCTGCGTTCCATGGGTTTGGCTTGAGTCGATTGTCCGATGCATCCCGCAGATGATACGCTCCACCGGTCAGAACTTGGTCAATAACGAAGGGACCTTTCCATTTGGGCTTGAGCTTGTTCTTTTTCTTCTCCGGTAGGCGTAGAACGAGTTCGCCGACGTTATAAGTTTTGGCCCGTACTTCTCTGCTTTGATACCTTCGAGCCTATTGCTGATAAAATGCGGAACGGGCTTTTGCTACGTCACGCTCCTCCTCCAAGGCGTCCAAACTGTCCTACCGATCAAGCTCGGCTTCTTTCTCTTCGTACATGCGCACTCGAGGTGAGTCATGAATTATGTCGCAGGGCAGTACCGCCTCTGCGCCGTACACCATAAAAACGGTGTGTATCTGGTAGTGCGATTCGGCGTGGACCATAGCCCCCATAGTACGGAGTCGAGCTCCTCTACCCAGTGCGTATCTGATTCCTTTAAGGATCGCACTAATCTGGGTTTAATGCCGCTCATGATAAGACCATTTGCTCGCTCGACTTGACCGTTAGTTTGCGGGTGATAGATAGAAGCATAATCGAGCTTCATGCCCGTGTTGCTGCACCAAATTTTTACCTCGTCGGCTGTAAAGTTCGAGCTGTTATCGGTGATGATGCTGTGGGGGACGCCGTAACGGTGTACAACCCCGGATATGAAGTCTATCACTGGTCTGGACTCGGCCGTTTTAACTGGTTTGGCTTCTATCCATTTGATAAATTTATCCACCATGACCAATAAGTATTTTTTCTTATGGCTTCCCCCTTTGAGGGGTCCGACCATATCAAGCCCCCAGACCGCAAAGGGCCAAGTGATGGGAATTGTTCGGAGAGCGGTAGGCGGCATATGGCTTTGATTTGCAAAAAGCTGGCAACCGACGCATCGTTGAATGAGATCCTGTGCTTCGCTCGAGGCCGCCGGACAAGAAAACCTGTACGGAAGGCCTTGCTTACCAGGGCCGGGCTGCGGCGTGGTGGCCGCCAAGTCCAAAGATGAATTTCTGCCAAAGTTGCCGCCCTTCCTCTTGGAGATGCACCTTTGAAGGACTCCGGTAGCGCTTTTCTTATAAAGCTCTCCCTCGTGGACCTTGTAGGCTTTAGACCGTCGCACAATGCAACGTGCCTCGTTTGGGTCCTCAGGTAGTTTTTGCCTAGTTAGGTAGGCCAAGAAGGGTTCTGTCCACGGGGCGATGACAGCCATAATCACGTGGGCGGAAGGTGTTATTTCGGTGGTAGAGCCTCCGATTATGTCAGGGTGTTCGGGATCTGTCGTTGTGTCCGGGTCTGGACTATTATTTCTGGTCTCTCTTTCCCATACCACAGATGGCTTAAACAGCCTCTCTAAGAAGATATTAGGTGGGACCGGGTCGGGCTTAGCGCCGATGTGGGCAAGGATATCTGCCGCCTGATTGTTTTCCCGGACCACATGGTGGAATTTAAGCCCCTCGAATCGAGCTGACATTTTGAGGACGACGTTGCGATAAGCCGCCATTTTTGGATCCTTGGCGTCGAAGTCTCCGTTTATTTGAGATATTGCGAGGTTCAAATCCCCACGCACTTCTAGGCGTTGAATGCCCATGGAGACTGCCATCCGGAGACCATGTAACAGGGCCTCGTATTCTGCTGCATTGTTGGAGTTTGTGTATAGTATTTCGAGCACGTATTGGAATGTATCTCCGGTGGGGGATGTCAGGACGACACCAGCCCTCAGACCAGCCAGCATTTTGGAGCCATCAAAGTGCATGATCCAATTGGAGTATGCGCCGTACTCTTTAGGGAGTTCGGCTTCTGTCCATTTGGCGACGAAATCAGCCAGTACTTGTGACTTAATGGCTCACCGTGGTTTGTATATTATGTCGAACGGGAGGAGCTCAATAGCCCATTTAGCAATCCGGCCCGTGCCCTCGCGGTTGTTTATTATGTCGTCGAGTGGTACTTCAGAGGCCACCGTAATTGAACACTCATGAAAGTAGAGTCGTAGTCTCCGAGATGCCATGAAGACCGCGCATGCTATCTTTAGATAATGTGGGTACCGTGATTTGCATGGAGTGAGGACAGTAGATACATAGTATACCGGCTTTTGAAGCGGGAACTTATGTCCGTCCGTCTCTTGTTCGACGACGAGCACTGCACTTACAACTTGGTGTGTTGCCGCTATATATAACAGAATTGGTTCGCCTACATTTGGCGCGGCCAAGATTGGGTTTGTGGCCAAAACGGCTTTTATTTCCTCTATCCGGCCGTGGCCGCATTCGTCCACTCGAAGTGTTTGGTGCGTCGAAGAAGGCGATAAAGAGGCAGTGCCTTTTCCCCTAATCGGGAGATGAAGCGGCTTAAGGCAGCCACGCATCTAGTTAGTTTCTGGATTTGCTTGAGGTCTGTTAGGATGGCCAACTGTGACAGAGCTCTGATTTTAGCCGGATTTTCTTTGGTTCCTCTATTGGAGACGATGAAGCCTAAGAGCTTTCCGGCGGGCACGCCAAAGACGCATTTTTCCGGATTGAGCTTAATGTCGTTTGTTCAAAGATTATCGAACGTGAGCCTCAAGTCGTCTATTGAGGATTCAACGTGTCTGATTTTAATGACCACATCGTCTACGTATGCCTCCACTGTTTTGCCGATCTGTGTCTCCAAGCATGTCTGAATCATGCGTTGATAGGTTGCATCGGCGTTTTTTAGCCCGAAAGGCATGGTGTTAAAACAGAAGGGGCCGTATGGAGTGATAAATGCCGTTGCGGCTTGATCGGACTCTGCCATCTTAATTTGATGGTATCCGGAGTATGCGTCGAGGAAACACAATGAGTCGTGTCCTGCGGTAGCGTCGATAATTTGATCGATGCGAGGGAGGGGAAGGGATCCTTGGGGCAAGCCTTGTTAAGGTCCTTGAAGTCGACACATAGGCGCCAGGATTTGTCCTTCTTTGGTACCATCACCAGGTTTTCTAGCCAGTCCGGATGTTTTATTTCTCGGATGAATCCGGCCTCCAGTAACTTGGCTAGCTCTTCTCCCATGGCTTGCCACTTAGGTTCAGAGAAACGCCGAAGAGTCTACTTGACCGGCTTGAACCCCTTTAGAATGTTAAGGCTGTGCTCGGCGAGCCTGCATGGGATTCCTGGCATGTCTGAAGGATGCCAGGCGAAGATGTCCCAATTTTCATGCAAGAACTCCCGTAGTGCGGCATCTACTATGGGGTTTAATTGTGCCCCGATGGATGTTGTTTTGGTAGGGTCCGTTGGGTGGACTTGGAATTTGACTATTTCATCCGCTGGTTTAAAAGAGGTGGATTTGGATCTTTTGTCAAGTATCACATCGTCCCTGCCACTGTGGAGCGCAGTGCCATCAGTTCTTCGGCCGCGAGGGCTTCGGATAACGCCTCAAGGGCTAGTGCGGCAGTTTTATTCTCGGCGCGGAGTGCTATGTCCGGATCACTAGCTAGAGTGACGATTCCATTGGGCCCGGGCATTTTGAGCTTCATGTACCCGTAATGGGGTATAGCTTGGAAGATCGTGAATGCCTCCCGCCCTAAAAGGGCGTGGTATCCGCTACTGAACGGGGCCACTTGGAATGTGATTTCTTTGGACCTATAAATCTCCGCGTGCCGAATACCACGTCTAGTGTGATTTTCCCGTGCAGCGTGCCTCCCGACTAGGGATGATTCCTCTGAAGGTCGTGCTGCTTTGCTCAATGCGGCTCCTGTCTATTTCCATTTTGCTAAGAGTTTCTTCATAGATGAGGTTTAATCCGCTCCCGCCGTCCATGAGCACTTTAGTAAGCCGGAAGTCGTCCACAATTGGACTAAGGACCAACGCGGCTGGTGCTCGGGCTGTTCGGAATTTAGGATCGTCACTGGCATTGAAGGTGATAGCCGTATCGCTCCATGGATTTATTGCTGCTACGTGGCAGACTTCGGCAAGGCTGCGGAGTGCTCGCTTACGCCTATTATTTGAGGCGAAGGTCTCGAAGACTATCAATACTGTATTGCTTTTTTCCGCAGGATGGTGCTCTGCTGTGTTGCTGATGAGGAGATCCTCACCGCTCTTGGCCACTTGCCGGAGTACCCAACATGCTCTAAGGCTGTGTGTTGGCATGGTATCCGCGGTACTGTGAATTTTGCATGGCCCGTTAAGCCATCCCTCCAATACGGTTTCGTGCCCTGTAGTGGGCTTTTGTTTCTTTGTAATTGGGTCGGGTGACTTACGAGAGTACACCCTTTTAGTTCGGACGGGGGGTTTTGTGAGAGCCGGAGGATCCCAATTTTTTTTTGGGTTTTCCAGGCGCTTTCCATCGCACAGTACTTCTGTACTATGGCCCCAAGTCAGCGAAGTGTGCTATGTCACGACGACTTATGGCGTTGAGGATTCCCTTGTCCGTGCAATTATTGCAAAAGAATGAAATTGCGTCTTCCTCGCGACAGTCCTTAACCTTTCTCATTACAAGGAGGAATCTGGCCCAATAGTGGTGTACTGTCTCTTGGGGCTCTTGTCTAATGTGGGAAAGATCGCTAATATCTGGGTGGGTGGGTGGATTTAAGTCCGAACCCTGACCCGATCTGAGACCTAGGGGCGGAGGAGTTTCCGAGCTTGGCAGTTCGGGCTTCGGGATGTTGCTCAACAGGTCTGGCCCACTGCCTGATTCTAGGTTCAAGGTTTGGGCCACCTCCCATAGACGGGTATCCGGCTCGGAGAGCTCGGAAATCCGGACATAGTTTGTCCTCAAGATAGAGGAAGAATCGCTGCATTGCTCCTCCACCACCGCTATCTAATGGGTGACCGGTGGGGAGTTAACCTCCCTTTGGTCGGGTTTAAACCCGATCTGATCATAGTCCATAGCGACTCCCGAGGCGGCGATGCGATCCAAGAGCTCGTTCAAGGAAGAGAGCTTCATTGGATCCAACTGCTCGGCGAATTCCGAGCCTGCGTGGAGGCTGTTTTTGATGACCCGAGAAGTCATCGTCGGTGCAGCGGCCGAGCCGGCGGTCATGACGAAACCGCTTAGCCGGAGAGTTTGGCCTACAGCCAGGTCTCCCCCAGAGGTGATGTTGTCCTTGAAAACGAGACAAGCCATCCAGCCTTATGATGACGGCATAGTGGAACTCTTAATGAAAGCACCAATGTCGGTGTCAAAACCGGCGGATCTTGGGTAGGGGGTCCCGAACTGTGCGTCTAAGGCGGATGGTAACAGGAGGCGGGGGACACGATGTTTACCCAGGTTCGGGCCCTCTCGATGGAGGTAATACCCTACTTCCTGCTTGATTGATCTTGATGATATGAGTATTACAAGAGTTGATCTACCACGAGATCGTAGAGGCTAAACCCTAGAAGCTAGCCTAGTTATTGTCCTACGGACTAAACCCTCCGGTTTATATAGAAACCGGAGGGGGTTAGGGTTACACAAAGTCGGTTACAAGGGAGGAGATCTACATATCCATATTGCCAAGCTTGCCTTCCACGCCAAGGAGAGTCCCACCCGGACACGGAACGAAGTCTTCAATCTTGTATCTTCATAGTCCAACAGTCCGGCCAAAGGATATAGTCCGGCTATCCGAGGACCCCCTAATCCAGGACTCCTTCAACTGAGCCTGCCATGGGGCAACCGACTCCGGCAGGGCGTCAAGCCCTGGCCGCAGAGACGGCCGCTCCCGTGGCGGAGGAAATGCCTTTAGTCCTTGTCGTCGAGCCCCAGGCTCCGGCATGGGCACAACATACTATCCGATTCCTCCAGACAGGGGAACTTCCTGAGGAGCAGGAAGAAGCGGAAAAAGTAGCCCGTCAGTCTGCCATGTATCAGTTCGTCGACGATGTCCTGTAGAGAAAAAGACCGAACGGTGTGAAATTGAAGTGCATTCCCCGGGAGGAAGGGCTGGAGTTGTTGGCAGAGATACATGGAGGCATATGTGGCTCCCACATAGGGTCAAGGGCCCTTGCCGGCAAGGCGTTCCAGCAAGGTTTCTTCTGGCCCACTGCCCTCCAGGATGCAACGGCACAAGTAACCAAGTGTGAAGCGTGTCAGTTCCATTCGAAGAAGCTTCATCCACCAGCTCAAGCCCTTCAAACGATTCCTCTCTCCTGGCCATTTTCGGTCTGGGGGCTTGACATACTGGGCCCTTTCCCCCATGCTGTCGGGGGCTTTGAGTACTTGTACGTTGCAATCGACAAGTTCACAAAGTGGCCGGAGGTGGAAGCAGTGAGGAAGGTGACAACACAGTCAGCCGTCAAGTTCTTCAAGGGGCTAGTCTGCCGTTTTGGTGTGCCAAACAGAGTCATCACCGACAATGGCACGCAGTTCACAAACCACACCTTCATGCAATACATCGAAGACCTCGGCAGCAAGGTCTGTTTCACTTCCTTGGCACACCCACGGAGCAATGGCCGGGCGGAGAGGGCAAATGTTGAAGTACTGCGAGGCCTAAGGACCAAGACTTTTGACAAACTGTACCAGAGCGGAATGCGCTGGATTGATGAGTTGCCGACGGTTCTTTGGTCGACCAGAACAACGCCAAATCGATCCACCGGCCAAACACCCTTTTCCCTGGTATACGGGGCAGAAGCAGTTCTCCCCACGGAACTCACATATGGGTCACCCCGAGTGCTCGCTTATGACGAGTTTGAGCAAGAGCAATTGCGGCAAGATGACGAAACACTCCTCAAGGAAGATCGTCTTCGGGCGACTGTGAGAGCAGCGCTCTACTAGCAAGCCTTGCGCGTGCTACCATAGCCGCAAGGTTCATGCCTGAGGAAGGCGAACTTGTTCTTCGGCGCGTTCAGTCGGCCAAGAATTCCAACAAGTTGACGCCGAAGTGAGAAGGCCCTTATCGGGTAATACAAGTCACCAGGCCTGGTGCAGTCCGCCTGGAGACTGAAGATGCTATCCCAGTGAGCAATTCCTAGAACATTGAACATCTTCGCAAGTTTTACTCATAAGGCGCGGTTGCCGGCCCCCCTGGTAGACCACCTTTTGTACAAGCCTTGCCGGCAAAGCATGTAACCCCCTGTACAAAGCCAGGCGCAGACCCTGAGCATAAATAAATGAAGCGCTGGTGCCCTAAGTTATAGCATGCATGCTAGGTTAAGTCTCTCCCTCGGTTAGGGTTGATAGTGCTTAGTGGTGACTAACCCCTAGCATAGAGGTCGAGTTTGCGTTTCTTTGTTCCTTTCCGTCCTCTTTGGTTCACAGGTTCCATGGACGTTTTTGCTGAGCTGTTTGGAAGAAAGAGAACAAGCCGGCGCTCCTGCCTCGGCAAGCCAAGGTTGCTGGGGGTTGCAGATACAAGAATCCAACCACGGCAAGCCAAGGCTGCCGGGGGCTGCAGATTCAGATAAGTCTTTGTCCTCTATTATGCATTTCCGTATGAAGTTGGGACATATGAAACCACGTTCTGCTCCTAGACCACCATGCTCCCCCTTTTTTCCTGTACCCAAGTCCTTGGGTCGGAACCGGGTCGTAGTCGCGGTGGAGAGGAAATAAACGAGGGGCCTAACTCTACTTCGCCCCTGCCTCCGCCAAGAGCATGAGAATGGTCGACTGAAGTAAGGGGACGACAAGGCCTGTTGTCGGGTGACAATGTTTATCTTGAAAATGACAAGGATTCATTCCTTGGCATGGGCCTTGCTCATGCACAAAAAACCCGGCAAGCAACCTTTTTCATTAAAAACATCCCATACAGGTACAGTTCATATGGAATAAAAAACATGAGAAAGGGGATTACAAGTCTTAAAATAAACAAGTGCCCACAGGCTTACAAACTAGAAAGAAATAAGGTGCCCGTGATCCCTTTCTTGTCCCTCTCCTCAGAAGGTGGAACAAGATAGCAGGAGGGCAAAAGAGCGCCTAGGCGAGGTACGAGGAGCAGAAGGCACCAAGAGAACATCCTGGTGCCGGGAGGAGAGCTGGAAGATGAGGCAGCGGGCCGACAAAACGCGATGAAGGTGTTGGTGCCAGCGTACTCCTATTTGACGGCCACCACCCGCCTTCTTCGCCTTCTCCAACCCTCCTACGCCAGCCACCCAAGGAGGCGACGCTGAACGCGCCGATGGAGAGCTTGATGAGGAAGGCCCTCGGTAGGGCGCGTGGCCGAGGGAGGGGCAACGCGGTCAGTTGGAGTCAAGGTCGGCGTCCCGTCGCTCGACACCCTCGTCATCGTTGTCGCTGTCCTCCTCATCACTCCCACTTGAGGAGGAATCTTCATCATCGGAGGAGCTCTCCACGCAGCACTTTAGGCGAGTTCCAAGATCTCCAAAGACCTTGACGGAGAGCATGCCATTCTCCATTAACTTGAAATAGAGAACGAGCCCCACCGTCAGGCTATGGACACGAGCGGGCGTCTTCCATCCGCGACGGAGGTACATGACGTGAGGAGCGGGGAAGTCGACGTCGACCCACATGTCGCCGTTCCCGCAGACCCTCATGTGCAGCCTGAGGGTCTCGGGCAGATCGAGCTCCATCTCCCGAGCAAATGGCGTAGGGAGACAAAGACGATGACGCGGTGGCCGGCGCAGCCTGATGAAGAACTCACGAGGCTGGTCCCCAACGTGACCCTCCATTGGGAGAGGATCGCCGGCGGAGGCAAGGCCGGTGCACCGCCCCGTCCCCCCACTCCCCCGAGTGCCATGACGGCCTCGGCCTCACCCCTCCCCCTTCCTCTCTTGGCCGACTCGTCCTCTGCGAGCTCTTGGGTAGGAGGGATGCGTTGTCGAGCAGCGACTGTGGGGACCCCGACTCATAAGTCGAGATCACCGAATGCACGTGTACAGTGATCCCAGAGATCAATGCTCACTGAACACACAGAAGCTGAATAATAAGAGTCTTACATCCATACATACCGTCTTACACAAATTGTGACCATTATGGTCAAGTCTTACATTGATAAAGCTTTAAGGGTTGAACATCAAATGAAACACAAGCAGCGGAAATCTTCATCGATGAGTAGAACCCATGCCATCTGCCTTAACCCTACAGGCATTCTGACTGGGAAGAGTCCTAGTTCGCGTGATCGTCACCAAAGAACTCTTCCTCAAACTCATGTTCTTCCATGCCTGGCCAATTAAATAACTAGTGGCAAGCCAATGAGTACTTTGAATGTACTCACAAGCAACCCATGATTTGGTTCAAAGTAACAATGCAATGGCACAACGAGTAAGTAACCTAGCTTCAAGCTAGTTAAGATGTCCTATCAACTTGTGAGATATGCATCAATAAAACATGGGTAACCTCGAGAACAGGTTACAGATATCAACATAAATAGAGTTGAATCAATGTCATGTCATTCAACATGTCAAGTCTCTACCTTGACACAAATAGTTCCTTTCCACACACACATCCATCGTGATTTGTAAAATTTCTGGACATAGTTTAAGTAGCACCTCCCAACTGTCCATGACCGTGGACACGGCTATTCGAATAGTTTGACACTCTGCAGAGGTTGCGCACTTTACCCACAAGATCCGGGAAGCTTTCGTGTCATCCACGATCCCGCAGTACCTCAAGTACTCGGGGGAAGCACAGGATCATTACCTTTCCCTAGACGACACTAACATAGGGTCCACTCGTTGATACATGGCCCTCGTGCATAAGCAACAGATCTTGGGACTCTGCCCTTTTCACATTATTTTGCACACACGAAGGGACCAACGGTGTGTCCGGTGCCCTGTGAAAACAGTCATGGCCGCCTATCCAAGCACGACCCCGTCCCAAGAGTGACCTCAAGTCACCCCCATCACTAGTAATGTGGGCACCATGCTAGTATCAGCCTAAGTAATCAATAATGCCCCGTCCCATAAAGGAGGTAGAGTGGTTGCACATGTTTGGTTGGGACGGTAATCACACATAAATCTAATCCATCATTTTACACACACACCAAAAGCTCTCTCCGGTACACCACTTCTTCCTCAAGTGGTGACCTTAGTTCAACATCTCCCAAGGGCATTAGGGGCACCCGATGGGGTTTTCGAAAGAATGTAACCATGAAGAGTTCATGGTACACATGCATCATTATGCATCAACTAGTCTCTTGAAAATGCAATCATGAACAAGGTAAGGTTATGAGTAGGGGTATCCATCATGGGGTGGTTCACAACAAGTTTTACCACCGTCATATTTCATCATCATGCAATCGGGAAAAAGGGTACCGATGAACAAGAGAGGTGTCATGGTCAAAGGGATGCTTGCCTTGATTGGCTTGTTCTTCGAGGTCTTCAAATCCTTCTCCTCCTTCTTCTTCAGCAACTTCATCAAATACGGGATCTAAACGTCGCAAGAAAATAATGGAAAAATAAGACAATAATAAAAACAGGAAAGTCAAAGTGCTCAGAAAAATGTCAACTTATTTTTGTAAAATACTAGGGTGAAAACTAAGAAGGGGAAATTCCTAGTTTTGGATTTGGAGTAGCAGAGTAGGAGAAATGGATTTACAAAGGTATATTTAAATGCTAAAAATCACATTTAAATATTTATAGTGAAGAAAAGGTTGTTGGATTTGAATGAAAGTAGCACCATTAAATAGGTTGCAATACTTTAGGAATTTAGGAGTTGGAATTAATTTATTTGGACAAATATTTTATCCTGTGGAATTTTTGCAAGTCTGACAGAAAAGAAAAAGGGGAAGGGGCACTGTGCCTGCTCGGCCAGAACAGCCGTAGCGCAGCAGGCCCAGCCAGAGAGGCGGCCCAGCGCACTGGTGCACGCGCGTGCGCCAGGTTTAAACCTGACGGGCGGGGCCCAGGCGTCAGCAAGAGAGAGAGGGGCAATAGAGGGGAGAGGCTGACAGGCGGGGCCCGCCTGTCATCCCTAACCCTGAGTCCAGGTGGCTGGCGAGCTCACCGGCGACGATGCAGGGCACGGCGAGGTCGGGCGAGGGCACGGCTGGGCTCAGCATCGTGTCGCCGTTCGGGTGGAGGTGGTTGCGGGAGCCGGAGTGGCCTGGTTCGCCGACGACGAGGAGGCACGGCGGAGGAGCATCGGGTGGTGGTCGTTCTGGTCGACTCTGGCTGCAAACGAGGCGGGGGAGAGAGGGGAAATGGTCAGTGAGCCGCGGCGGTTCCAGATCGAGGAAGAGGAGCGGCGGAGAGGGCCTGTACCCTGAGATCGACAGCGACCCGAGGCGGCGGAGCTCGAACTTGATCTCGAGCTTGGGCTCTTCTGGAGAGGGGTGAGTGGTGCAGGGGGGTGAGTAGGGGAGTGAGAGAGCGAGTGGTGAGGAGAGTAGGGCTCGGGGAGGCCCTTAAATAGGTGAACGGCGGGGTGCCGTGGACTCGTGCGCCGGTGGGCTCCTGCTCGTCGCCACAGGGCTCGGGAGGAGCTGGCGCCATATCTGGGGTGTTTGTGGAGGTGGTCCACGACCAGGGGAAGGAAGAGAGGGAGCAGGAGGGGCCAGAGGCGCTGCGCGTGTGAGCGTGCTCATTGGAGCTCTCGGGCGGCCATGGCGCGCGTGTGAGGGAGGCCGTAGGAGGGAGAAGGAAGAGGGGGACCAGGGCTTAGCGTGTTGCGGACGCCGAGGAGCATCGTCGGGCGCGCTGGGGAGGCCCGAGGTGGCTGGAGGCGGTTGGAAGGGGGCGGCTATAGTGCAGGAGCGCACTGTAGCATGCTCTAGAGCGTGCAAATGGCTAGCATGCCATTTTTTGGCAAAGTGGGCACGGCCAAGCATGTCTGGTAGCTCTAGGGAGGAGTAAAAAATGAGGGGAGGAGCATTGGATGCCATGGATGGCCAGTAGGAGAGGAGTGGGGTTGAGAGAGAGAGGGAAATGGGCTGCCCAGAGAGAGAAAGTTGGGTTTTACCCATCCAATAATTGAGTTGTGGATTTTCCATTGTTACTGGAGGTGAAAGGGGACTAGGAGGGGTTGTGGTAAAAAGTGGAGCTCATGGAGAAGAGTGGAAGTGGTCAAAACAGGGGTTTTAGTAAAATGGCAGAAGGTGTTTGTTGCTGGTTTGGGCAAGAAGATGAACTCCTCTTGTCATGAGGCTTGACAGGGTCAAATTGCATGAGATAATAATAGGTTCCACCAAGGTTGAGTCCATTTGGGCAAAGTTGCCAATGCAACTTTTGTAAACCCTAGAAATCAATATAAATGAGTTTTCCAAGATCTAGATATGCAAAACTATTCTCCTTGATGAACCACTTGGTGTAGTGGCCTCATTTGGTCATGTGAACATGCTCACGAAAGTTGATTTCAAGGAGAGAAAGTTGGTAGTACAAAGTTGTTCAAATTTGATTCTGGTCAGAGAGGGTTTTGGGGCATTTTGGTGAACCAAAATGACCTTGATTGACATGAGGCTTTGCAAGGTGGTCACAATATGCATTTGTGACTTGCTGGATTTTCCTTGTATTTTTATGAAAATATTTCCTGTAGAAATATTTCAAATCCTTGAAATGGGCAGAAATGGTTTTGGGAGGTTTTGTCCAATATTTTGAACATGACCATGTGTTTAAACTCTTATATGTGGGAAATATATTCCCACTGAGTTTCCCTGATTTTTATCAAATATTTTTAAGACCATAAAAATAATTTTTCCCTATTAAAGAGCATTTCTGGCCTTAAGAAAAACCTTTTAAATAAAATAGGAAAGTAACTTTTAAAATTATATTTTTGTGGTTTATGGGAGTCCTACATCTAATAGGATTCAAATATACCTTTTGAAAGATTTTTCACACCCCAAATCAAGCACATGCAGTTCAATCCTCAATTCAGGGGGTTTTGGAAAACTAATTTTAGAAAATACCTTTTGGCCAAATTATTTTTGTAATAAAATACTATATTGCTCTATACACATGCCATGATCATTCGGCAGAAGCTTGGGGCAAGGAGATTAAGTATAGAAGTTGAAGTTTTGTGTTGACTTTAAAGAGCACTAGGAAAATCAGAGAGAGAAAACCAACTCCAACATAAAAAGCCAAATAATGCAAAAGTTTTTGTTGGTCCAAATTTTTATGCTTTATTAATTCAAATGAAATGTTACAAAATGCAGGGTATGACAGACCTACCCCCCTTACAAGAATCTCGTCCCCGAGATTCCCAAACTAGGCTTTAAAGAGGTACGGAAACTCGGATCTAAGTTAGTCTTCACGTTCCCAGGTTGCTTCTGCTTCAGTGTGGTTGCTCCACTGGACCTTGAAGTACTTGATGGTGTGGCTTCATGTACGCCGTTCTGCTTCATCCAAAATCCGGATGGGCCTCTCACGGTAGGTCAAATCAGGCTGAAGGTCAGTGGCTTGGTGATTGACGTCTTTGTAAAGATCAGGCTTGCCTGGAACTTGGAGACACTTCCGGAGTTGTGACACGTGGAATACGTTGTGTACATCGGAGAGTTCAGGTGGCAGTTCCAATTGGTAAGCCACTTCTTCGCGTCGTGCGGTGATCTTGAAGCGGCCAATAAATCTCGGTGCGAGCTTCCCTTTAACATGGAAACGCTTGGTTCCCTTAAGGGGGGTTACCCGTAGGTACACATGGTCTCCGACTAGGAAGTTCACCTGTCGGCGACGAGTGTCAGCATAGCTCTTTTGTCTTGACTTGGCGGTCTTCATACGCTCTCTGACTAGCTGCACTTGTTCTTCTGCTTCACGGAGAACATCTGGTCCAAAGACTAACCCTTCTCCGGTCTCTGACCAATTGAGGGGTGTGCGACACTTGCGTCCATACAACACTTCAAATGGTGCCATCTGGAGGCTCGATTGATAGCTATTGTTACAGGAAAACTCAGCGAACGGAAGACAATTTTCCCACTTAGCTCCATATGCTAGGACACAGGCTCGGAGCATGTCTTCGAGAATCTGATTCACCCGTTCTTTCTGGCCTCCGGTCTGTGGCTGGAAAGCAGTGCTGAAAGACAACTTGGTTCCCATGGCCTCTTGGAACTTCTTCCAGAACCTCGAGGTAAACTGGGTTCCTCGATCTGACACAATCTCCTTAGGAACACCATGAAGACTTACGATTCTGTTGATGTATAGAGTTGCTAGCTGGTTGCCATCATAGGTAGTCTTAACAGGAATGAAATGGGCTACTTTAGTCAAATGGTCGACTATAACCCAGATGGTGTCATGACCCTTATTTGACCTAGGTAACCCAGTGATGAAATCCATTCCGACTTTATCCCATTTCCACTCGGGAACCTTGAGTGGTTGGAGCAATCCAGCAGGTCGCTGATGTTCAGCCTTGACCCTTTGGCATACATCACACTTTGCAACATAGGTGGCAATCTCCCTTTTTATCCCGTGCCACCCGAATCTTTCCTTCAGGTCTTGATACATCTTGGTTCCTCCAAGATGGATGGAAAATGGGGTGTCATGAGCTTCTTGCAAGATCAGATTCTTGAGCTCAATCTTGTTGGGCACGCAAATGCGATTCCCAAACCACACAACTCCTTGATCATCCTCTGAGAAACTTGGAGCTTTGCCCGCCTTGATCTTCCTCTTGATGCCTTCAATACTCTCGTGTCCCTTCTGAGCTTCCTTAACATCATCCATCAGGGTAGGCTTAACTTCAAAGTTGGCTAAGAATCCTGGTGCAACCAGTTCCAACCCGAAGCTTTCAAGTTCTTCATACAAGGCAGGTAGCCTTCCCTTAAGCATAGCATTCAAGGAACAAGCCTTTCTGCTTAAGGCATCTGCTACCACATTAGCTTTCCCAGGGTGGTATTCGACATCGAGGTCATAGTCCTTGATCAACTCTAGCCACCTTCTTTGCCTCATGTTCATTTCCTTTTGAGTGAAGATATACTTTAAACTCTTGTGGTCGGTGTATATCTCACTCCGCTTCCCTAGAAGGTAATGTCGCCAGGTCTTTAAGGCGTGAACTAGAGCTGCCAACTCAAGATCATGAGTAGCATAGTTCTCTTTATGAAGACGTAGTTGTCTGGATAGATATGCTACGACTCTGCCTTCTTGCATCAGGACACCACTGAGTCCGGTTCTCGATGCATCACAATAGATCACAAATTCCTTGTGAATATCAGGTGTGGCCAGAACTGGGGCGGTGGTTAATCTCTTCTTCAGCTCCTGGAAGCTCTCTTCACACTTTGGTGTCCACTCAAACTTCTTGTCCTTCTTCAAGAGTTGGGTCATAGGTCGGGCAATGCTTGAGAATCCTTCAACGAACTTGCGGTAATATCCCGTGAGCCCAAGGAAGCTTCTGACTTCCTTCACATTGCTCGGAGTTTGTCATTCAGTCACAGCTTGAATCTTGGTGGGATCTACTGACAACCCTTCGGCATTCAATACATGACCCAAGAATCCAACCTCATGCAGCCAAAATTCGCACTTGCTGAACTTTGCGTACAGTTGGTGCTCTCAAAGCTTGTCTAGGACCATCCTCAAGTGTTGCTCGTGCTCTTCTTCCGCCTTTGAGAAGACAAGAATGTCATCAATGAAGACGACAACAAACTTGTCCAAATATTCCATGAAGACCTTATTCATGAGGTACATGAAGTAAGCAGGGGCATTGGTCAATCCAAAGGACATGACCGTGCACTCATACATGCCATATCTGGTTACAAATGCCGTCTTCGGAATATCTTGGGGTCTGATTTTCAGCTGGTAGTACCCAGGTATGAGGTCGATCTTGGAGAACACCTTGGCCCCATTGAGTTGATCAAACAGATCTTCAATCTTGGGAAGTGGATACTTGTTCTTGATTGTAACTTCATTGAGGGAGCAATAGTCAATGCACAAGCGGATGGTACCGTCCTTGTTTGCCACAAACAGAACAGGTGATCCCCAAGGGGACGCACTAGGGCGGATAAATCCCTTCCTCAACTGCTCTTCCAGTTGCTTCTTCAACTCCGCTAATTCTTCCGATCCCATTCTATAAGGCTTCTTATAGATGGGTCCTGCTCCGGGCATGAGCTCGATGATGAACTCAATGTCTTGGCCAGGAGGCATTCCCGGCAGCTCATATGGAAAGACATCGGGGTATTCGCATACTACCGGCACTTGCTCCAATCCAACTTCAGTCAAATAGTTGACTTGGGTGGCTTGAGCAGAGGAGGGGTTGGAGGCAAATTTAACTTCGACTCCTTGGTCATTGGTCATAGTGACAGTCCGGTTGGCACAATCTAACAAGCCTTGGTGCTTGCTGAGCCAATCCATTCCCAAGATCACGTCCAAGCCTTGTGATCTTAGGATGATAAGGTCCGCTAGGAAATCTACCCCATTAATGACAATCCCGGCTCCTTTACATCCTATCTTGGCTCTCATCTCTGCTCCGGGGGTTTGTACCACCATAGGGTTATTCAGGGGTGTAGGGGTCATGCCACTTTTTAATGCAAACCTTTGGGTGACAAATGAATGCGTGGCTCCAGAATCAAACAAGACAGTTGCAGGTGCCGAGTTGATAAGGAACGTACCCAGCACGACGTCCGGGTCTTCCTGAGCTTCTTCTGCAGTGACGTGGTTCACACGCCCCTTGCCATTGTTGGGCGGATTGCGGGGAGCTTGGTTTCCTGGGGGCATTCCACGACCTTGTCCTGGGTTCTGCGCATTGGGGCGCAGAGCATCGGGCTTCTTATTGGGGCACACCCTTGATATGTGTCCTGACTAAGCACATCCAAAGCAAGTGACTTGGTTTGGGTTGTTGGTCTTGTTGCCACCGATGTTATTGGGGTTGTTGTAAGCTGGCCTGGGGTTGGAGTACTGCTGAGGTGGATAGTTGGTGCGGGGTGCAGGAGCTCTTGGCTGTTGATAGGTTGGCTTGACTGGGGCTGGCTGCCACTGGCGAGGCTTCTGGTTGCTGGAGCTACCCTTGCTGATCAACTTGCGCTTACGGGTATCATCCAAAGCACGTCGCTTGTCTTCAAGCATGAGTGCCTTGTTCACCAGATCAGGAAAGGTTGGGCAGTCACACACAACAAGCGAGTACTACAGAGTCTGGTTAAGGCCTTCCATGAAGCGCTCTCTTTTGGCAGCATCAGTGCTGACATCCTCAGGGGCATACCTTGAGAGAACACTGAACTTCTGCATGTACTCCTTGACAGTGCTACTTCCTTGCTTCAGGGATCGGAACTCACGCTTCTTGATGGCCATGATTCCGGAAGGAATGTGGGCCTTGCGGAATTCTGCCTTGAAGTCATTCCAAGTGATGTCTTGCCCAGCATGCATGACCTTGAATCCATCCCACCAAGCTCTGGCAGTTCCCCCGAGACAGTGGGCAGCATATGCCACCCTCTCACGGTCTTCAGTACAGCCGACTAGTTCCAACAGGTCCTCAATGGTGCGGACCCAGTCGTCTGCATCCAGGGGTTTAGCAGTCTCGATGAAGGTGGGTGGTGCATGCTTCTTGAACTCCACCAACGTGGAACGTCCATTGCCGTTCCCCGCCGGCTGGCGGTTGACAGCCTGAGCAATCATCTGGAGGGCTGCAGTGTTGGCTTGGCGTTCCTCCTGGAAGGCTTGGAGAAGCTAAGCCATGTCCATGTTTGGAGGCGGTGGCAGTGGTGGAGCTTGTCCTTGGGTTTGGTCTGGATGGCTCTGCTCCGGCTTCTTCTTCTTTGGGTAGAGATACCAGTACGTGTTACAACAGGCATCCTGTTGGAGCGGTCAAGGTCTCATGATTGGGAAAGATGGGGAAAGCAATATAGATGGGACGCCTAGTAAGGGGGTTGGTATGACACTAATTGTTTTCATGCAAGGGCCAAAAGGCCAAACACATTCATTAAAGTCGAAATGGGTGATGTAGTCGCTTACAAGTTCCCGAAGGAAAGCACGACGTCCATCAAACACATCAAAAGCAAACACAACACCTCATTGTTTCATATGAACCATTACAAGGACTCTACTTCGCATAGGGGTACACAACCTATCCTACCATAGGGGTTACTAACGGGCATATCCAAGTTGCGAATGATGCCTAAGTGGTGGAATGCTCGGTCGCGTAGTCTGGCTCTTCTGGGTCTTCCTCCTCATTATCAGCATCCTGACTTTCCTCTTCACTTGAAGGGGTGGGGGAGTGGAGGAGCTCAACACGGTGTTGCTTTGCTGGTGGGGTGAAGAGCTTGCGGTAATCCCTTGCACTCATGCGGTGTTGTTGTGGTGGTTCTCCATCCTTTGGGGGTCTTCCGCCTCTGTATGCGATTGCGGGTTGTCCAGGGGGAGCACCTTCCTTCTTGATCCTATCCGTCTTCCCTTGTGCTTGGAGAAGAAGTGCCTTGGTCTCATGAAGTTCCTTTCGGAGCTCCTTTGATTCCGAGGCCAAGTGTTTTGCCAAAACTATCGGCGCAAAGGCTGAAGTAGGTCTGGAATCGGAGTGGAAGTCCTTCTTCTAATGGTGGAGCTGGTGCACTGCTCTCATCCTCACCTTCCTTCCGATAAGGCAAGAAGCGGGTTGCCAAATCGTCTGCCATCTCTGGAAGAAGGTCTCGGAGGCGGGTGAGAGCCTTGAGGGTTGTCGTCTCGACGGCAAGAACCAGTGTTGCCATCTGGGGTCCCTCAAAGAACCAGCTTGTTGGAGAGTCATTAGCCTTCACGATCACTACCACATGATACTCCGTCTCGGTGTCACTGATCCAATGCTCATGGTAGGTGAAAATGGGGGCTCAGTGAAACTGGCACTTCTTGAGGCTATCCTCGAGAAGCACGGGAAATCCGGTGGTCAGGAAGTCTTCGGGTACGGCAGCCATCTACAAAGGTTGAATGGGAGAGGTCAATAAGGGAAATATATCTTGGGTTGGGTAAGCTTTAGAAAAGAAGAGAAGTTTAGATGGTCTCAAGCTAACTAACGTCCATGCTAACTAAGGCTTCCTACAGTCAGGATGGCTCTGATACCAGCTCTGTGGGGACCCCGACTCATAAGTCGAGATCACCGAATGCACGTGTAGAGTGATCCCAGAGATCAATGCTCATTGAACACATAGAAGCTGAATAACAAGAGTCTTACATCCATACATACTGTCTTACACAAATTGTGACCATTATGGTAAAGTCTTACATTGATAAAGCCTTAAGGGTTGAACGTCAAATGAAACACAAGCAGCGGAATTTTTCATCGATAAGTAGAACCCATGCCATCTGCCTTACCCCTACAGGCATTCTGACTGGGAAGCGTCCTAGTTCGTGTGATCGTCACCAAAGAACTCTTCCTCGAATTCCTGTTCTTCCATGCCTGGCCAATTAAATAACCAGTGGCAAGCCAATAAGTTCTTTGAATATACTCGCAAGCAAACCATGATTTGGTTCAAACTAACAATGCAATTGCACAACGAGTAAGCAACCTAGGTTCAAGCTAGTTAAGATGTCCTATCAGCTTGTGAGATATGCATCAATAAAACATGGGTAACCTCGAGAACAGGTTACAGATATCAACATAAATAGAGTTGAATATATGTCATGTCATTCAACATGTCAAGTCTCTACCTTGACACAAATAGTTCCTTTCCACACACGCATGCATCGTGATTTGTAAAATTTCTAGACATAGTTTAAGTAGCACCTGCCAACTGTCCATGACCGTGGACATGGCTATTCGAATAGTTTGACACTCTGCAGAGGTTGCGCACTTTACCCAGAAGATCAGGGAAGCTTCCGTGTCATCCACGATCCCGCAGTACCTCAAGTACTCGGGGGAAGCACCCGATCATTACCTTTCCCTAGACGACACTAACATAGGGTCCATTCGATGATACACGGCCCTCGTGTATAAGCAACATATCGTGGGACTCTGCCCTTTTCCCATTATTTCGCACACACAAAGGGACCAACGGTGTGTCCGGTGCCCTGTGAAAACAGTCATGGCCGCCTATCCAAGCACGACCCCGTCCCAAGAGTGACCTCAAGTCACCCCCGTCACTAGTAATGTGGGCACCATGCTAGTATCAGCCTAAGTAATCAATAATGCCCCGTCCCATAAAGGGGGTAGAGTGGTTGCACATGTTTGGTTGGGACGGTAATCACACATAAATCTAATCCATCATTTTACACACACACACCAAAAGCTCTCTCCGGTACACCAATTCTTCCTCAAGTGGTGACCTTAGTTCAACATCTCCCAAGGGCATTAGGGGCACCCGATGGGGTTTTCGAAAGAATGTAACCATGAAGAGTTCATGGTACACATGCATCATTATGCATCAACTAGTCTCTTGAAAATACAATCATGAACAAGGTAAGGTTATGAGTAGGGGTATGCATCATGGGGTGGTTCACAAAAAGTTTTACCACCGTCATATGTCATCATCATGCAATCGGGAAAAAGGGTACCGATGAACAAGAGAGGTTTCATGGTCAAAGGGCTGCTTGCCTTGATTGGCTTGTTCTTTGAGGTCTTCAAATCCTTCTCCTCCTTCTTCTTCAGCAACTTCATCAAATACGGGATCTAAACGTCGCAAGAAAATAACGGAAAAACAAGACAATAATAAAAACAGGAAAGTTAAAGTGCTCAGAAAAATGTCAACTTATTTTTGTAAAATACTAGGGTGAAAACTAAGAAGGGAAAAAATCCTAGTTTTGGATTTGGAGTAGCAGAGTAGGAGAAATGGATTTACAAAGGTATATTTAAAAGCTAAAAATCAAATTTAAATATTTATAGTGAAGAAAAGGTTGTTGGATTTGAATGAAAGTTGCACCATTAAATAGGTTGCAATACTTTAGGAATTTAGGAGTTGGAATTAATTTATTTGGACAAATATTTTATCCTGTGGAATTTTTGCAAGTCTGACAGAAAAGAAAAAGGGGAAGGGGCACTGTGCCTGCTGGGCCAGAACAGCCGTAGCGCAGCAGGCCCAGCCAGAGAGGCGGCCCAGCGCACTGGTGCACACGCGCGCTAGGTTTAAACCTGACGGGCGGGGCCCAGGCGTCAGCGAGAGAGAGGGGCGATGGAGGGGAGAGGCTGACAGGAGGGGCCCGCCTGTCATCCCTAACCCCGAGCCCAGATGGCTGGCGAGCTCACCAGCGACGATGCAGGGCACAACAAGGTCGAGCGAGGGCACGGCTGGGCTCAGCGTCGTGTTGCCGTTCGGGTGGTGGTGGTTGCGGTTGCCGGGGTGGCCTGATTCGCCGGCGACGAGGAGGTACGGAGGAGGAGCGTCGGGTGGTGGTCGTTCCGGTCGACTCCGGCTGCAAACGAGGCGGGGGAGAGAGGGGAAATGGTCAGTGAGCCGCGGCGGTTCCAGATCGAGGAAGAGGAGCGGCGGAGAGGGCCTGTACCCTGAGATCGACGGTGACCCGAGGCGGCGGAGCTCGAGCTTGATCTCGAGCTCGGGCTCTTCTCGAGAGGGGTGAGTGGTGCAGGGGGGTGAGTAGGGGAGTGAGAGAGCGAGTGGTGAGGAGAGTAGGGCTCGGGGAGGCCCTTAAATAGGTGAACGGCGGGGTGCCGTGGACTCGTGCGTCGGTGGGCTCCTGCTCGTCACCACAGGGCTCGGGAGGAGCTGGCGCCATATCTGGGGTGTTTGTGGAGGTGGTCCACGACCAGGGGAAGGAAGAGAGGGAGCAGGAGGAGCCAGAGGCGCTGTGCGTGTGAGCGTGCTCATTGGAGCTCTCGGGCGGCCATGGCGCGCGTGTGAGGGAGGCCGTAGGAGGGAGAAGGAAGAGGGGGACCAGGGCTTAGCGTGCTGCGGACGCCGAGGCGCCTGGTCGGGCGCGCTGGGGAGGCCCGAGGTGGCTGGAGGCGGTTGGAAGGGGGCGGCTACAGTGCAGGAGCGCACTGTAGCATGCTCTAGTGCGTGCAAATGGCCGGCATGCCATTTTTTGGCAAAGTGGGCACGACCAAGCATGTCTGGTAGCTCTAGGGAGGAGTAAAGAATGAGGGGAGGAGCATTGGATGCAATGGATGGCTAGTAGGAGAAGAGTGGGGTTGAGAGAGACAGGGTAATGGGCTGCCCAGAGGGAGAAAGTGGGGTTTTACCGATCCAATAATTGAGCTGTGGATTTTCCATTGTTACTGGAGGTGAAAGGGGACTAGGAGGGGTTGTGGTAAAAAGTGGAGCTCATGGAGAAGAGTGGAAGTGGTCAAAACAGGGGTTTTAGTAAAATGGCAGAAGGTGTTTGTTGCTGGTTTGGGCAAGAATATGAACTCCTCTTGTCATGAGGCTTGACAGGGTCAAATGGCATGAGATAATAATAGGTTCCACCAAGGTTGAGTCCATTTGGGCAAAGTTGCCAATGCAACTTTTGTAAACCCTAGAAATCAACATAA
This sequence comes from Aegilops longissima, assembly GCA_021605205.1. Lineage (NCBI taxonomy): Eukaryota > Viridiplantae > Streptophyta > Magnoliopsida > Poales > Poaceae > Aegilops > Aegilops longissima. Next base: position 530,533,615 of record CM038681.1, on the reverse strand, counting down.
ATGAGTTTTCCAAGATCTAGATATGCAAAACTATTCTCCTTGATGAACCACTTGGTGTAGTGGCCTCATTTGGTCATGTGAACATGCTCAACAAAGTTGGGGTCAAGGAGAGAAAGTTGGTAGTACAAAGTTGTTCAAATTTGATTCTGGTCAGAGAGGGTTTTAGGGCATTTTGGTGAACCAAAATGACCTTGATTGACATGAGGCTTTGCAAGGTGGTCACAATATGCATTTGTGATTTGCTGGATTTTCCTTGGATTTTTATGAAAATATTTCCTCTAGAAATATTTCAAATTTTTGAAACGGGCAGAAATGGTTTTGGCAGGTTTTGTCAACATGACCATGTGTTGAGACTCTTATATATGGGAAATATATGCCCACTGAGTTTCCCTGATTTTTGTCAAATATTTTTAAGACCACAAAAATAATTTTTCTTTATTAAAGACCATTTCCGGCCTTAAGAAAAAGCTTTTAAATAAAATAGGAAAATAACTTTTAAAATTATATTTTTGTGGTTTATGGGAGTCCTACATCTAATAGGATTAAAATATGCCTTTTGAAAGATTTTTTACACCCCAAATCAAGCACATGCAGTGCAATCCTCAATTCAGGGGTTTTTGGAAAACTAATTTTAGAAAATACCTTTTGGCCAAATTATTTTTGTAAGAAAATACTATATTGCTCTATACACATGGCATGATCATTGGGCAGAATCTTGGGGCAAGGAGATGAAGTATAGAAGGTGAAGTTGTGTTGACTTTAAAGAGCACTAGGAAAATCACAAAGAGAAAACCAACTCCAACATAAAAAGCCAAATAATTCAAAAGTTTTTGTTGGTCCAAATTTTTATGCTTTATTAATGCAAATGAAATGTTACAAAATGCAAGGTGTGACAGCGACCCTCGCCGGCACCGTTAAAGGGCCTGCGCCCCCTCTCGCCATGGCAGATGGAAGAAAGGAGCGGAAGTGGAAGGAGATGGATGCTGGAAGAATGTGGGATGACATCCCCCTCCCCCTTCTTATAAAGGGGCGGGATCGGGGCTCGGCTGCCCCACTCAACCAATCCGACCATCGGGGGCGCAGGGAATCAGGACCGACCCACTACTCCAATCAGCGACGGCCCGGTTTCCCGCCTCCACTGCATGCCACCTGCATGGGGGACACGTGGCGAGCAAGCAGGATCGAGGGGACGGGTGAGGCGACCGTTCCCCGCCCCGTGATCGTGGGGCGCGGACGCCTTGAAGACAATGACGCGATTCCTCTCAGTAAATGAGCAGCGCCTCTGTGCATCCCTCTTTTTATGGGGAAGGCGCGAGCCGCCTCTTTACCATGATGTAACGCATGCATGCGGGAACCGCCCCACGCCTGACCCCCACGTCACGCACGACCCTCCACGTCGCGCGTCCAACGCGGGTCGTGGGGAAGCGCAGCGGACGAAAAAGTTACCGCGGTAAAAATCCGCTCCGCCTGCCCGCGCACCGTTCTGGGCCTCACCCAACAACGTGTTGCGCTTATGGGTGGCCCAGGCCCGGGGGCTCCGGTCGGTGTACAAAAGTAGGGGCTCTCCTTTTAACCCCTTTCCTTATGCACGGACAGTCGGAACCGCGCCCACGGCCACACTTAGCAGGGCGGAGGAGGGAAGCTGGAGCACAAGACGACCAAGGCAACACCAAGACCAGAGACACAAAAGAGCAAAGGGGCGAGGTGGAGTCCCCCGGCGAGACCCTTGCCGGGGCAACTAGCCCGACGCCAGCAGAGCAGGCCACCCTTGAGCCCGCGGGTTCCAGCACCACCAACCAACTACACTGGAACCAAGGCTCGGGAGGCGCCTCTGTGGTGGCATGCAGATCTTCGTCAAGATCATAAACACACGAAATCAGATGAGGACCAGAAGACGGCGACCCTCGGTGGGATCATAGCTGAGGAAATCCACGAGACCCCCGGCAAGACGCTTGCCGGGGAAGACAACGATGCCACGGCAAGACCCTTGCAGGGGCCCCGACAAGGCCCTTACCGAAGACACCTACGGGGCCGCAACAGGGCCCGCACCTGCCAAGGCTCCACCGCCGTCCCCATGCAGCTACTAGCTCAACCAGCTGGGCAGGCACCTGCGTGGCGACGAGTGGCCTCTACACCAACCCAGCAAGCACCTACGTGCTGACATGCCAATCTTCCTGATGACTCCGCCACCGCGCCAGCACAGCAACCACAAACGTGGCGCAGCAACGCCTCGTCAGCTCGGACGCGCGTCAGAACCAGGCGAGGCGGCGACAACTGGGACGTGCTTCCTTGTCGTCCCTGATAAAGCGAGAGGGGCACGTCGGCAGTGTATTAAATGCATTTGTCCGATGGGGCCAGAGGATAGACTCATCCATTGTACACCTTTCCACCTCCTGTGTGCCACTGTGGCAACCCCTTTTTCCTATAAAAGGAGGCCCGAGGCGACCAGGGGGAGGATTCGGATCTTTTGGGCAAGTTGCACTCCGTAGCTAGCTCAAGAACACAAGAACACTCAAATACATCCACCAAAGTAGGACTAGGGCATTATGCATCTCCGCGGCCCGAACCTGGGTAAACGATTTGTGTGCTTCCTGTCAGACCCGCTCTTCGCACAACCTCGCGCCCACCAACCGTAGAAGGGATCCCAGTGATTCCATAGGTGTCGATTTCCCCCGACAACGCCTCCCCCTGGGCGCACCCCCTGCCTCGTGGGCCCCCTGGTACTCCACCGACCTCAATTTCAACTATGTATATTCATGTTCGGGGAGAAAAAAATTCAAAGAGAAGGATTCATCACGTTTTACGATATGGAGCCGCCGCCAAGCCCTAATCTCTCTCGGGAGAGCTGATCTGGAGTCCGTTCGGGGCTCCGGAGAGAGGAATCCGTCGTCGTCGTCATCATCAACCTTCCTCCATCACCAATTTCATGATGCTCACCGCCGTGCATGAGTAATTCCATCGTAGGCTTGCTGTACGGTGATGGGTTGGATGAGATTTATCATGTAATCGAGTTAGTTTTGTTAGGGTTTGATCCCTCGTATCCACTATGTTCTAAGATTGATGTTGCTATGACTTTGCTATGCTTAATGCTTGTCACTAGGGCCCGAGTGCCATGATTTCTGATATGAACCTATTATGTTTTCATGAATATATGTGAGTTCTTGATCCTATTTTGCAAGTCATTAGTCACCTACTATGTGTTATGATCTGGTAACCCCGAAGTGATAATAATCGGAACCACTCCCGGTGATGACTGTAGTTTGAGGAGTTCATGTATTCACTAAGTGTTAATGCTTTGGTCTGGTACTCTATTAAAAGGAGGCCTTAATATCCCTTAGTTTCCAATAGGACCCCGCTGCCACAGGAGGGTAGGACAAAAGATGTCATGCAAGTTCTTTTCCATAAGCACGTATGACTATATTCAGAATACATGCCTATATTACATTGATGAACTGGAGCTAGTTCTGTGCCACGCTATGTTATAACTGTTGCATGAAGAATCGCATCCGACATAATCATCCATCATTGATCCAATGCCTACGAGATTTTTCACATATTGATCTTTGCTTAGTTACTTTACCGTTGCCACTGTTACAATTACTACAAAACTGCTACTGTTACTTTTACCGCCGTTACCGTCACTTCCATACTACTTTGCTACTAAGAGCATGATTGGTTTGATGCCAAAAGTTGGCATGCCAATATTTGATAAATGACAAATGTTGGCTAGTGATTGGGTGGCTACCAACTTTTCTTCTCAACCTCACAAAAAGTTGCCAATATTTGGCAAATTTTGATTTTGCCAAATGTTGGCTTGCCAAATATTGGCAATGCCAATTGTTGGCATCAAACCAATTATGTTCTAAATACTTTGCTGCAGATATTAAGTTATCCAGGTGTGGTTGAATTTACAACTCAACTTCTAATACTTGAGAATATTCTTTGGCTCCCCTTGTGTCGAATCAATAAATTTCGGTTGAATACTCTACCCTCGGAAACTGTTGCGATCCCCTATACTTGTGGGTTATCAGTACGGTGGTCAAAACCGTCGGGAGATTATATAATGAATTTTTACCAACCAAAAGAAGTATCGTGCAGGAAAATGGACTCCGGAGGGAACACGAGGTGTCCACGAGGCAGGGGGCACGCCCTCCACCCTCGTGGATGCCTAGTGTCCCTTTCGGACTACTTCTTATTTTCCTATTTTCTTAAATATTCCAAAACGGAGAAAAATTGCTATTAGAATTGTTTTGGAGTCGGTTTACTTACTATACCACATACCTATTCCTTTTCGGGGTGTCAAACGTTCTGGAAAGTGTCCCTTATGTACTCCTCCGGGGTTATGGTTTCAATAACATTAGTTTCAACATTTATGGGATTACCTGAGATATAATGTTTGATTCTTTGACCGTTCACCACCTTTGGATTTGTGCCTTCGAAGTTGTTGATTTTTATGGCACCGGAACGATAGACCTCCTTGATAACGTAAGGACCTTCCCATTTAGAGAGAAGTTTTCCTGCAAAAAATCTTAAATGAGAGTTGTATAACAAAACATAATCACCTACATTAAACTCACGCTTTTGTATCCTTTTGTCATGCCATCTTTTAACTTTTTCTTTAAACATTTTTGCATTCTCATAGGCCTGGGTTCTCCACTCATCAAGTGAGCTAATGTCAAATAGTCTCTTCTCACCGGCAAGTTTGAAATCATAATTGAGCTCTTTAATGGCCCAATATGCCTTATGTTCTAGTTCGAGAGGTAAGTGCCATGCTTCTCCATAAACCATTTTATATGGAGACATACCCATAGGATTTTTATATGCAGTTCTATAGGCCCATAATGCATCATCAAGTTTCTTGGACCAATTCTTTCTAGATCTATTAACAGTCTTTTGCAAAATTAATTTATTCTCTCTATTACTCAGTTCTACTTGACCACTAGACTGTGGGTGGTAAGGAGATGCAATTCTATGATTATCATCATACTTAGCAAGCATTTTATGAAAAGCACCATGAATAAAATGTGAACCACCATTAGTCATTAAGTATCTAGGGACTCCAAACCTCGAAAAAATAACTTCTTTAAGCATCTTAATAGAGGTGTTATGATCAGCACTACTAGTTCGAATAGCTTCTACCCACTTAGTAACGTAATCAACAGGAACTAAAATATATGTATACCCATTAGAGGAAGGAAACGAACCCATATAATCAAAGCCCCAAACATCAAATGGTTCGATAACATGTGAATAGTTCATAGGCATTTCTTGACGTCTACTAATATTACCAATTCTTTGACATTCATCACAAGACAAGACAAACTTACGGGCATCTTTAAAAAGAGTAGGCCAATAAAAACCGGATTGCAATACCTTATGCGCAGTTCTATCTCCAGCATGGTGTCCTCCATAATCCTCGGAGTGACACTTGCGTAGGATATGTTCCTGTTCATGCTCAGGTACACAATGTCTAATAACACCATCTACTCCTTCTTTATAAAGGTGTGGCTCATCCCAGAAGTAATGTCTTAAGTCATAGAAAAACTATTTCTTTTGCTGGTATGTGAAACTAGGCGGTATAAATTTAGCAACAATGTAATTAGCATAATCAAAAATACCATGGAGTAGTACGAGAAGCATTTATGACAGCTAATTGTTCATCAGGGAAGCTATCATCAATATTTAGTGGGTCATCAAGAACATTCTCTAACCTAGACAAGTTGTCCGCAACGGGGTTCTCAACTCCCTTTCTATCAATAATATGCAAATCAAATTCTTGTAGCAAGAGAACCCATCTAATAAGTCTAGGTTTAGCATCTTTCTTTTCCATAAGATATTTAATAGCAGCATGATCAGTGTGAATAGTTACTTTAGAATCAACAATATAAGGTCTGAACTTATCACAAGAAAATACAACTGCTCAAAATTCTTTTTCAGTAGTAGCATAATTTCTTTGGGCACTGTTTAAAGGTAAAGGGTAATGATCTTTTCTAGTAGCTTTATTTAATTTGCGGAAATCAATTACCATTCTATAACCTGTAACAATTTGTTGTGGGATCAATTCATCTTTATCATTAGGAACAACAGTAATACCTCCCTTCTTAGGGACACAATGGACATGACTTACCCACTGACTATCAGCAACAGGATAAATTATACCTGCCTCCAGAAGCTTTAGTATTTTATTTCTTACCACTTCTTTTATCTTATGATTTAACCGTCGTTGGTGATCAACAACCGGTTTAGCGTCTTTCTCCAATTTTATTTTGTGCTGGCATAGAGTGGGACTAATGCCCTTAAGATCATCAAGAGTATATCCAATAGCAGCACAGTGCTTCTTTAGAGTTTTCAATAATTCCTCTTCTTCCTGCTCTGAAAGGTTAGCACTAATAATAACAGGATATATCTTCTTCTCATCAAGATAAGCATATTTAAGAGTATCAGGTAATGGTTTAAGCTCAAACATGGGATCACCCTTGGGTGGAGGAGGATCCCCTAGAATTTCAACAGGCAAGTTGTGTTTCAAAATAGGTCCCTGTTTAAAGAATACTTCATCTATTTCCCTTCGTTCATTCATAAACATATCATTTTCATGGTCTAGCAAGTATTGTTCTAAAGGATCATTAGGAGGCACGGCAATAGAAGCAAGACCAATAATTTCATCTTTACTAGGAAATTGTTTATCATGGGGTTGTCTACGAAATTTAGCAAAATTAAAATCATGAGACATATCCCCTAAACCAACAGTAAAAATATCCTTTTCACAATCTATCCTAGCATTAAAAGTATTCAAGAAGGGTCTACCAAATATAATGGGACAAAAGTCATCTTGTGGGAAACCAAGAACAAGAAAATCGGTAGGATATTTAACTTTCCCACACAAGACTTCAACATCTCTAACAATCCCAACTGGTGAAATGGTATCTCTACTGGCAAGCTTAATTGTAACATCAATATCTTCTATCTCAGCAGGTGCAATATCATGCATAATTTCTTTGTATAAGGAAAGGGTATTGCACTCGCACTAGCACCCATATCACATAAGCCATGATAACAATGATCTCCTATTTTAACAGAAATAACAGGCACGCCGACAACAGGTCTATGTTTATTTTTAGTATCGGGTCTAGCAATTCTAGCAGCTTCATCACAGAAGTAAATAACATGCCCATCAATATTATCGACCAAGAGATCCTTAACCATAGCAATACTAGGTTCAACTTTAGTTTGCTCAGGGGGTGTAGGTGTTTTAGCATTACTCTTACGTACCACAGTTGAAGCTTTAGCATGATCCTTTATTCTAACAGGGAAAGGTGGTTTCTCAATATAAGCGGTAGGAACAATAGGATCAACATTATAAGTGATAGTCTTTTCTTCAACTTTAATAGGTTCAACTAGTTTTACTTCAATGGGAGGATGATATTTAAACCACTTCTCCTTAGGGATATCAACATGAGTAGCAAATGATTCACAGAAAGAACCTACTATCTCAGAGTCAAGTCTGGTGCTAAATTCACGAAAAACATCGGTATCCACAAAAGATTTAACACAATCGAACTTAGGTGTTATACCTGACTCTTTACCTTTGTCGAGTTCCCAATCTTCAGAGTTGCATTTAATTATTTCCAATAAATCCCATTTGAATTCAATAGTCTTCATCATAAAAGAACCAGTACAAGAAGTATCGAGCATGGAGTGATTATTGAGAGAAAGTCGATCATAATTTTTTTAATAATAATTTATCTTGAGAGATCATGATTGGGGCATGAATATAACATTGACTTAAGCCTCCACCAAGCTTGAGCGATACATTCTCCTTCGCGAGGCCAAAAATTATATATATAAATACGATCATGATGAACCAGATGCATAGGATAAAACTTCTGACGAAATTCCAATTTCAATCGGTTGTAGTTCCATGATCCAATATCATCGCATAGCCTAAGCCATGTCAATGCCTTTCCCTTCAAAAATAAAAGGAATACCTTCGTCTTAATAACATTCTCGGGCATACCTGCAAGCTTAAATAATCCACAAACTTCATCCACATAGATTAGGTGCAAATCAGGATGTAATGTTCCATCTCTTGTAAAAGGATTAGCTAGCAGTTTCTCTATCATACCCAAAGGAATTTCAAAGTAAACATTTTTAGTAGGTTCAGTAGGTTGAGGAGAAACTCTTTGCTCTACTGGTTGGGGTGAAGATACCCGAGCAATCCCCTCAAAGGATTATTTTCCATAGTAACAAGTGACAGTAAATTTTAGCACACTATATAAATTTTCCTTAACAAACTCCACCTACCAAAGGTGCTTCACTCCCCGGCAACGGCGCCAGAAAAGAGTCTTGACCCACAAGTATAGGGGATCTATCGTAGTCCTTTTGATAAGTAAGAGTGTCAAACCCAATGAGAAGCAGAAGGAAATAACAAAACGGTTTTCAGTAAGGTATTCACTGCAAGCACTGAAATTATAGGTAACAGATAGTTTTATGATAAGGTAATACTTAACGGGTAACAAGTAACAAAAGTAAACAAGGTGCAACAAGGTGGCCCAATCCTTTTTGTAGCAAAGGACAAGCCTGGACAAACTCTTATATAAAGGAAAACGCTCCCGAGGACACATGGGAATTATCGTCAAGCTAGTTTTCATCATGCTCATATGATTCGCGTTCGTTACTTTGATAATTTGATATGTGGGCGGACCGGTGCTTGGATACTGCCCTTCCTTGGACAAGCATCCCACTTATGATTAAGCTCTCTCGCAAGCATCCGCAACTACGAAAGAAGAATTAAGGTAAACGTAACCATAGCATGAAACATATGGATCCAAATCATCCCCTTACGGAGCAACGCGTAAACCAGGGTTTAAGCTTCTGTCACTCTAGCAACCCATCATCTACTTATTACTTCCCAATGCCTTCCCCTAGGCCCAAACAATGGTGAAGTGTCATGTAGTTGACGTTCACATAACACCACTAGAGGAAAGACACCATACATCTCATCAAAATATCGAACAAATACCAAATTCACATGACTACTTATAGCAAGACGTCCCCCATGTCCTCAGGAACAAACATAACTACTCACAAATCATATTCATGTTCATAATCAGAGGGGTATTAATATGCATGAAGGATCTGAACATATGATCTTCCATCGAATAAACCAACTAGCATCAACTGCAAGGAGTAAACAACACTACTAGCAACCCACAGGTACCAATCTGAGGTTTTGAGACAAAGATCGGATACAAGAGATGAACTAGGGTTTGAGAGGAGATGGTGCTGGTGAAGATGTTGATGGAGATTGACCCCCTCCCGATGAGAGGATTGATGGTGATGATGATGGTGATGATTTCCCCCCCGGGGATGTTTCCCAAAAAACAGCTCCGTGGAGCCCTAGATTGGTTCTGCCTGGTTCGCCTCGAGACGGCGGGCCATTCCAAAGCTTCCTTCTAATTTTTCCAGGGCGAAAGACACCTTATACCAGAAGATGGGCATCGGGGGGCTTCCAGGGGGCCCACGAGGCAGGGGGCGCACCCAGGGGGTAGGGCGCGCCCTCCACCCTCGTGGACAGGGTGTGGCCCCCCTTTGGTGCTTTCTTCGCCCAATATTTTTAACATATTCCAAAACTGACTTTCGTTGAGTTTCAGGACTTTTGGAGTTGTGCAGAATAGGTCTCTAATGTTTGCTCCTTTTCCAGCCTAGAATTCCAGCTGCCGGCATTCTCTCTCTTCATGTAAACCTTGTAAAATAAGAGAGAAATGGCATAAGTATTGTGACGTAATGTGTAATAACAACCCATAATGCAATAAATATCGATATAAAAGCATGATGCAAAAAATGGACGTATCACTATCCCTATCACTACAAAAAAAGACACATCCGTGACATTTTGGGCCGAACGAAAAAAATTCTATCATACTTATGACACTTCTATGACGATAATTGTGACAAAACCCGGTATCATCATAGATGTGGTGGGCTCCTACTTATATGACAAAAAATCATGGCAGAAAATGGGCTTTTCGTCCTGGGCGGGCCAGAGACGCGGTTGCATGACATTCTTTAGGCCGTCCATGACGGAAAAAATCGTGGTAGAAGCGAGGACGAGGAAAATATCGGGGTGTTCCCGGTTACGGTGGGTGGTCGGGGCCGAGCGATGCGCGTTTCTCTTGAACACGCACGCTGGCGTGGAGGCGCGTTGGGCTCTAATCGAACCCGAAGCGAGGCGTTGGGCTCTAATCGAACCCGGCGATTGCACCGCAGCTATCGTTCTCGAACCCGGCGATCGATCGATGGCTGTTAACTAAACCCAATCGAGAGATTCCTTCGCTGCTGCTGCTAACTGAAGCCGATCGATGCTGCCTCTGGATGAACAGTGAGTGTTGCTGGGGGGGGGGGGTTGGGTGAACAGTTCTCGGTGTGGGTGGATGAACAGGACCCCGTGGTGTTGCCTTTGGATGAACAGGACCCCGATCGATCGAGCCGGTTGGGGCTGGATGAACAGGACCCCGTGGAGGGCTGGATGAACAGGACCACCCCGTGGAGGGCTGGACGAACAGTAGATGGTGGAGGGCTGGATGAACAGTAGCCCATGGAGGGGTGGTTGAACAGGAGCCCGTGGAGAGGGCTGGTTAAATAGTAGCCGGTGGAGTAGCACGCGGTGGAGGCTGGATGAACAGGAGCCCGTGGATGAACAATGCGGTGGAGGCCGGAGGAGGTCGACGGTGGATGAACGAGTCCGTGGAGGCCGGAGGGGTCGACGGTGGAGATGAACAGATCCCATGGAGTCCCGCTTTGCAAGACGCCACACCCTCCCGATGAGCAGGACCCCGTTTGACCATAGCGCTCCAACACAAGTCTGTTTCCCCTGTTTTGCGGTACGCCACACCCCTCCCGATCAAGAGGACCCCCGTTTCGACCGTAGGAGGTCCGTTTCCTCCGTTTTGCGGTGCCAGACCCCTCCCGATGAACAGGATCCCCTTTCAAACGTGGCCGGTCGAACACAAGGCTGTTTTCCTCCGTTCTGCGGTACGCCGGGCCTCGTTTTCATCGGTTGTTCCGTCCAAGCCCTCCCGATGAACACGATGATGCATTCCTTTCCGACCCAGCCGGTTGGCTCCCCATGAACACGACGACGACGCTATTTCTCCATTCCGACCAAGCCATGTACACGAGCCCTGGCTATACGTACGCGCGAGTAGGCGTTCGAGACCCCACCCGTATGTACGTACGTGGCCGTGTTTACTTTCTTGCACCCTGGCCATTGTACGTACGTGTACATGCTACGTGTGCGCCTCTACTACGACACGTGCGCGCCTCTACATCGACCAGTATGTACGTACACGTCCGCGACCAGAATGACAACGCTACGTACGCTTCGACCAGGTGGGTCCCGACTGTCAGGAACTTCCTTGCGTGCGAAGATGTAGCTGGTGGGTCCCAGCAGTCAGGGGGCGAATCATTTTTTTTGCCCGGACACACTTCCTTGCGTGCGAAGATGTCGCTGGTAGGTCCCAGCAGTCACGGGAAACGTTTTTTCGTGAAATACGGTTGCCCGTCCGGTGGGTCCCTGCTGTCAGGTGGAGGAATCATTATTTTCCGCTTAATAAGGAGGCACTTCCTTGTTGCGGCCGTGGACCCAGTTGTCAACCTCTCCACGTACAGTCCACGTCCGATGGAAGCCGTTCCTTGACCACGTTGACCACGCCGTGCCGAGAGCACCAGGGCGGTGGACGATGGCGAGGCCTAGGAAGGGGACGACGCAGAGCCGAGGAAGAGGCGGCAGTGGATGCCCACGCGTAGAGGAGTATGAGGGTTCACTGGTTCGCTGCGGTGTGAGGCCGTCGTCGCCGCAGAATAACAGGGGGTGTGGGTGAGTAGAGGGCTGGCCTGGCCAGCGGTTGGAGTAGTAGGGGGCGGTGAGGCCTCCGCCGCATCACAGTCGTCCACGGGAGGCAGGAGCACGAGGCACGACCGGCGCTGGTTTCGGCGGCTGGAGCAAGAAGACCAGAGGTTGAAGAAGCACTACTGCCGTTGGATGGACATCGTACGGTCACTAGAGCTAGAATCGTCCATATTGACTAAGTTGACAAAGCCCTCCGTCCCCGTCAACTTAGTTGGCCCACAAGTCAGCCTCCCACTATTGTGAGTCCCAGCTAGCAGGGGGTATTCATTTTTGTTGTGTAATAAGGAGGCACTTCCTTGCATGCGAAGATATAGCTTGTGGGTCCGACCTGTCATCGTTGGGAACGTTTTTTTCATGAAATACAGAGGCCCTTCCGGTGGGTCCCAGCTGTCAGGTGGAGGAATTATTATTTTGTGCGTAATAAGGAGGCATTTCCTTGCGTGCGGCCGTGGACTACTACCTCTTGAGCACTGCGTTGGATTTCCCCGAAGAGGAAAGGATGATCCAGCAAAGTAGCAGAATATTTCCCTCAGTTTTTGAGAACCAAGGTATCAATCCAGTAGGAGGCTACGCGCGAGTCCCTCGTACCTACACAAAACAAATAGCTCAACGCAACCAACGCGATTAGGGGTTGTCAATCCCTTCACGGTCACTTACGAGAGTGAGATCTGATAGAGATGATAGATAATATTTTTGGTACAAAGATGCATAGTAAAATAAAAGGGCAAACTAAAAAATCAAAGCAATAATAAACTAATGGAAGATTGATATGATGAGAATTGACCCGGGGGCCATAGATTTCACTAGTGTCTTCTCTCAATTGCATAAGTATTCTACGGTGGGTGAACAAATTACTGTTGAGCAATTGACAGAATTGAGCATAGTTATGAGAATATCTAGGTATGATCATGTATATAGGCATCACGTCTGAGATAAGTAGCTAGACCGACTCCTACCTGCATCTACTACTATTACTCCACTCATCGACCGCTATCCAGCATGCATCTAGAGTATTAAGTTCAAGAAAACAGAGTAACGCTCCAAGCAAAACACATATCATGTGGTGAATAAAAATATAGCTCCAAGTAAAATTACCGATGGTAGTAGACAAAAGAGGGGATGCCTTCCGGGGCATCCCCAAGCTTCGACTTTTTGGTGTCCTTGGATTATCTTGGGGGGTCCATGGGCATCCCCAAGATTAGGCTCTTGCCACTCCTTGTTCCGTAATCCATCAAAAGATTTCACCCAAAACTTGAAAACTTCACAACACAAAACTCAACAGAAATCTCGTGAGCTCCGTTAGCGAAAGAAAACAAAAGACCACTTCAAGGTACTGTAATGGACTCATTATTTATTTATATTGGTGTTAAACCTACTGTAATCCAACTTCTGTATGGTTTATGAACTATTTTACTAACCATAGACTTATCAAAATAAGCAAACAACACACGAAAAACAGAATCTGTCAAAAACAGAACAGTCTGTAGTAATATGTAATTAACGCAAACTTCTTGAACTCCAAAAAATCAGCCAAAATAGGAAGACCTAGGCAATTTGTTTATTGATCAGTAGCAATTGGAATCACTATTTTATCACGTTTTGGTGATTTTTAATAATTTTATTCGTGAACATAAAGTTTCTGGAAATTACAGCAAGATCGAATAACCATCATCCAAGAATATCCTATAGGTTTAACTTGGCACAAACACTAAGTAAAACATAAAACCACATCTAAAAAGAAGGTAGATGGATTATTTATTCCTAAACAGAAGCAAAAAAACTAAAAATAAGATTGGGTTTCCTCCCAACAAGCGCTATCGTTTAACGCCCTTAGCTAGGCATAAAGCAAGGATAGATCTAGGTATTGCCATCTTTGGTAGGCAATTCTTCAATGAGGCATCTACCTTCCTTAGAAATTTCTTTATTTTTAGTAATTATCAAACTTTGAGGCACAAGATCGAAAAATTCATTCGTAGCAAAAGGTTCCTTAATGATAGTAAAAAGATCGGGATGAATACTTATAGATTTTAGATCCGCAGTTTCCTTACTAGAGGATTCACCCTTATTTTTAGGAACATACATAAGCTTGGCAATTTTAGCAGGTGGACTTGGAGTATTCTTTACGGAAGAAAAAGCGGTTCCCAAGTTGGTTATGATACCCTCAAGTTTATCGATTCTAGTGGAATCTTGATTTATTCTCTCATTAACTATGGGTTCCTTCTCCTTAATATTTTTCAAAGTTACTCCTACCTCAGATCCATATTGGGTAATTTGATTGTGGATCTTTTTATCTAGATTTTCAATTAACTCAACGGTAGCAACTTTATTTTCAATAATTTCAAGTCTTTGCATTACATGCTCCAAAGTTAACATAGTACCATTAACCAAAAGAGGTGGTGAGCCAAATAAATCTATCAAAGCATTATAAGAATCAAAAGTATGGCTACCCAAGAAATTCCCTCCGGTAATGGTATCAAGGATATATCTGTGCCAAGGATTAGTACCCACATAAAAATTGCAGAGAAGAACTGAAGTAGATTGCTTCTTGGTAGATATATTTTGAGCATTGCAAATTCTATACCAAGCATCTTTTAGATTTTCTCCTTCCCTTTGCTTAAAATTTAGAACTTCATTCTCGGGAGACAACGGAGAAGATATAAGACTAGCCATAACGACAAGCAAGCGAGAAGAAGGCAAACAGAAAAGAGAGGGCGAATAAAACGACAAGGGTGAAGTGGGGGAGAGGAAAATGAGAGGCAAATGGAAAATAATGTAATGCGAGAGATAAGGATTGTGATGGGTACTTGGTATGTTGACTTTTGCGTAGACTTCCTGGCAACGACGCCAGAAATTCTTCTTGCTACCTGTCGTTGTGGGTGCACGGCAGATGCCAAGGGATGGCTAAAGAGAGGAGGAGGCTCGTGGGTGCTGGTGGGCTTCGGAGGCGAGGTTGATATGCGCGGGCGCGGGACGCCGGACATACCCAGGTTCGGGGCTCTCCGGAGAGATAACACCCCTAGTCCTGCCGAGTTTAGTTGGATGGTGGATAGTACAATGTTGCTCCTGGAGCTGTTTGAGGAGGAGGGAGGCAGGCCAAGGCTCCGGCTGCTCCTTCTCCTTCGTGTTGCTATGTCTCTGTTGGATATCTTGTGTTGTCTCTCTCTCGTCTCCCTATCTGGCGCGGACTCCTGAGGGGTTTTAAAGACCAACCCACCCAGGGTTACAACGGTAATATGCCGAGTCGGTGGGCCCGTATAGTCGGTGTCCGGGGTGCCGGGCTGGGTCCCGCTTGGGGGCTTATGGTTCGCCGGGTTCCCCTAGGTGCGGGCCCCGCGTGCCTAGGGGGACTGTGCGCCGTCTTGTCGATCGCCGTATGCGTGGCGGGTCGAGTCGCGCCATGATGTTCTCCGTCAGGCCTCCGCTTGCTGTCGTCATCGATAAGGGCGGGGACACTGTTGTCGTGCCAGCCCTAGTCAGCGGTTAGGTAAGGGGCACTGTTGCCACGCTCTGGCTGACCACGGGCATGGGCGGGGGCACTGTAGTCTTGGTCATCAGTGACTGAGGTCTCGTCCCATCGTACGGCCTAGATGGGACGGGAGCTGACCCCTGGCTGGGTTGCCGTGGATGCCATGGGTGGCTTGGCTTACTGGGGAAGCCAAGGCCGCGCCGGGTCGAGTTGCCTTGCATCAGCCGCTGCGGCCGGGTTGACGTACCTTGCTGAGTCGAGGGTCTTGGTCGGGTCGCGCGCCTTGCCGGGTCGAGCGACCCCAGCCTGGCGCATGCCGGTTTGCGAGGCGATGCGGGCCCCACTGTTTTTGAAATAGATCCGGGTTCCATTGCCTGCCCGGGGTTCATCCCCCCAACAGTAGTCCCCGAAGCTGTGAAGGTCCGCCGTCTTCGGATGAGTGCGCCTTCGCAGCTTCCCCCTCGAGCAAGGCGGAGTTTGCGAACGCCGGGTCCGGCAACACCCACTGTGTGCCTGTTTTCTCGGAAACCGGATCGCGGCGTCCCGATCATGGCGGGAACCGAGGAGTCCGCCGAATCTTGAGGCGATCCCTCGGGCTTCGCGCTGGTGCCACGTGGTGCTCGGAAGCCGGAGGGGCCTGACAGGCCACGCGCGTGACGGGACCGGGCAACGGGCCGCGGGCCCGCCGTTGCGTGCCCTTGGCCACGCGTGCGGATTTATTGCGGCGTCTAGGGGCCGGTTGCACTTCCCCGCGCAGTTAGTGCGTGCGTACGTGCGCACTTATTGCAGGGTAGTGGAACGGGCGCGTGCAGACGATCCCACTTCCCTGCTTGAACCGGGCTTATAAATTGAGGGGCAAGGAGTGGCGGGCATTTTTCGCCGCGCCTCCTGTCCCCTTCTCTCGCCCTGCTCCTTGCTATCGACGCACAGCTGCGCCGCAGCCCCGAAAGCAGAGCTCTTCTCCGCCGTCCTTGTTCCTTCCGCTTATCCATGGCACCGCCGTCGGGCTCTTGGATGGGTTCCAATGTCACCGACGCATTTACATCACGCAGCTGAAGCCAAGGGCGCTTGCCGCAGAGACGGACGTTGGTGTCCGCCACAAGGGCGCAGCAAAGGCCCCACCCGAGGGGCAGGAGCGCGTGCCTTCCTTACCCACTTTGAGCGCTGGCTTGGCTGCCGGGCGAAGCGCCTTTCTTCCGCGCTTTTCGGAGTTGTTTGGGCTTCAATCGCACCATCTCGGCGCCGCGCCATTGTCCAACTCTCCGCCTTCGTGACCTGTGGCGAGGGTACTGGGGTCGAGCCGACGATCGACCTCTGGCGCGCTTCTTCTCCTTGAAGCAGCAGGCCCGCCGGCCGGGAGTTCGCCGACCGCGCGCTGCCGTCATCTCCAAGCGGTCGGGGCAGACTTCCCAAGATTCCGCTGAGGATTCTGCCAAGAAGTGGCAGAATTCTTTCTTCTACGTCCGCAATCTTGGCGCGGACCACATCAATCTCCCCCCTTTCGCCATGGCGCCGCCGCGGGCGAAGACGATCTGGGGCTACTCGCCCTGGCGCCCGTCGCAAGAGATCGTCAGCCTCTCCGAGCGGGTGACGGTGATGAGGATGCAGGAGGGGCTCACCGGCACGGACCTTCTCGCCGCGTTCATCACCCGCCGGGTCCTCCCGCTTTAGAGGCGCTCCTACCTCATCGGCGAGATGATCGGCCTACAGGACCCCAACCGAATGCGGTCGACGCGGCTGTCTGGGGAGCAGGCCGCGCGCGCCGTCAACGCCATCTCCAGGGCCAATCTTGGAGAGGATTGGCGATTCGGCAAGGCGCTGTATAGCCAGGCGAACCCGGCGCCGCAGGTGAGCGTCTGGTCTCCTTACTTTGCCGTCGCGCATCTTCTTGTTCGTCCCGATGCATCGCGGGCGGTTCTTCTGAATGCGATCCGGTATCCTTATGCCCGGGCTCCGCTACAGGTGGGCCGGTGGCACCAGAGGAGCCCGCGGCCCAAGGCGGCGAGGAGGTGGCCGAGTCCAACGCCGGCGCTATGCACCGAGCCGGTAAGCTTCGAGTCTTTCTCTTATTCATTTTGTCTTGATTTGTTGCCCGCATAGCGGTGAAGGCGATGCTGACGCTGGTTGCTTGGTGCAGCGGCGTTGGGCGGGGGAGGCAGCGCTACAGGCGGAGCTGGACCCTCGCATGGGGCGGCGCCGAGCCGCCGCAAGACGGCAGAAGACAGCGCCGTGCGCGACCCGCGGGATCAAAGCACGCAGCGGACCCGGCCGAGCCCAGAAGGCCGGCCAAGAAGAAGCGCGCGAAGCCGATCCCGGTCCCGGTCTTGACGGGGTAAGTTCTGTTTGCCGCTTGCGCCTAGATTTCCTGTATTTTTTTGCTTATTCTGCCTTCTTCCTCAGGTCGCCGATTGCGCTGGCGGGGGTGGCGGCGGAGGCCGCGGCCACCGAGGGGACCGCGTTCCGCAGGAGCCGGACCGACCTCGCCGGTCTGGCCGGGGAGGAGGGGCGAGGCGACTCGGACCTCGGCCTGGACCCGGACGGCGCCGAGGCCCTGGCCTGGCGTGATAGGAACCGGGCCGAGGCGGAGCTGGAGGCGGCATCGGTCCGGGCTTGGACCGACGCGACGGCGGGGTGGGCGCGAGGCGACGCAGAGCCGGCCTGGCGCGAGATGCCAGAGGGCATGGTGGTGGAGGCGACGGTTTTTGAACCGCCATCGGTGAGAGAGCGCGGCCGTGGGGGCCGGCCCGAGGTGCTGCTCCTTGACCAGGAGGTCGTGGAGGTGGGGGGCGATACCCCGCCGCGAGCCAACATTGTCGAGCGCGCGGGGGTTGACGGCGGTGGAGGCGGCGTCCCGGAGGGGGAGCCGTTGGCGGCGGCACCGGAGGCGCCGTCGGCTATGGAGGAGGCACCACAGGCGGCGGTGCCTGAGGTGGCGAAGCAAGGCGCCCTGGTGTCCGGATCACCGTCGGCGCCGGAAGGGCGCCGAGAGGTGCTGCTGCAGCGCATAGCGGCGGGGGCACGCCTGGTGCCCGGTAGAGCGGGCGCCGAGCTGCCGTACCACAGCCGCGCGAGCGGGCGCGACCGCCTTCGGGCCCAGACTCGAGGAGGCGGCGCTGATGCCGCTACCGCCGCCTCTGTGAGGCCAGGCGGAGCGCCTCGAGGCCTTTGCCCGGGCCGAGACGGAGCGGACACGCGACCTGGAGCGCGCCGTCCTGGTAAGTCCTTCTTCTTCTTGTTTTCTTGTGATTTTATCTCTATGGGCGCGCCAACAAGACCCACTGGTGTAGCCTCGAGATTCGGGCCAATCAGGTAACAGTTGGGCCAAATCTTAGGCCTTGTGTTGACTTTGGTCTTCTTTTCAGCATCTTGACGCCTTCCGGGTCGAGGCTTACAACCGGCTCCTGGGCAAGCATCGGGAGCTCAGGGAGCGGCTTGCTGCCAAGGAGGAGGAGCTTTGCGCCGCAGCAGGTACTTTGCTGAGCTCTTCTCTTCTAGTGGGGGCGCGCTAGCGCACCCACTGGGTGTAACCCCGAGATTCGGGCCAACTGTGTAATAGTTGGGCCAAATCTTAGGCCTTGTCTTATTTTTTTCTTCCTGCTGAGTTCTTCTTCTTTGCAGCCAAGGTGCTGTCTTGGCGGACCCGGCTGTTCCGGGCCGGTCATCACTATGACTGGCTGGTTGCTGATTCCGGTCGTCTCGGCGTCGAGGCGGCGCAGGTGAGGGCGGAGGCGGTCGCGGCCCGGCGGTCTCTTGACGAGGTCAGCCGGCTGCACAAGCAGCTGGCGGGTCACAAGAGCCACCTCGAGGACGAGGTGGAGCTTCTTAAGGCGGAGGCCGCCAAGGCGGTGGAGGCGCAGCAGGCCCTGATCGAGGCAGACCAGTAGCGCGGCTAGCTGGCCGACGACAAGGGCCGGCTCCAGGCCGAGGTGGAGCGTCTGCGGGAGCAGGCCACCGCGGCGGATGAGGCCCGCCAGGCCGAGGCTCGCCGCCGTGAGGCGGCCGAGAAGGCGACCGAAGACAAGGACGCCGAGCTGAAGGCGGCCCTTGCTAAGGCGGCCGACCTGGAGAGGGCGCTCGGGGAGCGGGACCGCGCCTTGGAGCAGGAGCGACGTGGTACGTTGCTCGAGGCGCAGCACCTGGAAGAGTCCTTCTCCAGTAAGTGCTGCTTCTTTGTTGTTTGCCGGGTCGGGACCCGACCCTTTCTTCCTTGTTGCCCTTCTGACTTGCTTCGCCTTTGGCTGCAGGGGCCTTTCCGGAGACGCAGCGGCTGGTGGAGGAAGCCATCCGCTATCAGCGTGACCCGACCGGCGTTGTCGGGTCCGGGACGGATCCGCTGACAGCTTGGACCTTCCCGGAGGTCGTTGCCGCTGCTGAGGCCGGCTGGGGGCCTTGGGAACGCAGATGGAGCGGCTGTCCCGAGCCGGTACCGCGATGACGGCGGCCTTGTGGCCGGGTTCCGTCCATCCGCACAACTTCTCGCGTCTGGCGCGCTGGTTGGAGATGGGCCCGGATTGCCTTAGTGACTGGCGCGTTTCTGCCGCCCGGGCTGGTGCTGAGATGGCGCTCCGGATCGCGCTGTCTCGGCATCCGGATCTTCAGCTAGACGCGCTGATGGGTCAGCGCGCTGGCTCGTAGCCGTTGCTGCAGGAGCATGCCGACCGGACCGCCTCCCGGGCCAGCTACATCGCCGGGTTCGCCTTCCACGACGAGTTCCATCCGGAATGGATGGAAGACGGCGCGGTCGTGGCTGGCAACGACTACGGCTTGCTTCTTCGCAACCCGGAGGGCAGCTCGGAGGAGACGGTCATCTACGGCGACGCGGAGGTCGGAGAGGATACCGGTGCTTCGCTAGACCCGGAGGCCGGCCGGGGGGAGCCGTCGACGTCGCGGCACGGCGCTGGGAATGCCTGAGAATCTTTTGTAGGAAATTCTGTTAAGTAGCAGGTCCACCCACCCACTGGGGGTTTTCAGGGTGTAATGAACTCGGGCCGTTGGCCTTTGCTTGAAACATTTATGTGTAAATGTTGTGAGTGTTTATTTGCTTTTTGCCTTCTGCTTTTTTCGAACTTATTTCATGCGCTGTTCCTCCTCAAGCTTCCCCAGCGAGTCGACGGCCGAGGCTCCAGTCCGTGAAAAGGGGTTAGGCTCTTCGAGAGGCGGCTGCAGGAGTTGGGTCCTTAAAAAACGTTGAGCGCGAGCGAAACACCCACTGGGTCGGCTTGCAGCAATCCGGCTTGGCCGATTGGCGAGCAGCCGGTCATGTGGCTAACTTAGTTGACGAGCGTCAGGCCGGGTTGGTCGACCCGGTGGCTTTGACTTAGTGTATGAATCGTAGGGGAGCTTTAGCCCGTTGTGCTTACCCGCCGTCAGCCAGAGCTGGATCTGCGGTTTTAGGGCGAAGTGGGGGGCCGCGGCATCCTAACTTATCAGGAATCACTAAGCGAAGTGGCGGGGTGATGATCAAGCCGGTCGGCGGCCTGGTTCGGTAGTAAGGTGGTGTGAAATATTGACGCAATAAATTGGTCGGCAAAAGGCAGCCCCCGAGTCTCGTTCGGGGACCCCATAGTTTCATATGCTTACAAAAGGCGTGGATACATACATTCTTTCGGCTAACTATAAAACGGACGGAGGAGTTCCGCGTTCCACGGCCGGGTCGTTTCTTCGTCGGCGGTGTCCCTCTTGCGCTTCTTCGATTTGCGTACATCGATGAGGTAGTAGGTGTTGCGGTCGCGCAAAGCCCTGCTCATGAGGAATGGGCCTTCCAATGGAGAGGACAGCTTGTTCTGGCCTGCCTGCTTTTGGACGAGTCGGAGGACGAGGTCGCCTTCGCGGAATGCGAGAGGCTTGATCTTCTCGCTGTGGTAGTGCCTCAAGCCTTGCTGGTAGATAGCCGAGCGGCTAAGTGCCAGAAGGCGCGCCTCTTCGAGCAGGTCGACGCCGTCTTCGCGTGCTTCTCTTGCCTCTTCTTCAGTGTACATCGCGACGCGCGGCGAGTCGAACTCGACGTCGGTCGGGATGATGGCTTCTGATCCGTAGACGAGGAAGAACGGGGTGAACCCGGTCGACCAGTTTGGTGTCGTGCGCAGACTCCAGAAAACCGCGGGCAACTCGTCGAGCCAACTGCTGGGTGAGCGGATAAGTGGCTCGACGAGTCGCGGCTTGATGCCGGATAGGATGAGTCCGTTGGCCCGCTCGACCTGCCCGTTGGATTGCAAATGTGCCACGGAGGCCAGGTCGAGGTGGATGCCTGAGATGGAGCAGTTTTGCTCTAGCGCGCCCTTGGCGAAGTTGGTGCCATTGTCGGTGATGATGCTATTCGGCATGCCGTATCGCACCGCTATGTCCTTGATGAACCGGACGGTTGTTGGCCCGTCTAGTTTCTTGATTGGTCTTGCCTCGATCCATTTGGTGAACTTGTCCACTGCCACCAGCAGGTCGCCATGCCGCCGAGGCGGTTTTGAAGGGTCCCACCATGTCGAGTCCCTGCACCGCGAAGGGCCAGCGATCGGTATGGTGCGGAGGCCGACGCCGGCTGGTGGCTGCGCTTTTTGCGCCCGCATCCTTCGCGCTTGAGGATGAGCGACTCAAGCGTTTTCGAGGGGTCATACAAGAGAAGCCGTGGCGGAACGCCTTGGCCACGATGGACCAAGATGCAGCGTGGTGCCCGTGACTCGCCTCGGTGAATGTCGAGGAGGATGTCGATGCAGCATGTCTCGCTTTCGACGCGGCGTTGAACACGCCGGTAGAGCTGCTTTTGACGAGCTCGTTGTTGATGATGGTGTAGGCGGATGCCCGGCGCTGAACTTGCCGAGCCTCGGTCTCGTCCATGGGGAGAGCCCCGTTTTCCAGCCATTCTGATATTGGCAGGGCCCAAGATGGGGCCGTGATGGTGGTGAAGACGGCCACCTGGGTGGGTTCCGAGTCGGCGGCTCCTGGGCCGGGTTGAGCAGCCCCTGGGTTGGTGGCGGCAATGGCCGGGTCCGGTGTGATGGTGGCCGGGTTGAGCTGAGCAGCCCCGGGACGGGTTGAGCAGCCCCCGGGCTGGGTTCAGCAGTCCCCGGGCCGGGTTCGGCAGTCCCCGGGCCGGGTTCAGCAGTCCTCGGGCTGGTTTGAGCAGTCGCCGGGCCGGCTTGCGGCGCTGCCGGGTCTTCTGGGACGTGGATGGACTCGGAGTCCGGCGACGGCTTGACGGACGGCTTGCGCAGGTGCTCGAGGGAGACGCCGGACGGGATGTGTCGGGGATATACCCCGCGGTGTAAACCGGCCGGAAGTTAACCCGGCCGGACTTGGGCGGTTTATTTGAGGTCCCGCTGGCACTTGGCGATATTCATCTGGTGACCCGCCCAGACCTGGCCATTTACTAGCAACCCACCAGGACGTTGTAACTCACTGGTGACCCGGCGGACGGGTCAGAGGAGCGACAAGACCCGGTGGCCCGTCTAGCGGTTCATGAAGGCCGGTTCAACTATTGTGGGCCGGTTTTAAGAGGAAAGGCATGAGGAATATTTACCTTACAAGGAGTTAAGACCAGGACTTGTATCCGGTTTGCATTAGAGATAGACTAGTCCTAATCCTAATAGGACTCCACATGTAACCCGCCCTTCAACATATATAAGGAGGGGCAGGGCTCTAAAGAGGGGAAGCGACAAGCTACAAGCAAGAAGAAACAATCTTAGGGCTAGACACAAAGAGGAGAGCCGGTTTACGGCGACTCCTCGTGATGATAATGAGACCTAGCCTCAAACAACATTTAGGGTTTTACCGGATGATGTTTCCGGGCCCGGTTGTCCAAATCCTGTCTTGTGTTATGCCTCTCGATTCCGCCAACCCCTCTCAAGCTACCACATAGATGCGTTGGCCTCGCGACTAAGTCCTGACACTAAGGACATCTCCCGTGACAATTCCACGACAGTTGGCGCCCACCGTGGGGCTCGCGCACGGTGGTGTTGAGTTCTTGGAGGGATCTTATCTAGGGTTTGAGAAGTTTGCATCCGGATGAGGAAAAGACCGGTTTCTTGGAAGGATCTGCATCAACTTCCGAGAGGATTGAATCATTGCTGCGGCTACACTCGCGGAAGTTACGGTTAAGTACTAATAGTGGCACGGTTTACGAGATCCGATGGATTTTAGAAAAGTACTAGATACTACTTCTAGTACATGAGCTCTAAATGTAGCAAGTTTTGATTGATCGACTCGGATGCATCACGAAAGACTCAAGAAGCATCAAGGAAAGATACCAATAAAACAATATGTTCGCTGCCGAGATGGAAAAAGTTCTACGGCGAGACAAAATTCTGTTCGGATCTGTTGTTGCAATTACGGCCAAGTGTCGACCGAAACCAACAAAAGTTCTACAGCAGCTGATATATGCCGTGTGGTGGGCAGGAGTCAAGTCCCAAGTTAAATCCATAAAGCGACGTGCTATAGCAGCGGTTACAGTTGATAGTTTTTGGATCGGTCAAATCAGCCACGACGTGGACTCTACTATCGTTGTTTGCACAGTGCCTGGCCTCCCGTCCACCCCATACCGGCTCCGCATCGACTCACCAAGCCGCGTGTGGTCTACCTCTAAACCACCATTGCAGGCTTACCTCGCTGCTGTTCCTTCGAGCTGCCCCCGCCGATGGTTCGTGACATCACCTCGTCGCACCGCGCTGGGTCGCCACCGCCTCGTCGTTTCGCCTCCACGCCGCATTCTACTGTCCGACTTGACAAAGTCTGAAGCAACCAAACCGAGTCGACATCATCGAGAGAAAGACCAAAAACTAGTATGGATACCTGCAAGGAAAGTCACGGGCGTTTTTGAAAGGATGAGGCCGGAACTCAGTTTCCGTTTCTGTCTCTAAATCGCCGCCGTACTCCACTTCGCTTGAGTCTCTGCTGCGGATGAGTGGTCGTCACTGCCGTCGCTAGACCGCCTCCGCAATGGTCAGCACGGTACCGTGAACCGCCCGCTTTTACCACGGCGTCAACACGCCGTTTCCACATTGATTTCAACCTGGCGTACTACTTCAATGATTGCCATGGTTCGCCGCCATGGCCGGCGGGTCACCATCACCAACTTCGACCCGCTAATCCGAGCGCCTTCCCTGCCGATGAACCGCCCTTCCCATGTTGCGGGTCGCCGGTCCCCTCTGAAATCGCCTTTGAATTGCCACGGCAGTCAAATCGCGTTTCCAAGTCGCCTGCTCTGTTCTAAGCAATCGAGCTACCGCAAAACTACTACCTCAGCGCGCTTTCACCTGCCTCTGTCAATATACCGGTGCGCATCGCCTCTGGGCTGCGGCCTCGACTCGCCATGGTCGCCCGGGTTTAACCCACCTCTGCAACGGGCTGCGCCCCTCCGTCGGTGTGCCGCGAGCCGCCGAGTTCACTTCCAAGTAGCACAGCGGGTCACCGTCGTTAAGTTACTGAACCACCTCCGGGTCAAGCACCTGTGCCAAGACATCTTTTTCCTTGCCAGGTTGTGCCCCGCCTTGGTCTTGCTTCTCTGCAAAATCTCGACCGCCTCACGCTCGAGCCGCCGCTGCTGGAGCAGCTTGAGTCCCCGCCATGCTTGGCATTAATCCGGCATCGTTGAGCCGCCTCACCTCTGAAGATCCGTCATGCCAGCTGTACCTTAACCCGCCACTGCTGCCGCGGTTCTACCTCCATCTGTGAGCCGACCTCCATTGGCGAGTCGCCGACCGCGGTCCCGCCGTGCCGGTGCCTCTCCAACCTGCTGCCCTAGCTGCAGCCCCATGCCTCCGGGTTTCCGCGACCATCCTCTGCGCCCTCAGCGGCAGAGTTCTTCTACGCACGGTTTTTCCGCGGCCGTTTCTCCCTTCTCTACTACCGGAATATCACCAAGTCAGCGCCTTTGAGCTGCCAAGGCTGAACCGCCGTCGAGTCGCTGCTGCGCCAAGACACCACCAAGAACCGCCGGTATCCGTTTCATCAATCCACCTCGGCTGCAGCAGAGTGCCGCTTCACTACCGTGTTGCCAAGTCACCGTCGCCATACTCACTGGCTGTGGCCGTGTTGCTGAGACCTCCCGCCGCCGAGACCTGCCGCGGCCTTCCCCTCCGCTGTCTCAAACCGCCGTGGCCACCGAGGTCTTCGCGTCTGCTCTGACTCCGAAAACGCGTGTGTATCAAACCGCCGCCCACGCGCGTACATCCAGCGCCAGGAGAACGCCCGTGATCGATCCTATGGCCGCGCCCCCCTGTCGCCGCTGCTGCTCCACCTCCAGCCTCCTAACCTTGGCCGCCGAGCCATCCTGCCTTCTGATCTCGTGCGCCTGACGCCACTTGAAGGAAACGGGGAAGTAGGGAGTGTTGGATAAGAAGAGATTGATTGGAGAGATTCTCTGAAAAAAAAAACAGGTCAAATACGATCCGGAGGGTCCGTCTGAGCCGGCTGGTGCAGTGCTTTACGCCATCACCTCTATTTCGGTGAACGGATCATTCATCATCCGACGTCGTTTGCCATCTGCAAACATCAGGTGCTATCCATCTCAAATTTGTTTTATCAACACATATTATTTCTATCAAAGGACAAATTACTTTGATTTGTATATTTTTATATACAGGACCATTATTCACTATAAATGTGGTTTATACCACGGATATGGAGCACGGATTGATAATATTTCCGTCTGGGGATAATCCGGGACATATCACATGATGAATGGACGCACACAAGCTGCTGCTCTTGCGGTCCGGTTCACATCAGATTGTGATCGCGTCTGCTCAATGGACGTGTGCAAATTGCCGCCCCCGAGACCTGATCTACATCAACTTGCTGGAACCACGCCCACGATCGACTCGCCGTCCGTGCGGTTTACCGCTCCTGCGATTGATTCGCTGTCCACGCTGGCTTACAACGCCGCGGCCGGCTCATCTGTTTGCTCTCACGGTCGAACCGCCCGTGATTGATTTTCGCTTCATCATGGTGATCATCAACTCCACGGTGGATAACCCCTGGCATGATATATCAGGTGAAATCCATCCAATATATATATATATATATATATATATATATATATATATATATATATATATATATATATATATACATATTGCCTTCTTTAAAAGAGCAATTACTTTGGCCTGCAAAGTTGTCTAATGCAGGACCCTAAACCGCCATATTGGTGCAAATTTAAAGGCCGTAAGAAAATATCCGCTTAAAAAGAGGGATTCCGCTTAAGGGAAGATGTCTCTCAAAGCTTTGAAGCTCTCAATATCCGGTTCAAAATCCCGGTTCAAGAAGGATTTATCTCTTACAATAAGTTAAAGGTGCCAAAGAGGACCTGCTGCCATGATGCGCGGTTCAAACATGGGTATCATGCCTTATTGGCTTATCATATTATTGATCACTTGGGGCTTGGTCGATCCAACCATAGCCACGCCTCTTGATCGCCTAGTGCCACAACATCACTTGGGGGCTTGGTCGTGTCCGAACCAATGCAACACCTTTTGATAGGCGAAAGCCACCAGATCACTTGGGGACATGGTCAAGTCTGAACTAGTCACGCCTTTGATCGCCTAAGGCCATAGAGTCACTTGGGGCTTGGTCGAACCCAACCATTGCCACGCCACTTGATCTGCATAATGCCACGGTTTCAGCTTGGGGACATGGCTGACTTGAACCATAGCTACACCTTATTGGGAGCTTGGTCGTGTCCGACCATGGTAACACCATCCGATCGGCTCAAGAAAGCCTCTTTTGCAAACGGTTTTATCATTGCCTTTGCTTCCATATTTTTTCATAACTGTTAATTGATTCTTGTTGCGTTTTTTAAACCGATAACATTTTTAAACCGGTTCAAACTGTCAATTACAAATTGGCAGAACACGGTCAAATCCTAATCCGGAGACTATCTGCCCGGTTTGATTTTATGTTACGATCTTATTATGGAGTAAACCGGTGTTCATTAACCCGGCTTGACTTTCAATTACAAGTTGTCAGTACATGATCAAATCATAATCCGGAGACTATCCGCCCGGTCTGGTTTGACTACGAGTCGCCAAGATTATATATGGTTAAACCGTGTTTATCACAACCCGCACGGTTTTATCATAAACCGACACAAAGATGAAAGGAGTTATCATTACTCAAGATTGGGTTATCACCCTTACTACAAAAAGTTGGTAAACCAATGATGTGATTCAATGTCACAGGTATGATATATTTCATTGATTATTCTTAAGTGCAGCCTTGGTTATAAACCTTGGTTATATGTTGGGCATTATGATTCCATCCGCGTAAACCGCCAGACACTTTAAACTTGTTGTATGCAGAGACAGGTTGAATAAAGCATGATGATAAATTATCCGGTGTTTATTAAACCGGCCTGGCTTTAAGATGATAAGTTGCCAGTATATGATGAGAAATTATCCGGTGTTTGTTAACCCGGCCTGGCTTTGGACTATAAGTCGCCAGTACATATTTGGATTGCGCCATTGGAATCATGCGCTTATAAATCATTGGGTTATATTATTCAAATAGCCAAATTTGGCTGAATTTTCATTATGATATTGAATGAATAAGGTTTTTTATACCAGATTATGTTATCTTTCATAGCCAACACGGCTGGATTTTTATTATGGTTATCAATAACCAATATTATAATTGAGGTTTTAAAATTCGCTTTTAGCGCAATGGTTATCATATTATTAATGGATATGATTTATTCTACAATTGAAGGAATAGTCCCGAGTCGCTGCAGGCTTACGACTTGGCACTTGGGGGCTAAATTATTTAAACTGAGATTACATCAAATGTGCAAGTCTCATGTCGCTGCAAGCATGCACCATGACACTTGGGGGCTAATGCAAAGTAATTTTTTGCTCATATTATTGAAGACCCGACTCATCACATTACAATGAGTCGGCACTTGGGGGCTACATAGTATGGAGTATTCAGTTTTTACTAGTCACTGGGATGAACAACATGGATTTCTTTGAAAGTGGCAGTATTTATATTGAAGCAAAGTCTTAAGCCACCACTTTGTTCTGCTCAAAGACTTGGGGGCTACAGGTATTATATTATTATCGAAGAAATATTTTCAAATTCTCTGATTGAGCAAACTAGGTTGACCGGCGTTACCAATCATTATGACCCCGTGGCTGCAACCGCAACGCCATTGATAGTCATGAACCGGCGCTGGCAACAATCATGAACCGTGTCTGCAATAATCATGACTCAAATTATCAAGTTTTTATAACCCGACAGTCTTTGGCAATGATAAAACCGCAAGTTCTCGCATCTTCAAACCGTTGAATATCGATGAGTATTTCAAGACCGATATTTCTTAAACCGCGCTTTGGAAGCCGACTCAAGTGGATTATTCTTCACAATATTTTTATATAAGAAGCCAACATCAGCAATTTGAGTATGAAGCTGGTTATTGACCCAGATTTTCTAGAAGAAGGAAACGACAAAGGACTTAAGACGTCAAAAGCCGGTCTACAAGAATTCTTAACCCGAGCACAACCTGCCAAATTTGTTCTCGTGTTTATTTTGCAGCATAAGTTTACCATGGATAAATCCAAGTTAAACTTGGGGGCTAATGTCGGGATATACCTCATGGTGTAAACCGCCGGAAGTTAACCCGCCGGACTTGGCGGTTTATTTGAGGTCCCGCGGCACTTGGCGATATTCATCTGTGACCCGCCTGCACCTAGCAATTTACCAAAGAACCTGCCAGACGCTGTAACTCACGGTGACCCGGCGGACGGGTCGAGGAGCGACAAGCCCCAAGGGGTCTGCCTAGCAGTTCATGAAGGCCGGTTCAACTATTGTGGGCCGGTTTTAAGAGGAAAGGCATGAGGAATATTTACCTTACAAGGAGTTAAGACCAGGACTTGTATCCGGTTTGCATTAGAGATAGACTAGTCCTAATCCTAATAGGACTCCACATGTAACCCGCCCCTTCAACATATATAAGGAGGGGCAGGGCTCCCCAAAGAGGGGGAAGCGACAAGCTACAAGCAAGAAGAAACAATCTTAGGGATAGACACAAAGAGGAGAGCCGGTTTACGGCGACTCCCTCGTGATGATAATGAGACCTAGCCTCAAACAACATGTAGGGTTTTTACCGGATGATGTTTCCCGGGGCCCGGAGCTGTCTAAATCCCTGTCTTGTGTTGCGTCTCTCGATTCCGCTCAACCCCTCTCAAGCTACCACATAGATGCGTTGGCCTCGCAACTAAGTCCTGACACTAAGGACATCTGCCGTGACAATTCCACGACAGGATGGATTGACGTGACGAGGCGATCTTGGCGAGTGTGTCGGCTGCCTCGTTCTCCGCGCGCAGGACGTGGCGGAAGTCGCATCCATCGAAGGATCCGAACAGCTTCTGGACGAGGAAGCGATAGCTTGCCATGTTGGGGTCGCGAGCGTCCCACTCGCCGTAGCACTGCTGCAGCACCAAGTCCGAGTCACCGTAGCACAGGATGCGCCGGATGCCGAGTTCCTTGGCAAGCCGGAGGCTGTGCACAAGGGCTTCGTATTCGGCGACGTTGTTGGAGGTGGCGAAGTGGATCTGGAGTGCGCAGCGGAGTCGGTCACCCTTCGGGGATGACAGTACGATGCCGGCCCCTAAGCCGAGCCGCATCTTGGACCCGTCGAAGTGCATGCGCCAGTGCGTCAAGTCGGGAGGCGGCGGCAGGTACTGGGTCTCGGTCCAGTCGACGAGGAAATCGGCCAGGGCCTGAGACTTGATCGTGGTGCGGGGCTTGTTGTAACATCCCAATTTTTATTAAATTTGTATGTTAATAGAATCATTCAATGCATATCATATTTCTTCGCATTTTGGACTTTCAAAAATATTCAAATAATATTTTTCCACTCGAGAAAAACAAATGAGAGGGGATAAGATGACTTCCTCAAAATATAAAAGAGATGGAAATTTCATTTGAATATTAGTTGGAGTTTTTAGAACTTATTTGGTATTTATTTGATTTGCAAAAAGTGCATTAGATGCATTAGGAAAATATTTTCAAATTCTTCTATGGTTGAATAAATGTTCATTGTGCTCTAGATATTCCAAGGTAATTTCAGAAATTATTGTGGTATTTTTATTAATTCATTTGAATTATTTAGGGCCACTTAGTGTTCGGTGTTTAAAAAAAAACACATACACACAACCTGGACCGCGGCCAGCTCGGCCCAGGAGCACCCCACAGGCCAGCGAGGCCAAGGCCCAGCCACAGCGCTAGGGCAGCCAGCGCCCAGCGCCCGCCACGCACGAGCCGCCTCCTCCTTTCGCTCATTGCTGCCGCCGCTTCAGTGGGACCCGCACCCCTGTGTCGTCTCTAACCTCCTGCTCCTCCCGCTGGATGAGCACGCACACGCCAAGACCTCGAACCCGCCGGCCAAGCTCTCGGATAGAGCTTATCCTCGCCTCCCGAGCCCTCTCTCCGCGCCTATAAGAAGCCATCGACTCCCTCTCTCCATTCTCGCCACTCCACGCCGTCCCTCGCTCCCGCAACCACCGTGACCGCGTTGGATCTCGCCGAGCCGAGTATCTCGCCGAGTTTTCATCGCCGTAGACACCCCTACCTCCACTTTGTTTCTTTCAATCTCCATTACTCGCCGAGGCGATCTTGTTGACATGTTTTTCCGCTTAGGTCTCGCTGAACCGCCGCCCGACGACCTGCGTCCTCGCCGAGCGCCGAGCCGCCGCCCTCTACCTCGCTGCCCGGGCGCCCGACCACCACCGACCCCACCACCGACCGCCCCGCCTGCCGTCCTCCCGACACCTTCGCTGCCGCCAGACTCCGCCACCCGTCACCGCCAGCCGCAGCCCAGCTGCCGCTGTCATATGTACGCTGTCGTTGCGTCGCCGAGGTGAGCGAACCGCTCGCTCGCTTTTCGTTTTAGTTTTGTTTATTTTCTAGATCGGTTTAGTTTAGTGTTTTTTTATCGGTTCATTCGGTTTAGATTAAACCGATTAGTTTAGATAAACCGATCTCGGTTTTAGTTTTTTTTTCTAGCCGCGGTAGCCGTTTTACTTAAGAAGCGGTCGTCATTGCACGCTCATGAGCTTAACGCTGCCAGCCACCCACAGCCCGCCAAGTGGCCAGGGGCCTGCATGTAGTAGATTTTAATTTTTTGTTTCACTGCTTAGTCCCTAGAAATCACAGATTAGTCCCTGAGCTTAGATTAGCCATAACTTTTTAACCGTAGATCCAAACTCGATGAAACCAGCGGCAAATTCTTCGTATTGTTTAGATCTATCCAAGGGTATCCTTTTGCAAACTTTTGTCAGATTCAAATTTGAATTTATTCAGATTTGAATTCAAACTTCAAATGGCCATATCTCTCAAACCGTAGTCTCCGATTAAGTTGATTCTTTTGCACTTTGTCACCGTAGACAAACCCTATCACCGAACTTTGTCACAATAATTTTCACACAATAGAATCTGCCTATTAATATTTTACTAGTATGCATAGTATGCACTATAGTTCACATCACTTATTGAACCATGTGCCTATGTTGTTTTGCACCTAGAAAATTTTCATGCTAGTTAAGTGTGATGTTTGTTCATTTGGTTTTTCCGAGACTTTTGCTTTGCATGTTCTTTATGGATTCTCTAGAATGTTTGCTTATATTTGTTTATCCTCTTTGCGGTAGATTGCCCGGAGTGCGAAGCAGAATATTATCAGTCTTTAGAATTCAACCAGCAGTACCAAGGCAAGTTGCATCTTGATCATATTTCATTACCTATGTTCTTATTATGCACGTAGTTCTTTGCGGTGGGACTGCATGATAGAAATTGATGCCGCATGACTATGCTTTTCACCCAAGAGTTCATTGAGGTAGGTCTGAACCTTATAACATTGTCGCCATCGTTTTACATTATGTCGCTTCGCTAAGTAGACGTGGATTGGGGAGTGATCATTGTAAAGTATGAGTGACAATGTAGTAAATAGGACCTAAGATAATTAATGAACTACCGGGCGGAAACTTGTTGGAATGGTGGCGAAATGCGGGGCACGATGGGAAATCCATGGTGGTGCACCACTAGTGGACCGTCCGCCAGCTCAAAGAGATCAATCGATTCTCATGTCTAGAAGCTTACGTGTGCAGCCACAAGCCAATATGGGCTCGCTTAGTTGAGTAGTTAGTGTGACCCCTTCCGGATGGGCTAGCAGATGTAGAATGATGTAGGTGTACCGCCTATCCGTGGGTTAAGGGGAACATTTTCGAAAGACTATGTCTCGATCTTCCGATCATGGAGGTGGTCGAGTCTTGTGGGGAAAAGTGCGCAACCTCTGCAGAGTGTTAAAACCTAATCGATTAGCCGTGTCCACGGTTACGGACAAGTTGAGCATCTAGTAGTGGAAATGCCGGGAGATCTCCTCATCTTTAATTAAACAGTCGGGATTTTAAATGGAACTTGAAACGGATGGAGTTGGGTTTGCCAACTCATCCTATGCAAATGTGTAGTAGCAGATTAACATCTTTCTAATAGGAAAAACTAGCTTTATGCAAAAACTAAACTTAGAGCTTTCCACCAGCCAAATTGCATGTACAATTAGGTTCTTTACACTTATGATGTGACTTGCCAAGACATTCAATGTATCGACCTATATGGCTGCAACTTATCACGTTGCGTATATATCCGACGAGGATTAAGGTGCGATAGGTCGATGTTCTACACTCAACCTTGCTCGTGGAGTTGGACTCATTTACTACTTTGCTTCCGCAGTATTTGTTTATTGGCTCTATGCCCTATTTTGTAATAAATGTATTGCTTGCTCCTGGATTATCGATGTAATAAAGAGATGTGTGTTATTTCTGTTATTTCATCGAGTACTGTGTGTGCTAGCAAGTCGATCCAGGGACTAGCACGGTAAGCACAGAGACTTCGACTCTTACCGAGTCGGGTCGCTACAAGATGGTATCAGAGCACACGTTGACTGTAGGACGCGACCTCTAGAAAATGGAAAAGCCATAGGATAAAAACTTTATTTTTCACTTCCTCTATATATCCTTTGGTCTCGTACCGTCTTTACTTCAGTACTAATTTCTTCCCTCTTTCAAAATGTAGATGTCGTCCGCCATTGTCGAGTTCGAGCAGCCCGATGAGACCATGCCCTTTGGACGGCAGCTGATGAAGATCGTGAAGCACCTGAAGATTGGGCTTCCCACCTTTACTGGAACCTTCACCGCCACCTTGCCCGAGGAGACACGTTGGAGGATCGATGCCCATATCCCCGGACGCATCCTCGAAAACCGCACCAAGCCCATTGATTTCCATGTGGATACTGCAACATGGGGCTTGGGCAGGGCATCGCTGCTCACATTGCTCTCGGGCGATTCGGGAGGAGTATGACAAAGACCTCAAGAGGTCCTCCTTCGTGATGTACTGGACGCCACGACGCAAATGGAGATGTGGTGCGTACTCGGAGGACGAGACGATAGCATCCCATATCCAGGACATGGAGGATCACATTCAGATGATGGAGCTGGAGTTGTCGACAACATGATCGTCATCAAGAACCTCATGACCCGCAAGGCCGATCTCGAGGAGGAACTCCAGGGCCCGCATCGAGCATGAGGGAGAGCTGGGCGACTGCAGAGAAGATCGACGACCAAGCTTGAGCTTGAGGAGGCCGAGGAGAAGCTGGATGAGGGATAAAACATCCAGAGGATCACTCTTATGGAGATTTCATCAGCCAGACAAGGACCAGGATGATGAGCTTGAAGATGACGACACGCATAAAGGATGCAAGGACACCGATGTCCACATGGTTGATGGTCCTCATCCGATGAGAGTTAGATTTTATACCACCATGAGAGTTAGAAATTCGATTTCGTTATCCGTTTAGTTTTATCTCATTTGTGAGACCTTGTCAAATCTTGTGACATGGCTTACCTTAGGTTTGATTGTTATTGTGGACCTCTTAATTGAAATTGAATTGGAGTGATTTGAAGTTTTATTGCTATCATGTGCATATGGGTAGTGTGATTTTACTCACTAGGCCTTATTCTATTCTAACTTCTCATCCACTCTAAACCCATCAGATGCCTTCAAGAAGTGACCCCGGGTCCAACTTTCCGCCAGAGCTCACGCAATTGATCCAACAGCAGAATGCTCTTATGCAGATGCTCATTCAAAACCAGAACCAGAACCAAAACAACCACAACAACAACCCACCACCGCCACCCCCAGTTGACAGTCTTACCCGTTTTCTGAGGCTGAACCCACCCGTGTTCTCCAGCAGCACGAAACCGATCATCGCAGATGACTGGCTCCGCAACATAGGAAGGGAGCTAGCCACGGCAGGATGCAATGATACTGAGAAGGTGAAGTTTGCCGCCCATCAGCTGGATGGCCCAGCCGCTGCTTGGTGGGAGAACTACACCACCACATACCCCTTGGAGAGTGTGACTTGGACTCGGTTCAAAGAAGCGTTCAGACCGCTCATGTCTCACTGGAGCCATGAGTCTGAAGAAGAAGGAGTTCCGCAGCTTGCGCCAGGGAGGACGCACGGTATCTCAGCATGTTGATGAGTTCAGTAAGTTGGCCCGTTATGCCCTAGAGGACGTGGCCACCGATGCAGCCAAGCAGAGAAGTTTCGGAGGGACCGAACGATGAGTTGGGAGTTCAGCTTGATCTGGCGACCTTTGCCAACTATCGAGTTGGTTGATAAGGCTACCATTCTCAAGGCAAGCACCAGCAGATGGAGAATCGTAAGAGGAAGTACGGTCATGGGAAGTATAACTCGAGCTCAACAGAAACCCCGCTACAGCCCGCACTCGGGAAGTTCGGATCGTGCACTAGCAAGTTTGAGGAATCATCATAACCATGGAGGTCACATTCAGCATGGGGGAAATGGACCCAACTACCATGGTCACAAGCATGGCAATGGCAATGGCAATGGAGGGAATGGCAATCAGCATCATTTCAACTCTTCTACGCCAATGAAGAAGGATCTGAGTCAAATCACTTGCTTCAAATGCAAGAAGACAGGGCACTACTCCAATGAGTGTCCCGAGCAGCAGAATGGGAATGGAAATGGGAATTCTAGAGGCAAGAAACCTAATCCTTTCACTAAGGGGCATGTGAATCATGTCAATGTGGAAGAGGTCTATGAGCAGCCTGACGCAGTGATTGGTAAGTTCTTGGTTAATTCATTTCCAGCACTCATTCTTTTTGACACTGGTGTATCGCATTCATTCATATCAAGGGATTCATGGATAAACATAAGTTGCCTACCGGAGCTCTTAAGTCACCCATTCTAGTGAGTTCCCCAGAGCCGAGTCTATGGCTAGTCGTGGATGTTTCAGTTGCCTTTGAACATAGGGGGACATATTTTCCCACGGATATGATCATACTAGAGTCACAAGGGTTGGATGTAATCCTAGGGATGGATTGGATGTCCAAGTATGAGGGAAACATTGATTGTGCTAGTAGATCGATTTTCTCACCACCCGAGAGAAGAAGAGGATCAAGTATGTATCCGTGCTTAAGCCTAAGAGGACTCGGTGAACTCTCTTACGGAGTTGTCCAGAAGAAGTACCAGTGGTGAAGGATTATCCCGATGTATTTCCGGAGGAGTTACGGGTATGCCGCCAATCGGGAGATTGAGTTTTGATTGAGTTGCTGCAGTGCAGGACCTATCTCCAAGAGGCCGACGGATGCCCGCTAATGATTTGGAGGAAGTCAAGAAACAGATTAAGGAGTTGCTAGAGAAAGGGTATATTCACCGAGTTCATCACCTTGGGGAGCCCCAAGATTTTAGTGGAGAAGAAGGATGGAACCTTGAGGATGTGTGTGATTACCGCTCTTTGAACGAGGTGACCATCAAGAACAAGTATCCCCTACCGATGATCAATGACTTGTTTGACCAGCTAGAAGGAGCTAGTGTTTTCTCCAAGATCGATCTTCGATCGGGTTATCACCAATTGAAGATCCGTGAGAAGGATATACCCAAGACCGCTTTTACCACAAGGTATGGGCTTTATGAGTATACAGTCATGTCCTTTGGTTTGACTAATGCCCCTGCCTATTTTATGAGCATGATGAACAAGGTGTTCATGGAGTTCTTGGATAAGTTCGTTGTGGTATTCATTGATGACATATTGGTTTTCTCCAAGAATGAGGAGGAACACGCTGAACATCTGCGCTTGGTTTTGGAGAAACTCAGAGAACATCAACTTTATGCCAAGTTCAGCAAGTGTGAGTTTTGGCTCAAGGAAGTCGGATTCCTTGGACATGTTGTGTCGTGAAGGATTGCGATGGACCCTACCAAGGTAGAGTCACCACGGATGGAACGCACCCACCACGGTCGGCGAGATTCGCAGTTTCCTTGGACTTGCTGGATATTACCGGAGATTTATTGAAAATTTCTCCAAGATTGCAAGGCCCATGACAGCGTTGTTAAAGAAGGACACCAAGTTTGTTTGGACTGGAGAGTGTGAAGCCAGCTTTCAAGAGTTGAAGAAGCGTTTGGTTACAGCCCCAGTGCTAATCCTGCCTGACGTACACAAGGACTTTCAGGTGTATTGTGATGCTTCACGTCAGGGACTTGGAGGTGTTCTTATGCAGGAGGGAAAAGTTGTAGCTTATGCTTCACGACAACTTCGACCTCATGAGTTGAACTATGCCACGCATGATTTGGAGTTAGCAGCCGTAGTGCATGCACTCAAGACATGGAGACACTATCTTATTGGGAATCGTTGTGATGTTTACATGGATCACAAGAGTTTGAAGTACATTTTCACGCAGAAGGAGTTGAATCTCCGGCAAAGGAGATGGTTGGAACTTATAAAGGATTATGACATGAGTTTGCATTATCATCCAGGAAAAGCCAATGTTGTGGCGGATGCTTTGAGCCGTAAGAGTTATGTTAATACCCTTACAGCAGGAGGTTTACCTCAGGAGTTATGTGATGAGCTTAGAGACCTTCAGTTGGAAATAGTTCCACGAGGTTATGTTGCCGCACTCGAGGTACAGTCCACCTTGTTGGGAAAAATCAGAGAAGCCCAGAAGTTGGACCGAGGTATTGCTGAGATAAAGGAAATGATGAGCAAAGGGAAAGCAAAAGGATTCCGTGAGGATGAAAATGGAACCATATGGTTTGAGCAACGGATTTGTGTACCCCATGATCCAGAGATCAGGAAGTTGATTCTTCAGGAGGCTCATGACTCACCATATTCGATACACCCAGGCAACACCAAGATGTATTTGGACTTGAAGGAAAGTTTTTGGTGGGCCGGTATGAAGAGAGAGATTGCCGAGTATGTGGCAATATGTGATGTATGTCAGAGAGTAAAGGCGGAGCATCAGAAACCAGCAGGTTTACTCCAGCCGTTGCCGATACCTGATTGGAAATGGGATAAACTTGGTATGGACTTTATCACGGGGTTACCCAGGACCCGTTCAGGTTATGATTCCATTTGGGTGATAGTGGATCGTTTGACCAAGGTTGCTCACTTCATTCCAAAGAAGACCACCTATACAAGTGCTAAGTCGGCAAAGATATATATGACCAGGATCGTATGTCTGCATGGAGTTCGAGGAGCATCATATCGATAGAGGAACGCAGTTTACCTCAAAGTTTTGGAAGCAGATTACGAAACTTTGGGTACCAGCTAGAGTTCAAGACAGCCTTCCATCCAGATCGATGGGCGCATGAGAGAGTCAATCAGATTCGGAGGACATGTTGAGAGCTTGTGCGCTAGACTATGGGTCTAGTTGGGATGATAACTTACCCTACGCAGAGTTTTCATACAACAACAGCTATCAAGCCAGTTTGCAGATGGCCCCTTTCGAGGCATTGTATGGAAGGAAATGCAGGACACCTTTGATGTGGAATGGAGTTGGAGATCGCAAATTGTTTGGACCTGATTTGATTAGGGATTCTGAGGAGAAGGTCAAGTTGATTCGTGACAGGCTTAAGATAGCTCAGTCAAGGCAGAAGAGTTACGCCGATGCTAAACGCAAGGAAGTGATCTATGAAGTGGGAGATAGAGCATATCTTCGAGTGTCTCCACTTCGAGGTATTAAGAGATTTGGAGTCAAAGGAAAGTTAGCCCCACGATTTGTGGGACCATACAGAGTTCTGGAACGTAGAGGAGAGGTTGCATACCAGTTGGAATTACCAGAGGCTTTGTCAGGAGTTCATGATGTGTTTCATGTTTCCCAGCTGAAGAAGTGTCATGCAGAGATGGCAGATATTCCTTTGAGGGATATAGTGCCACTCGAGGCCATTCAGTTGGAGAGCGATCTGACTTATGAGGAGAAGCCGGTTAAGATTCTTGAGACTGCAGAGAGAATCACTCGTACCAAGATCATCAGGTTCTACAAGGTTCAGTGGAGTCACCACACCGAGGAGGAAGCCACTTGGGAACGAGAGGAAGATCTTAGACAAGACCATCCACACCTTTTTGTGGTTAACCCAATCTCGAGGACTAGATTCATCTTAAGGGGTAGGTTTGTAACATCCCAATTTTATTAAATTTGGATGTTAATAGAATCATTCAATGCATATCATATTTCTTTGCATTTTGGACTTTCAAAATATTCAAATAATATTTTTCCACTCGAGAAAAACAAATGAGAGGGATAAGATGACTTCCTCAAAATATAAAAGAGATGGAAATTTCATTTGAATATTAGTTGGAGTTTTAGAACTTATTTGGTATTTATTTGATTTGCAAAAAGTGCATTAGATGCATTAGGAAAATATTTTCAAATTCTTCTATGGTTGAATAAATGTTCATTGTGCTCTAGATATTCCAAGGTAATTTTAGAAATTATTGTGGTATTTTATTAATTCATTTGAATTATTTAGGGCCACTTAGTGTTCGTGTTTTAAAAACACACACACACAACTCTGGACCGCTGCCAGCTCGGCCAGAGCACCCCACAGCCAGCCGAGGCCAAGGCCCAGCCACACTGGCTTAGGGCAGCTGCCCCCAGCACCAGACGCACGAGCCGCCCGCTCCTCCCTTCGCTCGCTGCTGCCGCCGCCGCTGTGGGACCCGCACCCTGTGTCGTCTCTAACCTCCCGCTCCTCCCGCTGGATGAGCACGCACACGCGCACTCCCGAACCCGTCGGCCGAAGCTCTCGGGATAGAGCTTATCCCTCGCTCCCGAGCCCTCTCTCCGCGCCTATAAGAAGCCCTCGACCCCCTCTCTCCATTCTGCCACTCCACGTCGTCCCTCGCTCCCCGCAACCACCGCACTGCCGCGTTGGATCTCGCCGGAGCCGGAGTATCTCGCCGGAGTTTTCTGTCGCCGTAGACACCCCTACCTCCACTTTGTTTCTGTCAATCTCCATTACTCGCCGAGGCGCATCTTGTTGACATGTTTTTTCCGCCTAGGTCTCGCCGGAACCGCCGCCCCGACGACCTGCGTCCTCGCCGGGCGCCGGAGCCGCCGCCCTCTACTCGCTGCCCGGGCGCCCGACCACCACCGACCCCACCACCGACCGCCCGCCGCGCCCATCCTCCCGACACCTTCGCTGCCGCCAGACCCGCCGCCCGTCACCGCCAGCCCAGCCGCCGCTGTCTGTCGACGTCAAAATGTCGTCGCCGAGGTGAGCGAACCGCCGCTAAACTTTACGTTTTAGTTTTGTTTTTTTCTAGATCGGTTTAGTTTAGTGTTTTTTTATCGGTTCATTCGGTTTAGATTAAACCGATTAGTTTAGATAAACCGATCTCGGTTTTAGTTTTTTTTTTCTAGCCGCGGTAGCCGTTTTACTTAAGAAGCGGTCGTTCGCCGTGTACGCTTCCGCAGCGAACGCTGCCAGCCACCCACAGCCCGCCAAGTGGCCAGGGGCCTGCATGTAGTAGATTTTAATTTTCATTTCACCGCTTAGTCCCTAGAAATCACAGATTAGTCCACGAGCTTAGATTAGCCATAACTTTTTAACCGTAGATCCAAACTCGATGAAACCAGCGGCAAATTCTTCGTATTGTTTAGATCTATCCAGTGGTATCCTTTTGCAAACTTTTGTCGATTCAAATTTGAATTTATTCAGATTTGAATTCAAACTTCAAATGGCCATATCTCTCAAACCGTAGCTCTGATTAAGTTGATTCTTTTGCACTTTGTCACCGAGACAAACCCTATCACCGGAACTTTGTCACAATAATTTTCACACAATAGAATCTGCCTATTAATATTTTACTAGTATGCATAGTATGCACTATAGTTCACATCACTTATTGAACCATGTGCCTATGTTGTTTTGCACCTAGAAAATTTTCATGCTAGTTAAGTGTGATGTTTGTTCATTTGGTTTTTCCGAGACTTTTGCTTTGCATGTTCTTTCCGGATTCTCTAGAATGTTTGCTTATGTTTGTTTATCCTCTTTGCGGTAGATTGCGAGTCTGAAGCGTAATATTATCGCCTTTAGAATTCAACCAGCAGTACCAAGGCAAGTTGCATCTTGATCATATTTCATTACCTATGTTTTTATTATGCACGTAGTTCTTTGCGGTGGGACTGCATGATAGAAATTGATGCCGCATGACTATGCTTTTCACCCAAAGAGTTCATTGAGGTAGGTCTGAACCTTATAACATTGTCGCCATCATTTTACATTATGTTGCTTCGCTAAGTAGACGTGGATTGGGGAGTGATCATTGTAAAGTATGAGTGACAATGTAGTAAATAGGACCTAAGATAATTAATGAACTACCCGGCGGAAACTTGTTGGAATGGTGGCGAAATGCGATTAGGGCACGCATGGGAAATCCATGGTGGTGCACCACTAGTGGACCGTCCGCCAGGATCAAAGAGATCAATCGTATTCTCATGTCTAGAAGCTTACGTGTGCAGCCACAAGCCAATATGGGCTCTGGCTTAGTTGAGTAGTTAGTGTGACCCCTTCCGGGATGGGCTAGCAGATGTAGAATGATGTAGGTGCACCGACCTATCCGTGGGTTAAGGGGGAACATTTTTGAAAGACTATGTCTCGATCTTCCGATCATGGAGGTGGTCGAGTCTTGTGGGGAAAAGTGCACAACCTCTGCAGAGTGTTAAAACCTAATCGATTAGCCGTGTCCCCGGTTACGGACAAGTTGAGCATCTAGTAGTGGAAATGCCGGGAGATCTCCTCATCTTTAATTAAACAGTCAGGATTTTAAATGGAACTTGGAAACGGATGGAGTTGGGTTTGCCAACTCATCCTATGCAAATGTGTAGTAGCAGATTAACATCTTTCTAATAGGAAAAAACCAGCTTTATGCAAAAACTAAACTTAGAGCTTTCCACCAGCCAAATTGCATGTACAATTAGGTTCTTTACACTTATGATGTGACTTGCCAGTACATTCAATGTACTGACCTATATGGCTGCAACTTATCACGTTGCGTATATATCCGACGAGGATTAAGGTGCGATAGGTTGATGTTCTACACTCAACCTTGCTCGTGGAGTTGGACTCATTTACTACTTTGCTTCCGCAGATTTGTTTATTGGATCTATGCCCTATTTTGTAATAAATGTATTGCTCTGGATTATCGATGTAATAAAGAGATGTGTGTTATTTCGTTATTTCATCGAGTAATCGTGTGTGCTAGCAAGTCGATCCGAGGACTAGCACGGTAAGCACAGAGACTTGACTCTTACCGAGTCGGGTCGCTTCTGATCGTGAGGATGGTGTGGCCAGCTAGCTGGATCGCCCACTTGCGACCCAATAGGGAGGCGCCCGGCACCGATGATTTCTCCGATAGGCGCCGTGCTGACGACGGTGACGACATGTTCTTGAAAGTACTGCTTCAGCTTCTTGGCGGTGAGGTACACGCCGTAACACATCTTCTGGTAGTGCGGGTAGTTCTGCTTGGAGGTGGAGAGCACTTCGCTCAGGTAGTAGACCGGACGCTGGACGGCTGGATCTTGCCCTTCTCCGGTTACTCACCACCAGCACCGTGCTGACCGCCCGCGAGGTCGCGGCTATGTACAGCAACAGCGGCTCCTTGTCGGTCGGCGCAGCCAGGACGGGTGCGGTGGAGAGCATGTGCTTGAGGTCTTAGAAAGCTTCGTCCGCCTTGTCGTTCCACTCGAACGGGCTTGTTTTCTTCATTAGCTGGTACAGGGGCAGTGCCTTCTCGCCCAGCCAGCTTAGAAACCGGCTGACCGAGGCCAGGCAGCCTGTGAACTTCTGGACATCGCGTAGCCGGGTTGGCTTGTGCATGCGCTCAATGGCCTTGATCTTCTCCGGGTTCGCCTCGATGCCGCGTTCCGAGACAAGGAAACCGAGCAGCTTTCCGGCTGGGATGCCGAAGACGCACTTTTCCGGGTTGAGCTTGACCTTGTATTCGCGGAGGTTGGCGAATGTGTCACGCCCAAGATGCGACCCTATCCTAAAGGAACTCGAAGGTCCCACCAAGGATAGAAGCGCATCTTGAAGACGCTTTTGCAAGGTGGATATCATTACATCAACATTACATAATAGATGGGGATACATACATAAGGCATACAATGTCACACGAATACAACAATACATCATCCATAAGATCAACATCCGACTACGGATGGAACACAAACAGAAACTCAAACGACAACCACCCTGCTAGCCCAGGCTGCCGACCTGGAACCTATCCCCTGATCGAAGAATAAGCAGAAG
The DNA here is from genome assembly GCA_021605205.1 of Aegilops longissima. Taxonomy (NCBI): domain Eukaryota; kingdom Viridiplantae; phylum Streptophyta; class Magnoliopsida; order Poales; family Poaceae; genus Aegilops; species Aegilops longissima. The sequence continues at coordinate 530,490,664 of CM038681.1, read as the reverse complement.
AAGAACTCCAAAACAAGCAAACTTCGCTCTCGCATCATGATCATCGCATAACCTGTACCAGCAACTGATGGTGTAGTAATCTGTGAGCCACGAGGACTCAGCAATCCCATTACCATGGGTATCAAGACTAGCAAAGCTTAAAGGGAAAGGAAGGGGTAAGGTGGTGAGGTTGCAGTAGCGACTAAGCATATATGGTGGCTAACATACGCAAATGAGAGCGAGAAGAGAAACAAAGGAACGGTCGTCAACTAGTAATGATCAAGAAGTGATCCTGAACTCCTACTTACGTCAAACATAACCCAGAAACTGTGTTCTCCTCTTGATCAACCCCGAAAAGAGACACTCACGGTTACACACACGGTTGGTGTATTTTAGAAGAGTTTACTTCAAGTTTACTACAACCGGATATTAACAAATTCCCATCTGCCACATAACCGCGGGCACGGCTTTCAAAAGTTCATACCCTGCAGGGGTGTCCCAACTTAGCCCATGATAAGCTCTCGCGATCAACGAAGGATATTCCTTCTCCCTGGGAAGACCCGATCAGTCTCGGAATCCCGGCTACAAGACATTTCGACAGTAATAAAACAAGACCAGCAAAGCCGCCCGATGCGCCGACAATCCCGATAGGAGCTGCACATATCTCGTTCTCAGGGCAACACCGGATGAACACTACGTACGGCAACCGACGATACCCCAAGTTGCCTAGGGGCGGCACCGCAAGTGGCTCTGGTTTGGACCAACACTTAGACAAGCATTGGCCCGGGGGCTGAATAAATATGACCCTTGGGTTAATTACTCCCAAGGGAAAATAGGTGGTGGTGAGGCAAATGGTAAAACCAAGGTTGGGCCTTGCTGGAGGAGTCTCATTCAAAGCGAACTGTCAAGGGGGTCCCATAAATCACCCGACCACGTTAGGGACGCAAAATCCGGGAACATAATACCGATATGACGGAAACTAGGGCGGCAAGAGTGGAACAAAACACCAGGCATAAGGCCGATCCTTCCACCCTTTACCAAGTATATAGATGCATTAATAATATAAGAGATATTGTGATTGAAGGAAATATGCCCTAGAGGCAATAATAAAGTTATTATTTATTTCCTTATATCATGATAAATGTTTATTATTCATGCTAGAATTGTATTAACCGGAAACATAATACATGTGTGAATACATAAAACAGAATGTCACTAGTATGCCTCTACTTGACTAGCTTGTTAATCGAAGATGGTTATGTTTCCTAACCATAGGCATGAGTTGTCATTTGATTAACGGGATCACATCATTAGGAGAATGATGTGATTGACTTGACCCATTCCGTTAGCTTAGCACTTGATCGTTTAGTATGTTGCTATTGCTTTCTTCCTGACTTATACAAAGTTCCTACAACTATGAGATTATGCAACTCCGTTTACGGAGGAACACTTTGTGTGCTACCAAACGTCACAACGAATCGGGTGATTATAAAGGTACTCTCTGGTGTCTCCAAAAGTATATGTTGAGTTGGCATAATTCAAGATTAGGTTTTGTCACTCCGATTATCGGAGAGGTATCTCTGGGCCTTCTCGGTAATACTCATCACCTAAGCCTTGCAAGCATTGTAACTAATGAGTTAGTTATGAAATGATGTATTACGAGCGAGTAAAGAGACTTGCGATAACGAGATTGAACTAGGTATTGGATACCGACGATCGAATCTCGGGCAAGTAACATACCGATGACAAAGGAACAACGATGTTGTTATGCGGTTTGACCGATAAAGATCTTCGTAGAAAATGTAGGAACCAATATGAACATCCAGGTTCCACTATTGGTTATTGACCGAGAATAGTTCTAGGTCATGTCTACATAGTTCTCGAACCCGTAGGGTCCGCACGCTAACGCGTACGATGACAATTTTATGAGTATTGATGTACGAAGTTTGTTCGAGTCCGGATGTGATCACGGACATGACGAGGAGTCTCGAAATGGTTGAGACATAAAGATTGATATATTGGAAGCCTATGTTTGGACTTGAATAGTTCCGTGAAATCGGGATTTTACCGGAACACCGGGGTTACTGGAACCTCCCGGGGTTAATGGGCCTTAGTGGGCCATGAGGGAGAAGAGGAGGGCTGGCGGGGCAGGCCGCGCCCCCCCCTAGTCCGAATAGGACAAGGAGAGGGGGCGCCCCTCCTCTTTCCCTCCCCAAGTCCTAATCCAACTAGGAAGGGGGAGTCCTACTCGGTGGGAGTAGGACTCCTCCGCGCCTCCTCCTAGGGCCGGCCGCACCCCTTTGCTCCTTTATATCTGAGGCAGGGGCACCCCATGGGACACAAGTTGATCTACGGATCGTTCCTTAGCCGTGTCAGTGGTGCCCCCTCCACCATATTCCACTTCGGTCATATCGTCATGGAGCTTAGGCGAAGCCCTACGGTGGAGCATCATCATCGCCACCACGCCGTCGTCTTGTGGAACTCATCCCGACACTTTGCTGGATCGGAGTCCGGGATCGTCATCGAGCTGAATGTGTGCTGAACTTCGGAGGTGCCATGTGTTCGGTACTTGGATCGGTCGGATCGTGAAGACGTCGACTACATCAACAGCGTTGTTATAACGCTTCCGCTTCGGTCTCACGAGTGCGTGGACATACACTCTCCCCTCTCGTTGCTATGCCATCACCATGATCTTGTGTGCGTAGGAATTTTTTGAAATTACTACGTTCCCTAACATGGCATCCGAGCCTGGTTTTATGCATTGATGTCATATGCACGAGTAGGACACAAGTGAGTTGTGGGCGATATAAGTCATACCGCTTACCAGCATGTCATACTTTGGTTCAGCGGTATTGTGAGATGTAGCGGCCGGACCGACATTACGCCAGACGCTTACGCGAGACTGGTTTCACCGCTTGAGCACTTGTTGCTTAAAGGTGACCGCGGGTGTCTGTTTCTCTCACTTTAGTTGAACTGAGTGTGGCTACGCCCGGTCCTTGCGAAGGTTAAAACAGCACCAACTTGACAAACTATCATTGTGGTTTTGATGCGTAGGTAAGAACGGTTCTTGCTCAGCCCGTAGCAGCCACGTAAAACTTGCAACAACAAAGTAGAGGACGTCTAACTTGTTTTTGCAGGGCATGTTGTGATGTGATATGGTCAAGACGTGATGCTATATTTTATTGTATGAGATGCTCATGTTTTGTAACCAAGTTATCGGCAATCGGCAGGAGCCATATGGTTGTCGCTTTATTGTATGAAATGCAAACGCCATGTAATTGCTTTACTTTATCACTAAGCGGTAGCGATAGTCGTAGAAGCAATAGTTGGCGAGACGACAACGATGCTACGATGGAGATCAAGGTGTCGCGCGGTGGCGATGGTGATCATGACGGTGCTTGGAGATGGAGATCACAAGCACAAGATGATGATGGCCATATCATATCACTTATATTGATTGCATGTGATGTTTATCCTTTATGCATCTTATTTTGCTTTGATTGACGGTAGCATTATAAGATGATCTCTCACTAAAATTATCAAGAAGTGTTCTCCACGAGTATGCACCGTTGCTAAAAGTTCAGTAGTGCCCGGACACCACGTGATGATCGGGTGTGATAAGCTCTCGTCCATCTACAACGGGTGCAAGCCAGTTTTGCACACGCGGAATACTCAGGTTAAACTTGACGAGCCTAGCATATGCAGATGTGGCCTCGGAAAACGGAGACCGAAAGGTCGAGCGTGAATCATATAGTAGATATGATCAACATAGTGATGTTCACCATTGAAAACTACTCCATCTCACGTGATGATCGGTTATGGTTTAGTTGATTTGGATCACGTGATCACTTGGATGACTAGAGAGATGTCTGTCTAAGTGGGAGTTCTTAAGTAATATGATTAATTGAACTTAAAATTATCATGAACTTAGCACCTGATAGTATTTTGCTTATCTATGTTTGTTGTAGATAGATGGCTCGTCTTTGTTGTTCCGTTGAATTTTAATGCGTTCCTTGAGAAAGCAAAGTTGAAAGATGATGGTAGCAATTACACGGACTGGGTCCGTAATTTGAGGATTATCCTCATTGCTGCATGTAAGAATTACGCCCCGGAAGCACCGCTGGGAGCCAGGCCTGCTGCAGGAGCAACGCCAGAAGTTGTGAACGTCTGGAAGAGCAAAGCTGATGACTACTCCATAGTTCAGTGTGCCATGCTTTACGGCTTAGAACCGGGTCTTCAACGACGTTTTGAACGTCATGGGGCATATGAGATGTTCCAGGAGTTGAAGTTAATATTTCAAGCAAATGCCCGGATTGAGAGATATGAAGTCTCCAATAAGTTCTATAGCTGCAAGATGGAGGAGAATAGTTCTGTCAATGAGCACATACTCAAAATGTCTGGGTATAATAATCACTTGATTCAACTGGGAGTTAATCTTACGGATGATAGTGTCATTGATGAATTCTCCAATCACGCCACCAAGCTACAAGAGCTTCGTGATGAACTATAATATGCAAGGGATGAACAAGACACTTCCGAGCTCTTCGCAATGCTAAAAGCTGCGGAGGTAGAAATCAAGAAGGAGCATCAAGTGTTGATGGTCAACAAGACCACTAGTTTCAAGAAAAGGGCAAAGGAAAGAAGAAGGAACTTTAAGAAGAACAGCAAGCAAGTTGCTGCTAAAGAAAAGAAACCCAAGTCTGGACCTAAGCCTGAAACTGAGTGCTTCTACTGCAAGCAAGCTGGTCACTGGAAGCGGAATTGCCCCAAGTATTTGGCGGATAAGAAGGATGGCAAGGTGAACAAAGGTATATGTGATATACATGTTATTGATGTATACCTTACTAGAGCTCGTAGTAGCACTGGTATTTGATACTTGGTTCTGCTAATATTTGCAACTCAAACAGGGACTACGGAATAAGCGAGCACCGCAAAGGACGAGGTGACGATGCGCGTGGGAAACGGTTCCAAAGTCAATGTGATCGCGGTCGGCATGCTACCTCTACATCTACCTTCGGGATTAGTTTTAGACCTAAATAATTGTTATTTGGTGCCAGCATTGAGCATGAACATTATATCTGGATCTTGTTTAATGCGAGACGGTTATTCATTTAAATCAGAGAATAATGGTTGTTCTATTTATATGAGTAATATCTTTTATGGTCATGCACCCTTGAAGAGTGGTCTATTCTTGTTGAATCTCGACGTAGTGATACACATATTCATAATGTCGAAGCCAAAAGATGCAGAGTTGATAATGATAGTGCAACTTATTTGTGGCACTCGCCGTTTAGGTCATATCGGTGTAAAACACATGAAGAAACTCCATACATATGGACTTTTGGAATCACTTGATTATGAATCACTTGGTACTTGCGAACCGTGCCTCATGGGCAAGATGACTAAAACACCGTTCTCCGGTTGTATGGGAGAGAGCAACAGATTTGTTGGAAATCATACATACAGATGTATGTGGTCCGATGAATGTTGAAGCTCGTGGCGGATATCGTTATTTTCTCACCTTCACAGATGATTTAAGCGGATACGGGTATATCTACTTGATGAAGCATAAATCTGAAACATTTGAAAAGTTCAAAGAATTTCAGAGTGAAGTTAAAATCATCGTAACAAGAAAATAAAGTTTCTACGATCTGATCGTGGAGGAGAATATTTGAGTTACGAGTTTGGTCTACATTTGAAGCAATGCGGAATAGTTTCGCAACTCACGCCACCGGAACACCACATCGTAATGGTGTGTCCGAACGTCGAATCGTACTTTACTAGATATGGTGCGATCTATGATGTCTATTTCGATTTACCGCTATCGCTTTGGGGTTATGCTTTAGAGACGGCCGCATTCACGTTAAATAGGACACCATCAAAATCCGCTGAGACGACCCCTTATGAACTATGGTTTGGCAAGAAACCAAAGTTGTCGCTTCGAAAGTTTGGGGTTGCGATGCTTATGTGAAAAAGCTTCAACCTGATAAGCTTGAACCCAAATCGGAAAAATGTGTATTCATAGGATACCCAAAGGAGACAATTGGGTATACCTTCTATCACAGATCCGAAGGCAAAACATTCGTTGCTAAGAATGGATCCTTTCTAGAGAAGGAGTTTCTCTCGAAAGAAGTGAGTGGGAGGAAAGTAGAACTTGATGAGGTAACAATACCAGCTCCCTTATTGGTGAAAGTAGTTCATCACAGAAATCGGTTTCTGTGGCACCTACACCAGTTAGCGAGGAAGTTAATGATAATGATCATGAAACTTCAGATCAAGTTGTTACTGAACTCAGAGATCAACCAGAATAAAATCCGCACTGAGTGGTACGGTAATCCTATTCGGAAGTCATGCTACTAGATCATGGTGAACCTACGAACTATGAAGAAGCGATGGTGAGCCCAGATTCCGCAAAATGGCTTGAAGCCATGAAATCTGAGATGGGATCCATGTATGAGAACAAAGTATGGACTTTGGTTGACTTACCTGATGATCGGCAAGCAATAGAAAATAAATGGATTTTCAAGAAGAAGACTGACGCTAACGGTAATGTTACTGTTTACAAAGCTCGACTTGTTGCAAAAGGTTTTCGACAAGTCCAAGGAGTTGAGTACGATGAGACCTTCTCACCCGCAGCGATGCTTAAGTCTGTTCGAATCATGTTAGCAATCGCCGCATTTTATGATTATGAAATATGGCAGATGGATGTCAAAACTGCATTTCTGAATGGATTTCTGGAAGAAGAGTTGTATATGATGCAACCAGAAGGTTTTGTCGATCCTAAGGGAGCTAACAAAGTGTGCAAGCTCCAACGATCAATCTATGGTCTGGTGCAAGCCTCTCGGAGTTGGAATAAACGCTTTGATAGTGTGATCAAAGCATATGGTTTTATCTGAGACTTTTGGAGAAGCCTGTATTTACAAGAAAGTGAGTGGGAGCTCAGTAGCATTTCTAATATTATATGTGGACGACATATTGTTAATTGGAAATGATATAGAATTTCTGGATAGCATAAAAGGATACTTGAATAAAAGTTTTTCAATGAAGGACCTTGGTGAAGCTGCTTACATATTGGGCATCAAGATCTATAGAGATAGATCAAGACGCTTAATTGGACTTTCACAATGCACATACCTTGATAAAGTCTTGAAAAGGTTCAATATGGATCAGGCAAAGAAAGGGTCCTTGCTCATTACAAGGTGTAAGATTGAGTCAGACTCAATGCCCGACCACTGCAGAAGATAGAGGAAAAATGAAAGGAGTTCCCTATGCTTCAGCCATAGGCTCTATCATGTATGTAATGCTATGTACCAGACCTGATGTGTGCTTTGCTATTAGCTTAGCAGGGAGGTACCAAAGTAATCCAGGAGTGGATCACTGGACAGCGGTCAAGAATATCCTGAAATACCGAAAAGGACTAAGGATATGTTTCGCTTATGGAGGTGACAAAGAGCTTGTCGTAAAGGGTTACGTCGATGCAAGCTTTGACACTGATCCGATTTATTCTAAATCGCAAACCGGATACGTATTTTTATTAAACGGTGGAGCTGTAAGTTGGTGCAGTTCCAAACAAAGCGTCGTGGCGGGATCTACATGTGAAGCGGAGTACATAGCTGCTTCGGAAGCAGCAAATGAAGGAGTCTGGATGAAGGAGTTCATTTCCGATCTAGGTGTTATACCTAGTGCATCGGGACCAATGAAGATCTTCTGTGACAATACTGGTGCAATTGCCTTGGCAAAGGAATCCAGATTTCACAAGAGGACCAAGCACATCAAGAGACGCTTCAATTCCATTCGGGACCAAGTCCAAGTGGGAGACATAGAGATTTGCAAGATACATACGGATCTGAATGTTGCAGACCCGTTGACTAAGCCTCTCTCACGAGCAAAACATGATCAGCACCAAGAATCCATGGGTGTGAGAATCATTACTGTGTAATCTAGATTATTGACTCTAGTGCAAATGGGAGACTGAAGGAAATATGCCCTAGAGGCAATAATTAAGTTATTATTTATTTCCTTATATCATGATAAATGTTTATTATTCATGCTAGAATTGTATTAACCGGAAACATAATACATGTGTGAATACATAAAATAGAATGTCACTAGTATGCCTCTACTTGACTAGCTTGTTAATCGAAGATGGTTATGTTTCCTAACCATAGACATGAGTTGTCATTTGATTAACGGGATCACATCATTAGGAGAATGATGTGATTGACTTGACCCATTCCGTTAGCTTAGCACTTGATCGCTTAGTATGTTGCTATTGCTTTCTTCATGACTTATACAAAGTTCCTGCAACTATGAGATTATGCAACTCCGTTTACGGAGGAACACTTTGTGTGCTACCAAATGTCACAACGAATCGGGTGATTATAAAGGTACTCTACAGGTGTCTCCAAAAGTATATGTTGAGTTGGCATAATTCGAGATTAGGTTTTGTCACTCCGATTGTCGGAGAGGTATCTACGGGCCTTCTCGGTAATACTCATCACCTAAGCCTTGCAAGCATTGTAACTAATGAGTTAGTTATGAAATGATGTATTACAGAACGAGTAAAGAGACTTGCCGGTAACGAGATTGAACTAGGTATCGGATACCGACGATCGAATCTCGGGCAAGTAACATACCGATGACAAAGGAACAACGATGTTGTTATGCGGTTTGACCGATAAAGATCTTCGTAGAAAATGTAGGAACCAATATGAACATCCAGGTTCCACTATTGGTTATTGACCGAGAATAGTTCTAGGTCATGTCTACATAGTTCTCGAACCCGTAGGGTCCGCACGCTTAACGTTACGATGACAATTTTATGAGTATTGATGTACGAAGTTTGTTCGAGTCCGGATGTGATCACAGACATGACGAGGAGTCTCGAAATGGTCGAGACATAAAGATTGATATATTGGAAGCCTATGTTTGGACTTGAATAGTTCGGGTGAAATCGGGATTTTACCGAACACCGGGGTTACCGAACCCTCCGGGTTTAATGGGCCTTAGTGGGCCATGAGGGAGAAGAGGAGGGCCGAGGCAGGGCAGGCCCCCTCCCCTAGTCCGAATAGGACAAGAAGAGGGGGCGGCGCCCCTTCCCTCCCCCCAAGTCCTAATCCAACTAGGAAGGGGAGTCCTACTCCTGGGAGTAGGACTCCTCAGCCCCTCCTCCTAGGGCCGGCCGCACCTCCCTTTGCTCCTTTATATACGGGGTAGGGGCACCCCATGGGACAAGTTGATCTACGGATCGTTCCTTAGCCATGTGCGGTGCCCCTCCACCATATTCCACTTCGGTCATATCGTCATGAGCTTAGGCGAAGCCCTGCGCCGGTGGAGCATCATCATCGCCACCACGCCGTCGTCTTGTGGAACTCATCCCGACACTTTGCTGGATCGGAGTCCGGGATCGCCATCGAGCTGAACGTGTGCTGAACTCGGAGGTGCCGTGCGTTCGGTACTTGGATCGGTTGGATCGTGAAGACGTACGACTACATCAACCGCGTTGTTATAACGCTTCGCTTCGGTCTCACGAGGGCGTGGACATACACTCTCCCCTCTCGTTGCTATGCCATCACCATGATCTTGCGTGTGCGTAGGAATTTTTTTGAAATTACTACGTTCCACAACAGTGATATCCCAACATAAACATAATCCAACATGGAGCAATCTTCATCTTCACCTGCAACTAGCAATGCTATAAGAGGGGCTGAGAAAAGCGGTAACATAGCCAAACAATGGTTTGCTAGGAAGGGTAACAAAGGTTAGAGGTTCATGCAATTTGGGGAGGTTTGAGGAGCAAGTGATAGGTAGCGCAGCATAGCGAAAGAACAAAGCATCTAACATAGCTATGATAGTAATGAGATCCAAGGTGACGGTCATCTTGCCTGAAATCCCGCAAGGAAGAAGAACGAGTCCATGAAGAAGATGAAGCCACGAAGTCGAACCAAGCGTAGACGAACGAATCCTCACGATCGCAACGAAACGGGAACTATCGAGAAGAAGCACACAACATAGTAAACACACCACACATAGACAAGACATGATGCACAACAAGCATGATGCATGACGAGGCTACATGAAGCAACTCATGGCAAGAGATGATGCATACAAGAGCAACACATCAAAGCAAGTTTAAATGAGGCCAGAAACAACATATAACAATTCCGGTAAGTCCTCATATCAAATTTCGAAATTGGTCCAGATCTGAATAAACCTTATGTTCAAGTTGTTAAACAGCAAGTTAAAATGCACCAAGATAATCTACACGCGATCCTAGTCAAGTTACATATAAAGTTCATTTAATTCGGAGCTACGGCCTATAAGATATGAGCAAAACAAGTTAAACATGGCATTGATGCAAAATGCATACAAACATCAAGCAAACACCTCAAAACAAGGATGCAACATGATAATATGAAACTACATGCAAAATCAAGCAAGTTTCATATAGAGCACACTCAAAACGGAGCAACGGTTCAACACATACACACTATACAAGTCCAAAGGACAAGCTGTCCAAAACAACAACTAGGCATATTGCAAGCATCAAAACAACATGCTACAGCACCCCAACATGATAACAAAAGGCATGGACATGATGTACAGGTAAAGCATAACAAAACATGAACACTGAGCTATCTCCAGAAATCACTAGAACATGCTCAAAATGACATGGCAAGATTGCAAATACTAACAGTTTCAGACTTTGCAGAAATAACACAGGTTGCAATGTTTAGAGCTATCAAACAACAAGCTACAGGAACTTATGATGGCAAACAAAGGCATGGCATGAATCTACTAATTGCATAGAACAAAAGTCCTTTACTGACCATGAGCCAAACAGGATCAGAAGATATGATGGCACCCATGTAAACATAGCAAGTTATATGACAGATTCATACATGGCAGGAACAACAATAAGTAGACATGTTGGTGAGCTTGAACCCCTCACCACAGAGCAATACATGGCATGGCAAGGCAACTCACAGTAAGAAGACATGTTTATGAAGCTAAGAATAGCAAGAGCAAGTTTATAGAGTGCATGGATCACTAACAACAATCATGGCAACATTGAACTTAATGTTAACAGGCTGACAGCAACATTATTTAGCAGTTTGAGAGAAAGATTACAACAAGCTACAGCAAGCTATAAATGCAACAAGGCGCATGGATGGATAGAGCAAGACATGTAGAAGAAAACATATTTAGTGACCAACTCCAGATTATGCATAGAATGATGTGTAGCAGCAGGTTAACATAGCATCATAATATAACAGAATCAGCCTAGCAAAACAGCAACAACAAGTACCCTACTTAACAAGCTCGATGCACTGACTACAATAATCACAAAAATACATGGATGGCACCACTGTGAAGATGGCATGACATAGATCAAAACTCATGTAGGCATCAACCTCATAGGATGCACACATCAAATGCAACAAAAATGACAAATCATCAAGTTATAACAGTTTCAGCAGGTTAACATCATATAGCACTTTTGGAACGATGATTCAGGCATCAAGATGAGCTCAAATGAAAATGATGCAATTGAATGAAATGAAGTACTCGTCGAGGCGAACAATTTGACATATTACACGCACGAAACAGAGCAGTATGCATGGAGTTATGATGCGATGAACAGGTGACCAGAATGCAAAATTTTAAGGGACTTAGCCGATTTCAGTAAAAAAACAGGCGAGCGGGATATAGCAAAAATGCGCACAGGCGAGGAATGGAGGGTTGCTCACCCTGGGCTTCGGCCCAAAACGGAGCTGCAGGCTGGGGGAGGCCGATTGGGCCGGCTGGGACTGGGCCCGGGCCTCGCGTGGGACGGCAGCCCACGGAGACGCAGCGTCTGCGGCGGCCTTGATCACGACAATGAAGCGCTGCCTCATCCACCTACCACGGCCGCAGAAGACCGGTGGCAGGGGGGCCTCTCCGGCGACGGCGACGAGCATGGAGGTCGGGAATGGACGCGGGGGAGGGAGCAGAGGACGGATCCGGCAGCGGCTTGTCGGGTCAGGACGGTTTCCGGCGACGGCGGCGCTCGAGGAGGCTGCTCCGGCGAACTCCAATGGCGGCACGGGAGGGTTGGCGACGGCGGGCGACGGTGAGGCGACGCGAAGGCGGGGGAGGTTGGGCGGCGACGGGTCCGGGGTCCGGTGCGGCCACGGTCTTCTGGCGAGGCGGCGAGGGCGATGGTCGGCGGCGGAGCGACGGGAAGCTCGGGATCGAGGGACTCCTCCCCTCGATCCAGAATCGGCGCTGCGGGAGCGGGGCGGATTCAGGCCCGAGGCGGCAGGCGGGCCTCGGATGGGCAGCCGAGCCTCGGGCGGTGCGAGGAAGGCCGGGCGCGTGGCAGCGCGGGGTTGGACGAAGCGGCGGCTGGCGGCGGCGTGCCCATTGGCAACTCGCCAAGTGGCGGATCTGGAGCGGGGCAGCATGGAAATGGAGGTGGAGGCGGCGGCTGCAGGTTGGAGGGGCGCGGAAACCAAGGAGGAAGGTAGGTGGAGGCCAAAAATGGCATATGGGTGGGTTTTAAATAGGCAGGGATTAGGTTTAGGGGGTTTGAGGGGGGTTTCGGAGCCCTTCGATCACGATCGGACGGATACGCTCGGAGGGGGAGGTTACTGGGCTGTGGAGAGACCATGGGCTGCGGGAGAGAAAAGAGAGAGAGGCCCGGCAGCAGTTTCCGGATACCGAAAACGTCCGACGTATAGACCGGCTATATTGCGGTTGTAGGTTTAACAGTTGGGCTATCAAATGGACTCCGAATGCGACGAAACTTGGCAGGCGGCCTGTCTACACTATAATCAGACCGCATGACAAGTTGCAACCCATTCCGAGAACATTTTTATGCCACTTATAAAATAATATTTCGGAGGTGCCGCGGGCGCGTGCGAGTGTGGCTGGGCTCAGAACGGACAACGGAGAGAACCGGCGGGACCCGAACGGATGCAAGTTTTGAAAACGCATGCAGATGATGACATGGCAAAGTGCAACACGCAAGCACATGACATGGCAATGACGGCAAATAAATGACGGACACCTGGCGAATCGAATCCGGGGTGTTACAGAATGTTTCCTTCAGATCGTCGAGGAGCATGAGTTGCTGCTTGGTCTTCACCACGATATCATCCGCGTACACGTGGATGTTCTTGCCGAGTTGCGGTAGCAGGCACTTCTGCATGCAGCGTTGGAAGGTGGCGTCGGCGCTCTTCAACCCGAACGCCATGGTGATGTAGCAGTACGCTCCAAAGGGCGTGATGAAGGACGTCTTCAGGGCATCGGCCGGGTCCAACTTCATCTGGTGATAGCCGGAGTAGGCGTCCAGGAAGGATAGCAGCTCGCACCCGGCGGTCGAGTCGATGACTTGGTCGATCCGTGGGAGGGCGAACGGATCCTTGGGACAGGCCTTGTTGAGGCTGGTGTAGTCGATACACATGCGCCAGGTCTTGTTCTTCTTCAGGACGAGGACTGGATTGGCCAGCCACTCGGGGTGAAACACTTCCATTATGAAGACGGCCGCCAAGAGCTTGGCGACCTCTTCACCAATGGTTCTTCTCTTCTCTTCGGAAAATCGACGGAGGGGTTGACGGACGTGGAGTTTGTGCTCGGCGTACTTCCTCGGGATACCCGGCATGTCTTTGGGGGTCCATGCAAAGATATCCCGATTCTCGTGGAGGAAGTCGACGAGCTCGCCTTCCTATTTGCTGTCGAGTCGGGTGCCTACGACAACGTAGTTGCTCCAGCTCGGGTCTTCCGGGTTCATCTTCACTTTCTTGGTCTCCTTGGAGGGCTTGAAAGCGGCCTCATCAGCCGGGTCCAGGGTCAGGTTCGACGCGTCGGAGGCCTCGCCGGCTAGGGCGACGATCTGGTCGAACTGGCGCCGCTCCTCGGCAATGACCAGCGACTCGGCCAGCTTGGCGCCGTCTCGGGCGCACTCCAGAGACTTGCGGTAGTCACGGGTGACAATAATGAGGCCCTTGGGACCCGACATCTTCATCTTCAGGTACGCATAGTGGGGGACCGCCATGAACTTGGCGAGCGCGGGCCGGCCCAGCAGAGCGTGGTACACGCTGGACAGGTCCACCACCTCGAACCAGATTGGTTCGCATCGGAAGTGGCTGCTGTCGCCAAACAGGACATCGAGCCGGACCCGGCCAATGGGCGAACAGGAAAGGCCGGGTACGATGCCGTGGAAGACTGTCCGGGTTGGCTCCCGGTCTTCGGCCTTGAGGCCGACCTTGGTCATCGTGTCGCGGTAGAGGATGTTGATGCTGCTGCCGCCGTCGATGAGGACTCGGGAGAACTTGCAGGTGCGCCGCGCGACGATCGTAGGGTTGAGGACGAGGGCGTACCCACCCGGACTCGGCATGACTGCCGGGTGATCCTCCCGGGTCCAGGTGATCGGGCGCTCCGACCAATGCATGAAATCCGTCTTGGCCGGGACGACGGTGTTCACCTCCTGCCGGAGGAGGCGCTCGCTGCGCTTGTCGTCGCCGAGGCTGGTGAAGACGATGTAGGCCGCGTTCTGGTCCGGGTAGGCGTCGTTCCGCATCGCGCCGCCGGCGGGGGGCGGCGGTGGAGGCGGAGGCAGTTATCCCGCGCCCAGAGCCGGAGCCGAAGCTGGAGGAGGCGGGACATCGCCCCTCATGAGGCGCTTGGTGATGGCGCACTGCCGAAGCGTGTGCGTGGAGGGTCTTGCGCCGCTGTGGTGCTTGCATGGAGCGTCGAGCATCTCTTCAAAGCTCATGGCGGGTTGCCACGCCATCTTGCCGGTCTGCCGGCGCTTCGCTGTCGGGTCCGCCGCGGGCTGGGCGGCCGCGACGAGCCGGTTGTCGTGACGTTGCGCCGGCTGCTCGGCCTTGCGCTTGTTGTTCTGGTGGTGCTTCTCCCTGCTGCCTTCGCCGGCCGGCTTCTGTGGAAGGACCGGCTTCGCCTTGCCGGCCTCGTCCAACGCCACTTGGATCTTCATGGCGGAGTCGGCGTTGGCGTACTTGTCCGCCGTCACCATGAGCGCGGCCATGGTGGCCGGCTCAGAACGTAGAAGCTTGTGCTTGAGGAGGGTGCCGTCTCGGCACCCGTTGACGAAGTACTGGATTGCCTGGACTTCATGGACGCCCTCACAGCAGTTCCGGAGCTCGGTCCAGCGTGCGAGGTACTCGCGGCCGGTCTCCGTCGGCCCCTGCACGCACATGGCGAGCTGGCTGGGGCGACCGGGTCGCTTGTACTTCCCCGTGAAGTTGCGGACAAACGCTTCCTCGAAATCGACCCATGCATTGATGCTGCCCGTCGGCAGGCTGTTCAACCATGTGCGAGCTGATCCTTGGAGCATGAGCGGTGCGTAGCGCACAGCGAGACGACGATTGGCACCGGTGATGAGAATGGCCGTGGTGTAGTCGGTGAGCCAGTCTTCTAGCTTCACAGTCCCATTGTACTTGGGGGTGTCGCGTGGGAGCGCGAATACCTTGGGGAAGGGCTCCTCCCAGATGCGTGGGCCGAAACACGCCGGCCCGATAGTGCCGCTCTTCTTCACATCCATGGAGCGAGCGAGCTGATCGAGGCGGTGGCGTGCGTCGGCGTCGTCGATGGCGCGCGGACCGAGTCGACTGGCTGCCAGGCCCCGAGGGGCCGGGTCGGTGGAGCAGACGCCGCCAGGCTGGCCGGGTCCGTGCTGGGTCTCTGGGCGAGCTCATTGCCCAGAGCGTCGGTGGCAGTGCCGGCCGGGTTGCGCCGGGTTCGGCCCCGGCCGGAGTGCGCCTCGCCGGGCGGCGAAGAGGCCGTGTGCAGGAGTTCACCGGGTTTGCCAAGGCGGGCGGAGCCGGACCCCGCCGGCTTGGCGAGCTGGTTGAGGCGATCCTGCTGAGTGTTAGCGGCGTGGAGGAGCTCGCGCATCCGCCCGATGTGCTCCCTGAGCTCCTCGCCCGCGAGTTGGTCGAGGCCGACCGCGGCTGCCTCCGCAGCGCGCATGTTCTTGATCGGGTCGTGAGACGGTCCGGCGGCGCCAGAAGTTTGGCCGACGCTCCTCCCCGGGCGCGAGCATCAGCGGCCCGGCTTGGCTCGGCCGCGGCGGGCGTGAATCTGTGGGCGGTGTCGTGCTCCATCTGAGCAGCTTCCAGGCGGCGTCTGGTGGCGGCCAGCGTCTCGGACAGGTCCAGCATTTGCTGGCGCCTGTCCTCGAGCTGGGTTCGGGCTTCAGCAACGTTGGTGGCGTCGACGTCGGTGCCGATGGGAATGCGGAGGCTCTGCATCACGGCGCACAGCGGGTCAGTCGTCTCTGTCTGAGCCGCAGCGGCCGCGGCTTTAGCGGCTCTTCTCGTCTTGCTCGACGAGGAAGACGCGCCATCGCCGGTGACGAAGACCTCTACGTGGGCGTCCATCGCCCCGGCAGTGAATCCGCCGCTGAGAGAAAGTGGGGAGTCGGAGTAGCTGAGCACCCTGCTGGGGTACTCGTCGGTCGCAGGCGCGTCGGAGTAGGAGAAGGGCCCCGTCCGAAGCATGCTTCCAGCCAGTTCCTCGAGCTGCCCCAAGGTGGGCGCCAACTGTCATGGTGAGCGCAGGGCAGATGCCAAGGGATGGCTAAAGAGAGAAGGAGGCTCGAGGGCGCTGGTGGGCTTCGGAGGCGAGGATGATATGCGCGGGCGCGGGACGCCGGACATACCGAGGTTCGGGGCTCTTCGGAGAGATAACAACCCTAGTCCTGCCAAGTTTAGTTGGATGGTGGATAGTACAATGTTGCTCCTGGAGCTGTTTGAGGAGGAGGGAGGCTAGCCAAGGCTTCGGCTGCTCCTTCTCCTTGGTGTTGCTATGTCTCTGTTGGATATCTTGTGTTGTCTCTCTCTCTCATCTCCCTATTTGGCGCGGACTCCTGGGGGGTTTTATAGACCAACCCACCCAGGGTTACAATGGTAATATGCCGAGTCGGTGGGCCCGTATAGTCGGTGTCCGGGGTGCCGGGCTGGGTCCCGCTTGGGGGCTTCTGGTTCGCCGGGTTCCCCTAGGTGCGGGCCCCGCGTGCCTAGGGGGACTGTGCGCCGTCTTGTCGATCGTCGTAGGCGTGGCGGGTCGAGTCGCGCCTGTGTTTCTCCGCAAGCCTCCGCTTCTTTGTCGTCGTGATGGGCGGGAACACTGTTGCTATGCCAGCCCCAGTCAGCCGGTAGGTAGGCACTTGTTGCCATGCTCGCTGACCACGGGCATGGGCGGGGCACTTTAGTCTTGGTCATCGATGATGAGGTCTCGCCCCATCGTGCGGCTGGATGGGACGGGAGCTGACCCGTGGCTGGGTTGCCGTGGATGCCACGGGTGGGTTGGCTTACTGGGGAAGCCAAGGCTGCGCCGGGTCGAGTTTCCTTGCGTCAGCCGCTGCGGCCGGGTTGACGTACCTTGCCGAGTCGAGGGTCTTAGATGGGTCGCGCGCCTTGCCGGGTCGAGCGACCCGGCCTGGCGCACGCCGGTTTGCGAGGAAATGCGTGCCCCGCTGTTTTTGAAATAGATCCGGGTTCCGTTGCCTGCACGGGGTTCATCCCCCAGACACTACCTCTTGAGCACTACGTTGGATTTCCCCGAAGAGGAAAGGATGATGCAGCAAAGTAGCGTAAGTATTTCCCTCAGTTTTTGAGAACCAAGGTATCAATCAAGTAGGAGGCTACGCGCGAGTCCCTCGTACCTACACAAAACAAATAGCTCAACGCAACCAACACGATTAGGGGTTGTCAATCCCTTCACGGTCACTTACGAGAGTGAGATCTGATAGAGATGATAGATAATATTTTTGGTATAAAGATGCAAAGTAAAATAAAAGGGCAAAGTAAGAAAGCAAAGCAATAATAAAGTAATGGAAGATTGATATGATGAGAATAGACCCGGGGGCCATAGATTTCACTAGTGGCTTCTCTCAAGAGCATAAGTATTCTACGGTGGGTGAACAAATTACTGTTGAGCAATTGACAGAATTGAGCATAGTTATGAGAATATCTAGGTATGATCATGTATATAGGCATCACGTCCGAGACAAGTAGCTAGACCGACTCCTGCCTGCATCTACTACTATTACTCCACTCATCGACCGCTATCCAGCATGCATCTAGAGTATTAAGCTCAAGAAAACAGAGTAACGCTCCAAGCAAAACACATATCATGTGGTGAATAAAAATATAGCTCCAAGTAAAATTACCGATGGAAGTAGACTAAAGAGGGGATGCCTTCCTGGGCATCCCCAGCTTCGACTTTTTGGTGTCCTTGGATTATCTTGGGGGTGCCATGGGCATCCCCAAGCTTAGGCTCTTGCCACTCCTTGTTCCATAATCCATCAAAAGATTTCACCCAAATCTTGAAAACTTCACAACACAAAACTCAACAGAAATCTCGTGAGCTCCGTTAGCGAAAGAAAACAAAAGACCACTTCAAGGTACTGTAATGGACTCATTTTATTTATTTATATTGGTGTTAAACCTACTGTAATCCAACTTCTGTATGGTTTATGAACTATTTTACTAGCCATAGACTCATCAAAATAAGCAAACAACACACGAAAAACAGAATCTGTCAAAAACAGAACAATCTGTAGTAATCTGTAATTAACGCAAACTTCTGGAACTCCAAAAAATCATCCAAAATAAGAAGACCTCGGAAATTTGTTTATTGATCAGCAGCAATTGGAATCACTATTTTATCACTTTCTGGTGATTTTTAATAATTGTATTCGTGAACATAAAGTTTCTGGAAATTACAGCAAGATCAAATAACCATCATCCAAGAATATCCTATAGGTTTAACTTGGCACAAACACTAATTAAAACATAAAACCACATCTAAACATAAGTTATATGGATTATTTATTCCTAAACAGAAGAAAATATAAAAAAACTAAAAATAAGATTGGTTTGCCTCCCAACAAGCGCTATCGTTTAACGCCCTTAGCTAGGCATAAAGCAAAGATAGATCTAGGTATTGCCATCTTTGATAGGCAATTCTTCAATGAGGCATCTACCTTCCTTAGAAATTTATTTCTTCTTAGTAATTATCAAACTTTTAGGCACAAGATCGAAAAATTCATTCATAGCAAAAGGTTCCTTAATGAAGCAAAAAGATCGGGATGAATACTTATAGATTTAAGATCCGCAGTTTCCTTACTAGAGGATTCACCCTTATTTTTAGGAACATACATAAGCTTGGAAATTTTAGCAGGTGGACTTGGAGTATTCTTTACGGAAGAAAAAGCGGTTCCCAAGTTGGTAATGATACCCTCAAGTTTATCGATTCTAGTGGAATCTTGATTTATTCTCTCATTAACTATGGGTTCCTTCTCCTTAATATTTTTCAAAGTTACTCCTACCTCAGCTCCATATTGGGTAATTTGATTGTGGATCTTTTTATCTAGATTTTCAATTAACTCAACGGTAGCAACTTTATTTTCAATAATTTCAAGTCTTTGCATTACATGATCCAAAGTTAACATAGTTCCATTAACCAAAAGAGGTGGTGAGCCAAATAAATCTATTATAGCATTATAAGAATCAAAAGTATGGCTACCCAAGAAATTCCCTCCGGTAATGGTATCAAGGATATATCTATATCAAGGATTAGCACCCACATAAAAATTGCGGAGAAGAACTGAAGTAGATTGCTTCTTGGTAGATCTATTTTGAGCATTGCAAATTCTATACCAAGCATCTTTTAGATTTTCTCCCTCCCTTTGCTTAAAATTTAGAACTTCATTCTCGGGAGACAACGGAGAAGATATAAGACTAGCCAAAACGACAAGCAAGCGAGAAGAAGGCAAACGGAAAAGAGAGGGCGAATAAAACGGCAAGGGTGAAGTGGGGGAGAGGAAAACGAGAGGCAAATGGCAGATAATGTAATGCAAGAGATAAGGGATTGTGATGGGTACTTGGTATGTTGACTTTTGCGTAGACTCCCTGGCAACGGCGCCAGAAATTCTTCTTGCTACCTCTTGAGCACTGCGTTGGATTTCCCCGAAGAGGAAAGGATGATGCAGCAAAGTAGCGTAAGTATTTCCCTCAGTTTTTGAGAACCAAGGTATCAATCCAAAGAGGAGGCTACGCGAGTCCCTCGTACCTACACAAAACAAATAGCTCAACGCAACCAACGCGATTAGGGGTTGTCAATCCCTTCACGGTCACTTACGAGAGTGAGATCTGATAGAGATGATAGATAATATTTTTGGTATTTTTGGTATAAAGATGCGAAGTAAAATAAAAGGGCAAAGTAAAAAAGCAAAGCAATAATAAAGTAATGGAAGATTGATATGATGAGAATAGACCCAAGGGCCATAGATTTCACTAGTGGCTTCTCTCAAGAGCATAAGTATTCTACGGTGGGTGAACAAATTACTGTTGAGCAATTGACAGAATTGAGCATAGTTATGAGAATATCTAGGTATGATCATGTATATAGGCATCACGTCCGAGACAAGTAGCTAGACCGACTCCTGCCTGCATCTACTACTATTAGTCCACTCATCGACCGCTATCCAGCATGCATCTAGAGTATTAAGTTCAAGAAAACAGAATAACGCCTTAAGCAAGATGACATGATGTAGAGGGATAAATTCATGCAATACGATAAAAACCCCATCTTGTTATCCTCGATGGAAACAATACAATACGTGCCTTGCTGCCCCTACCGTCACTGGGAAAGGACACCGCAAGATTGAACCCAAAGCTAAGCACTTCTCCCATTGCAAGAAACACCAGTCTAGTAGGCCAAACCAAACTGATAATTCGAAGAGACTTGCAAAGATAACCAATTGTACATAAAAGAATTCAGAGAAGATTCAAATATTGTTCATAGATAATCTTGATCATAAACCCACAATTCATCGGTCTCAACAAACACACCGCAAAAAGAAGGTCACATCAAATAGACCTCCACGAGAGAGGGGGAGAACTTTGTATTGAGATCCAAAAAGAGAGAAGAAGACATCTAGCTACTAACTATGGACCCGAAGGTCTGAGGTAAACTACTCACACTTCATCGGAAGGGCTATGGTGATGATGTAGAAGCCCTCCATGGTGGATTCCCCTTCCGGCGGAGCTCCGGAACAGGCCCCAAGATGGTATCTCATGGATACAGAAGGTTGCAGCAGTGGAATTAGGTTTTTGGCTCCGTCTCTGATCGTTTGGGGGTACGTAGGTATATATAGGAGGAAGGAGTACGTCGGTGGAGCAAAGAGGGGCCCACGAGGTAGGGAGGAGCGCCCTCCACCCTCGTGGCCGACTCCTTTCTTTCTTGACGAGGGGTCCAAGTCTCCTGGATCATATCTGGTGAGAAAATCACGTTCCCGAAGGTTTCATTCCGTTTGGACTCCGTTTGATATTCCGTTTCTTCGAAATACTGAAATAGGCAAAAAACAGCAATTCTGGGCTGGGCCTCCGGTTAATAGGTTAGTCCCAAAAGTAATATAAAAGTGGAAAATAAAGCCCAAAATGGTCCAAAACAGTAGATAATATAGCATGGAGCAATCAAAAATTATAGATACGTTGGAGACGTATCATGGACCCAATTGTTAGCCTCTCCATGCAAAGTCTACTTCCGATGGTGTCGTTCGTTGACCACGTTGACCACTCCGCGCCGAGCGCATCCAAGGAGGTGGATGATGGCGAGACCCCGGACAGCAACGAGCCGGAGATGGGAAGACGCGGGAGTAGAGTCGCAAACAGAGAGGTGTACAAGGGTTAACTGGTTCTGGTGCGGTGTGGTTCGGCAGTCGGTGGAGAAGAACAGGAGGTGTGGAGGGGTGGAGGGATGGCCTGGCCAACGGTGGAGTAGCGCTTCACAGCGATGCGTGCTAAGCAGAGCTGCTAGCAGCAGGAGGCGGGAGCAGGTGGTCCCGGCGGCGCTGGAGGAAGAAAATGAGAGATTGAAGATGGATGCTGGTCGTTGGATGTAAATCCAATGGCTAACGATGTCAGAATCATTTGTTGACTAAGTTGACAACGACTTGCATTGGCTTCAACCTATTGGCCCACATTTCAGCCTCCAAAAATGTGGCACGTATTCAACCCATTTTTTCAGAATTTACAGTCTTTTTTTGCGGGGTAGAATTTACAGTCAATTTGATCTTTTGTTTTGAATTACTGTCCATTAGCTGGGCTGGGTGAACAAATAATGTAGCGTCCATGCGGCCCATTTATGTTTTTCCTAAAAAATTGCAGGCCATTTGCACTTTCTCGAAATACACGATTTTGCTGGGCTCATTCTAATTATAATGTTGGGGTGGGCGCAACAGTGTTATCAAAAAATAAACAGGGGCTGAGCATTTTGTTACATTGGTCCTTAAATCTTACCAAGCTTTTGTACACAATCACCAGGATTTTCGTTGCCAAAAAAATCCAGGATTTTATTGTTAAGAAATTATTTTTATAAGTTGATAAGATGTGGGATATTGTTTTCTTACATATGTAAGTATCTGTTAAATATATGATGACAATAACAATAATATATAATAACATATAAAATAATTTAAATATATATAATATAGTTAGAAGGGAAACATAAGTTGGACCAGGCGTTCCTATTCTTATATAGAAAAATAGAACAGACCTCTGTGTTTTCTTCAAAATTTTTTTACATAAATTGGGCTGCCGATGTTTCAGGAAAAATAAAACCTGGGATGGGAGGTCCATAGGCCGGTCGATACATGACGGCCCTCAAGAAAATACAAACAGGCCTATGGACCTCCCATCCGAGGTCGTGGGCTGCACATGTTAAAAAAGAAAGCCTAAACAGGGCAGCCCAAAACCCAGCTGATACTTGCTGTCCCAGTGATAATAAATGATACCTGCCAGCTCCCCGGCTTCGTTGTGAATTTATCTCCTATAGTAACTACGTTGAAGCACCTAAAAATGTAACTATGTTGACAAACCCATGGGCCCCAACATCAGTATAGCATTAGGAGGAAGTATTTTTTTCGATGAGGCACTTGCTTGCGTACGGCCATAGACCTGGTGGGTCCCAACTGTCCGCCTCTCCACGTACAGTCCTCTCCAGATTACTCTCGTTTGTTCAGCATGTTGACAACGCAGACAACGGCGTCACGGCGAGCGCACAAAGGCGCAGGAGGAGATCCGACCACCTGAGGAAGTTCCTTATTAGTAACGAAACAACTGAACTAGCCTAGTGGCCGAGTGACACTACCCGACAGCTGTTCCGCCCGGGTTCGGTTCCACCTGTGCAGAGGAAATATCTCCAAATTTTTTGCCTCTGCCTTTATTGACATGTGGGTCCCAATTGTCATCTACGCACACCACGTCCAACACTTGCCAAAACTTCGTCCCTCGTTTTCTCTGTTTCTCGCACACTCGACATTGTGTGGGCATTTTGAAAATAGCATATCTTTTTGAATGTGCATCATATGAAGATGTGCTATGCATGAATGTTGATCAACATGATGTTAACTGGCTGGTAGTTCCAGTTTTGACCATGAATAAAACTTCCAACATGATGATAACACTGTTTGAAAAGGCCGTGTTAATATAAATGCTCTACCTCTGAAAGTTGCAGTTTCTTATCTGAAACTGAACTTGGAGTTTCTTATCTAAAACTGAAACTTGCAGTTTCTTCTCTGAGAATCACATTGTCTGCACTTTTATACTCCTATGAAACTACATTCTTTAAGTGCTAAAAATAGATCTCTATAATTCATAAAATACTTCATATGCTCAATAATGCAAATCTGAAATTCAAAAGACATTCATATCTGAAAGTACAACCTGCCCAACTATTGGGCTGGGGGGCGGGTGGGCAGTCCCTCCTATTCCTCGGCGGCATACAGCCGCCCCATGAGATGATGTGAACGGCGAGGGAGAGGATGGTGGGGAAGCATCATCGGGCCAACTGTTTTTCTCCTCTTGCAGCTGGGTTCAGTCGATGAAGACTCCACCGGCTCGCTCTGGCACGACACCCTCACAAACGGCACCCTGTAGATGCTCAATCCTTCAATCTCTGGTGGATGCTCCATCTGGGATGGATACTCCCACAACCGCTCCCTAACGACCTGATTCGGTGAATCTGTTTGCTCCATGGCCCAGAGGAGCAGCTCTATGTACTCCCGCGCGACTCCCTCCGGGAGTATCGCCGCCTTTTTGCTCTGTTGCAGATATTTGGCCATGGATGTCGCCGTCGCCGCTAGTTGGTCCTTGTTGTCAAACCAAGACTGTATCTCCAACATCCTAGCTAGCTTCACAGGGTCACCATCCGCGATCCTCGCGTATCGGTTGTACTCCTCCATCGATCTACTTCTCCACAGCACCTTCACTCACTGGCGGTGGTTTTTGAATGGAAGAGGAGAGGAGCAGCGTTGGTTTTGGATTAGAACGGGAGAGGAGCGATGCTGGTTTTGGATTGGAACAGGAGAGGAGGGGCGCTGGTTTTGAAATGTGAATGCATGTCACCAAAAATTGTATTGTTTGGTTCGTATCTGAATGTACTTTGAAATTATATTATTTTTGCAATGTATAACATATATTTTATTTGCGAAAATCATGGTCAATTATGACCCAGAATAAAAGGGAGACTAGTTAATGTGGGTCGCTTTCTTAATTGAAGGGTAAATTGATTTTGATTTTGATCCAGTCACAGCGCGCCCGCCCTCTCGTCCAATCCTAAATCGCTGCCGCATGCTCCTCTTCCTCTTATCCATTGCAAAACCACCTCCTCTCCTCTCCATCATCTCCATTCAAAAACCATCGTCTCGACTCTCCCTCTTCTCCATTGCAAAACCACCTCCTCTCCTCTCCATCATCTCCATTCCAAAACCACAGTGTCGCCTCTCCCTCTTCTCCATTGCAAAACTACCTCCTCTCCTCTCCATCATTTCCATTCCAAAACCACCATCTCGCCTCTCCCTCTTCTTATTGCAAGACCATCGTCTCTCCTCCCATCTTCCAAAGCTAGCACCGGACCACTCAGAAGGACATTTATGGAGAGGATGCAGTACCGAATCAGGCAGATCGCCGGCGGCGACCAGGAAAAGTTAGACAGGTTGAAGGAGATCCTTAGTTGGTTTGACAATGAGTGGGAGATTTCGAGGACGGTGAGGGCCATGTGGCAATGTATGCGAAAGAGCAAGATGGCAGTGATGAGGGCGGCGATGTACATGTACTCCTCGGCGGCAGTCACGCCGCAGTCCTTCGACTTAATCGAGTATCTCCTCTAGGCGATGGAGCAGACAGATTTGCCCGAGGCGAAAGTCGGGCGGAGGTGGTGGGCGTACAGGTCGAAGGTCGAGCACCCAGAGGATAACGAATCGATCGAGTACGGTGTACCGTTCGTGAGGGTGCAGAGCCAGCCGGAGCCACAGGAGTATTCCTTCTCCCACCACAAGAGGAGGCCGGATGGCGCGACGTCGCTTCCCCACCATTCTCCACGGTTCCCTCGACGCTCGCCTCGTTTCAACGGCGGCAGTAGGGTTTAAGAAAAGCTTCGCACTAACCTAATCTTCCACCTACTCATGCTTACAATCAGTGTGATAGCTAATGAAAATCATGGTTACAATCAGTCTCCGAGTACTACGCCAATCACCCTTAAAATAGCTCTGGACCTTTGGGTCAAAGTTGTGACATTGTGTACAAATAAAGAAAAATAGATTGGTGCTTCTTTCAGAAAAGAGTACTCCCTAGAAAACTGCCAATATAAGCTACTAGTATTTGGTTAGAGGGTTTGCTGCCGAGAAAGATCCGTCCACAGAGAGCGCCACTCATCCCACTGGTGGTGGTGGATGCCAATGCATGCATGGAGCATGGTTGGTGTCGGTAATTTTTACTTGGCACACCTCGCACTCTGCATATATGCCAGTTCCATCCACACATTTGTGCAGTTCCACCAAAATGCAGCTGAATAACCCTTGCACAGATAATGAAAAAGCATGATTACATTATAGTGGCACTAGCTGATGAAAGACGCAAAATAAATAGAAGAAAATATTGCGATAGTACCATAGTATGCCATGCTGTGAGGGCGAGATGGGCCTTGCGACACCTCATACGGTACGCCATGCCTCATACTGGAAATCGTCTCAAGTCTCCCTGATACACCTTCTGCGAGTGATGAACATCAGTGTACAGCGGTAGTACAAGGAGGGGCCTTGAGACATTCAAATCTCTATTTTCATGCAGATCAACTAAAATTAAGCACCCCAGTTTGCAGAAACGCTTAAACATTAACAATGGGACTAGTTGATGAAACATACATTAACAAGGAGAAGCACTTTCTTTATCTACATTGGAAATGAAATGATAGAGAGGACACTCGCTCTATTTTAACTGTATTATTACTTCATTTTATCAGTGACACTAGGGTCGAGCAGGTGGCAAACGAGGTGTACCGTGCGTCGCAAGGATGAAGGCCGGGGGTGCTTAGATCGGATCTCAAGCTGGCTCTTTCAGTCCCTATCTTCCCCCTGATGTTTCTGTGGTAGCATTTGGGTTGTAATCCAAACTTGGTAGAGTTGGTGTTGCATCCCCCTACCTGCCTAGCTTATGTGGCGAACTTGTCTCCTGCTAGTACTCAGTCCGTTCTAGTAGTAGTTGCATAACTGCCCGTTTACACTGAGATGTTGTCGGATAATGGTTCTCTATGGTTGGGTTTCTTTAATGAAATCGGAGGGAACCCCCTCTTTTGATATACAAAAAAAAAC
This sequence comes from Aegilops longissima, assembly GCA_021605205.1. Taxonomy (NCBI): domain Eukaryota; kingdom Viridiplantae; phylum Streptophyta; class Magnoliopsida; order Poales; family Poaceae; genus Aegilops; species Aegilops longissima. The sequence continues at coordinate 530,464,023 of CM038681.1, read as the reverse complement.
AGTGGCACTAGCGGTGCCAAAAATTGCCTCAAATTAATAGTGCCACTAGATTAAAGTGCAAAATAATTACATTACTGCTTTATCATGGCAGTGCCAAAACAGTAGCATAAGAGCAGGATCAACATGCAGGATCTTTGCCCAACGGTCAGACCAAAAAGGGACATACCTCGTGATGGGAACCATATCTGCAGTCAACGCCATCGTAGAAGGGATGACACCAGTCACCAACATGGATGATTCAATTCAGGGGACCTTTTGGTGCAGTTCACCTAAAATGAAGCAATGTCACATGAGCTAGCTGAGGGAGTCCTGGATTAGGGGGTATCCGGACAGCCAGACTGTATTCATTGTCCGGACTATTGAAGCGTGAAGATACAAGACTCAAGACTTCGACCTGTGTCCGGATAGGACTTTCCTTGGCGTGGAAGGCAAGCTTGACGATCCGGATATTATATTTCCTTCCTTGTAACCGACTCCATGTAAACCCTAGCCCTCTCTGGTGTCTATATAAACCAGAGAGGTTGGTCCTTAGAAAGCCGATCACAATTACAATCATACCATCATAGGCTAGCTCCTAGGGTTTAGCCTCTCCGATATCGTGGTAGATCTACTCTTGTACTACCCATATCTTCAATATTAATCAAGTAGGAAGTAGGGTTTTACCTCCATCGAGAGGGCCCGAACCTGGGTAAACATTTGTGTCCCTTGATTCCTGTTACCATCAGCCTAGACGCATAGATCGGGACCCCCTACCCGAGATCCGCCGGTTTTGACATCGACATTGGTACTTTCATTGAGAGTTCCTCTGTGTCGTCGCTGCAAGGCTCGATGGCTCGTCTCGTTGTCAGGGACAACATTACCGCAGGGGGAGCTCTGGCTGTAGGCCAAACTCTCCGACTAGGTGGCTTCGTCATGGCCGCCCCATCGGCTGTCGCGCCGACGATGGCCTCTCGGGTCATCATGCATAAACTTCACATCAATTCAGAACTCGCCGAACAGATGGATCTGATAAAGCTCTCTTCTCTTCATGAGGTCTTGGATCGCATCGCCGCTTTGGGAGTCGCAACGGACTATGACCGGATCGGGCTTAAACCCGACCAAAGGGACAATAAATCCCCGCCAGCCACCCATGAGATAGCGGTATCGGAGGAACCACACAAGGAGTATCCCTCTATTTTGAGGACGAATTATGTCCGGATCATCGAGCTCCCGGAGCCGGACACCCGCCCATGGGATGATATGACCCGTGTCCCGGACACAGAACCGGGCACGGGGCCGAAAAAATTGGGCAGTGTCCCGAATCCCGAGCTGTTGAACACGGAAGCTTCCATGCCCCGGGGTGCTAGATCATATCAGAATTCGGATTCAGCTATAACAACCCACGCTGACTTAAATCGCATCTCCCATATCAGGCAAGATCCCCAGGAGACAGTACATCATTACTGGGTCAGATTCCTCCTTGCGCTAAACAAAGTCGAGGACTACCACGAGGAGGACGTAGTCTCGCTCTTTTTCAAAAACTGCACGGACAAAGGAATCCTTGACTCTATAAGTCGCCGTGACATAGTACGCTTTGCGGACTTAGCAATCATAGTACAGAAGTAATGTGCGATGGAAAGCGTCTGGAAAACTCAAGCTGAATTTTGGGACAATCCGGCTTTCACCAAAACCTTTGTCCGAACTAAACGGGCGAACTCTCGTACGTCGTCCGATCCAATCCCCAAGAAACCAAAGCCCACCCCAGGACGGGGAACCGTATTGGAAAAATGGTTCAATGGGCCATGTAAACTCCACAGCACTTCGGACACAACACCAACTCATAGCCTTAGGGCATGTTGGATACTCCAGCAGGTTGGGAAAAGTGGCGAGGATCTTCTTACAGAACAACATCCCGCCAACGAGCACAATACGGCATTCTTGAAAGAATTTTGCCTCAAACAGTAGGCGCAAGCGAGCTCATCGAAGCTCTGCGGAAATTTTCCATATGGCCAAGATGAACCCCTGGAACGACACTGCTATAACTTTCAATGCCAGTGACGAACCTCGATCCCGGACTGTCCGAGCATCAGCCGCTCTGGTTCTTAGCCCAATCGTGGACGGTTTTCGGTCACTAAAGTGCTCATGGATGGTGGAAGCGGATTAAACTTGATCTGTGAAGAGACACTCAGCAAGATGGAAATTGACAAAGGCCTCATTGAACAAAGCGGCACAACCTTCAGGGGAATTATCCCTAGTCGGGAAGCACAGTGTGCAGGAAAAATCACACTTGACGTGGTATTCGGCACCCCGGAGAATTATAGTTCCGAAGAAATCACAATCCAAGTAGCCCCTTTTAGCAGCGGATAACATGCCCTTTTAGGGCGGGACGCGTTTGTAAGCTTTCAAGCTATACCCCATTACGGGTACATGAAGCTTAAAATGCCCGGACCCAATGGAATCATCACTCTAGCCAGTGATCCGAACGTCGCACTTCGCGCCGAGAACAAAACCGCAACACTAGCCCTGGAGGCATTATCCGAGGCCCTAGCAGCCGAAGAATTAACAACACTGTGGGCCACCGTGGACAGGGACGACGTGATACTCGACAAGCGACCCAAGTCCACCTCATTTAAACCCGCAGACGAGATAGTCAAATTCCAAGTCCATCCAACGGACCCCACGAAGACAGCTTCCGTCGGGACACAGCTGAGCCCCGCGATGGACGCCGCACTGCGAGACTTATTACGAGAGAATTGGGACATCTTCGCTTGGCACCCATCGGACATGCCAGGCATCCCACGCAGATTGGTCGAACACAGCCTCAATATACTAAAAGGATACAAACCGGTCAAGCAGGCTCTAAGACGGTTTTCAGAGCCCAAACGGCAGGCCATGGGGGAAGAGCTAGCCAAACTACTCGAGGCCGGATTCATCAGAGATATCAAGCATCCGGATTGGCTGGCAAACCTGGTAATGGTACCAAAGAAGGACAAATCCTGGCGCCTATGTGTCGACTTTAAAGACCTCAACAAGGACTGCCCCAAGGATCCCTTTCCCCTCCCTCGAATCGATCAAATCATTGATGCCACAGCAGGACACGACTCGCTGTGTTTCCTCGACGCATACTCTGGATACCATCAAATAAAGATGGTAGAGTCTGACCAAGCTGCAACAGCTTTCATAACGCCATATGGCCCTTTCTGCTTCAACACTATGCATTTCGGGCTCAAGAACGCCGGCGCAACCTACCAACGAATGATTCAAACATGCCTGGAAAAGCAAATCGGCAAAACAGTGGAGGCATACATGGATGACGTGGTCATAAAAACAAGACACGTCGAAACCCTAATAGATGACTTGAGGCTTACATTCGACAATCTCTGGACATACGACATCAAGCCGAACCCGGAAAAATGCGTTTTTGGTGTCCCCTCGGGGAAGCTACTCGGCTTCATCATTTCCAACAGAGGAATTGAAGCGAATCCGCAAAGATCCGAAGCTCATCACGCTTGGCTACACCAACAAACCTCAAGCACATCCAAAAACTAGCCGGATGCGTGGCTGCTCTCAGCCGCTTTATCTCCAGGTTAGGAGAAAAGGCATTACCTCTTTACCGCCTTCTTCGGCGCACCGAACACTTCGTGTGGACGGATGCCGCCATGGCCGGACTGGATGAAAGAAAGACCTTATTGGCCAATAATCCAGTACTAACATCGCTGAATATCGACGAACCTATGCTGATGTACATAGCTGCAACGCATCAAGTTGTAAGCGCAGTGCTTGTCGTTGAACGAGAGGCTGACGGATACAAATACCCGCTCCAGAAGCCGGTTTACTATGTGTCCATGGTCCTAACCCCATGCAAATCCCGATACCCACACTATCAAAAAATAGCATACGCGGTGTTCATGGCATCCCGAAAGCTATGACACTACTTTCAAGAGTGTTTGAATACGGTGGCCTCTGAAGTACCACTCAATGCCATAATAAATAACCGCGATGCTACGGGCCGGATTGCCAAATGGGCCATTGAGCTCCTTCCATTCGTCATAACGTATAAACCACGGCAGGCCATTAAGTCACAAGTATTGGCTGACTTCGTCGCCGAATGGACAGAAGCCGAACTCCCTAAAGAGTACGACGCATACTCAAACTGGATCATGCACTTCGACGGCTCTAAAATGCTGGCCGGATTGGGAGCAGGTGTAGTCCTGACGTCTCCCACCGGAGACACGGTCCAGTACGTCCTCCAAATATTATACACAAACTCCAACAATGCAGCAGAATATGAGGCTTTGTTGCACGGTCTTCGGATGGCAGTCTCTATGGGCATTCAACGCCTAGAAGTGCGCGGGGATTCAAACCTTGCAATATCACAAATAAATGGAGATTTTGATGCCAAGGACCCGAATATGGCGGCCTACCGTAATGCCGTCCTCAGAATGTCAGCTCGGTTCGAGGGGCTCGAATTCCACCATGTGGCTCGAGAAAACAATCAAGCGGCGGATGTCCTCGCTCGCATCGGCGCTAAACACGACCCTGTCCCACCTAACATATTTTTGGAACGGCTGTTCAAGCCATCCGTAGTATGGGAAGGGGAGTCCGGCAATACCAGCACGAATCCGAATACACCCCCAGATTCCGAACTATCAGACATAGTCGGAGGTTCTACCACCGAAATAACGTCCTCGGCCCATGAAATCATGGCTGTAATCGCCCCGTGGACCGAACCTTTCTTGGCCTACCTAAATAGGCAGGAGCTCCCCGAAGACCAAAATGAAGCACGCTGCGTTGTCCGGCGCTCTAAAGCTTACAAAGTCTACGAAGGGGAACTCTACAAGAAAAGCGCTACCGGAGTACTCCAAAGATGCATCTCCGAAGAGGAAGGGCGGCATCTCTTGGCTGAAATCCATGCCGGACTGGGCGGGCACCACGCCGCGGCTCGAGCATTAGTCAACAAGGCCTTCCGTACAGGTTTCTATTGGCCGACGGCCCGAGCAGACGCGCAGGACCTTGTCCAACATTGCGTTGGTTGCCAGCTCTTTGCCAATCAGAGTCATATGCCCCCTACCGCTCTCCAAACAATCCCCATAACTTGGCCCTTTGCGGTCTGGGGGCTGGATACGGTCGGACCTCTTAAAGGGGGAAGCCATAAGAAAAAAATACTTATTGGTCATGGTGGACAAATTCACCAAATGGATAGAAGCTAAACCAGTCAAAACGACTGAATCCGGACCAGTAATAGACTTCATATCCGGGGTCATACACCGATACGGTGTCCCCACAAAGATCATCATCGATAATGGCTCAAATTTCACAGCCGACGAAGTGAAAACTTGGTGCACAAAATGGGCATTAAGCTCGATTACGCCTCGCCTACCTTCCCCAAACAAACGGCCGGTAGAGCGGGCAAATGGTCTCATCATGAGCGCATCAAACCAAGACTAGTGCGATCCTTGATGTAGTCGGATACGCCTTTGGGTCGAGGAGCTCGACCTACTGGGGCTGCGGACCACGCCAAATCGCACCACCGGATATACACCATTTTTATGGTGTACGGCGCGGAAGCAGTATTACCCTGCGACATAATACATGATTCGCCATGCGTACGCATGAAAGAAGAGAAGGAAGCCGAGCTAGATCGGCAGGATAACTTAGATGCCCTGGAGGAGGAGCGTGACGTTGCAAAAGCCCGCTCCGCATTCTATCAGCAACAGGATCGACGATATCAAAGCAGAGAAGTGCGGGCCAAAACTTACAATATTGGCGAGCTTGTTCTATGCCTACCGAAGAAGAAGAAGGACAAGCTCAAACCCAAGTGGGAGGGTCCCTTCGTCATTGACAAAGTTCTCATCGGAGGAGCGTACCGCTTACGTAATGCATCCGATAAAAGAGTCGAGCCGAACCCATGGAACGCGGCTAGACTCCGGAGATTCTTGGCCTAGCGCCGAACTCAGTGTTCGTCTCCTAACCCCTCCTTTTTAATTTTGCTCCATCCCTCTTTCCTTTCTCGACCTTTTCTCTCTTCACACAAAGTATTCAATACAGTGCGGATTTCTGGATCACTCTGGCCGCACTAAGTGTGTAAGCAATACCTAGGGGCTTCCTATACGAAAGCTAAAAATAATTACTCACATGGCTTTCTGCCCATCACATATGCATTCTTTTTCCATATGTGCCTTTTCTTCACCATTATATGCATCGATATGACTTAAGATGTTGCCAAGCTGGGTTGCCTCACTCTTGTGTTTATTCCCTACGTTCCCGTTAATTCGGCTAGGGCATAAGGGGAGCACCTCTGCGATTATTACTGCCGGTTCAGCCGGATGTGTACCTCAGACTGGGTGAAGCCGGAAGCTATCTTCCTTAAGAGAATATTCGGTCGGTGAACAAAAGATGTTTTCGTTTATTATAACGCAAATCCCTAGAAGTTTTGTATCCTGCGCAATCGTTCGCAGTCCGGACATGTGCATTGTCGCATGCTTACCCAGAGAAAGGAACCCCTACCGGAACTATTCTCCCTGGAAGATGTTTCTTACTATCCATGTAATATAACATAACTAGTTTGGTACTTGTCTGTTCAAGCACTTATGACCCCTACACTTGGTGTCCACGCATACCCCGGTTTTGTATAACTGAGTGGGTATTCGAACACACCCCGGACTATAGGTTCCGGGGCTGAAGCGAAAAGGTCCGCCATGACAAATGATTTTAATCCGGCTAGGGGCTAATTATGCCCATTAAAATTAAATAGTCACTTGGACTGACTATATTCCTCCTCTATACCGTCCAACAGGCTATCTAGCTTACAATCCTGTTAAGAATACTTAGCGGCTAACGCTACCTGGTCATATACCAGACTCACGGGAATTTCTTGCCCATCAGGCCCCGCCGGTCCTACTTCGTCCATATGGTTCGGGTCCAGCTTGGTGTAGCGCGTCTTCACCATAGCCCAGGCTTCTCTTGCGCCTTGCCGGCAAGCGGGCACCTTCCATAGTCAGAAGCGCCGCCGTTCTCCTTGCAGCATATTCACAAGCTCCCCCATGCCATTCGGCAGCAAGCTTGACGGCCAGAAAGCCTGAGCAACACCCTGCATCACTTGCCGAGCTCACTCGTGCAGTTGCGAAAGGTCTTGCAGTAATCACTTACAGATGAGGGCATCTCCTCCTCAGGGCGACCTGTTAACATTCCTGCAAGCAAAATTCTTTCAATATACTTCCTCGCCGAACTATACTATAGTTCGTCTAGGCACTTACCGTAAATGCCGCGTCGAAGCCTTTTGTTCTCCTTCAAGGAGTCCGCCAGCTAAGCGCGGAGATCTTTTAACTCCATGTCCAGCTGGACTTTGGCATATTGAAGATTGTTCTTCACCTGCCTAACTCGCGTAAGAATGCGCTCGCCAGCCTCCAGCTGCCTTTTGAGATGCGATGCGTCCTCTCTTACGCCCTCCGGATTCACCCCGGGATTGTCTGCAGAATTTTTTGTTAGACTTGTCATATCAGCCATTTACTAACTGGTGCATCTTCGTACAATTGTGACAATTGTTACCAGATGAGGGCTTTTGGGGTTCCTCTAACTTGGCAACTGCGGCCCTCCAGCTCCCGAGACAATTGCTCATTCTTATCTACAAGGACCTGTGCATAAATTGATCCTTAAAACAGTTGTTCCAACTGTTTCAAGTCTCAGGGGCTACTGCTACACATGCTTATCAAATTTTCTTACCCATATATCTTTGGTATACTGGTCCGTCGCTCGGGCAAGCCCGCCTTGAGCAGCTCGGATGTATGCGTCTCCCGAATTGAAGGCGTTAAATGCCTCTTCGGAAAAGATGTTGTTCCGAAGTCCGGCCCGTCGACGCCATGATTCATGGCGCTCTCTACTTCGGAATTCGTGGCTGAGAGCATATCCGCATTCTCTGTTGGAGAACTATGCGGCATCGGCCCCGCTCCCGCCTCCACTCTTGAACCTGGTTCTAGAATCCGGCTGGTGGAGGCGTGGTTGGCAGGATCCCAGGATATAGTCCAGCTGCTCCTCTTCCTGCCAGAACACAAAGGGTGCTGTCATACTTCAAAATACCCCAATCACAGCACAAGTTTTTGTCTTACTTCTGTAGCGGCGAGTCGACCCTTACCGCCTTCCTCTCGAGCCTGCCCGATCCGTACGCCCTTGGCCGACGAGTCCCTAGGGGCTCGGCCCCACGCTCCGACCGTCGTCTCTGCAAAAACATGACACTTCAAGGGTAAGGCATGACATCTGAAGGGAGTCCTCTTCAGAGGATAGGGTTTTTTGACTTGGCTTACGCGCGACGTAGGAAGCGGTCCGGGATAGTCGGTAGTACTGGCCACTGAGGCGCCATCACAGCTCGCTTGATAAAATATCCCGTTGACGAGCTCCACGATAATATCCGGATCTTCTTTGAGACCTGGATCTAGGGCCCTTCCGGGTCCTCCGGCTATGGGAGGGGCTGGAGATTCCTTCTACGACCCTCCTCGCCTCCTGCTCGGGAACATCGAGGCAGATGATCTTAGCAAAGAACGCCACAATAAGTGACGTAGGGAAAGGAACGACAACTTACCCAGTTTGGGGGGTTGTACATGGAGAATCCCTCTCGTGGTTTGATGTGAAGGAATTCCTCCTCTTCCCCTTTGCACAAATCAGACAATATCCTTGCCAGAACTGTGGCGGAGTCCGGACCTTACGGCCACAACGGGTGGCATCATCTTCCCCATTGAAGTGCCACATGGGCTTCCCCCGATATTGAAGTGGTTGCACTCCCCGTATTATGCATATTGCCATAACCTCGACTATCGTCAGTTCGGAGTTGGCCAGTAACTTTATCCTGCTCATCATATAATGTATTCCCTGGTATCCTCCTCTTGGGGCCTCGGGCGCCAGCTTAGACGCATGCTCTCGGGCGTTCTTCGAACTGGGGAGACCTGTCCGGACTGGATCCGGAAGGGGAACGTCGTCAATGTAGAACCACTCTGAAGGCCAGTTCTCGGGTACCTTCTTGGGAGTGCCAGATAGGTATCCGGTCTCGGCAATGCGCCATACTTTGGCCCCGCCCACCTGACATAGGGATTCTCCCTGGCTGCGGGGGATAAGGCAGAACAACTTCTTCCATAACCTGAAGTGAGGCTCGCAGCCTAAAAATAGCTCGCAAAGGGCAACGTACCCTGCTATGTGTAGTATAGGGGCAGGGGTGAGATTGTGTAATTGGAGGCCGTAGAACTCTAGGAGCCCGCGAAGGAACGGGTGGATAGGAAACCCGACGCCCCTTAGCATATGTGGGATGAGGCATATTCGCTCCTCTGGAGACGGATTCGGAGATCTCTCCGCTTGCCCCCGCCATTATACGTGGCTATTCCGGCTCGGACAGGGACCATGAATGCTGGTGGAAGAAACCCTTGGATCTGTAACTCAATCAAACGACTATGGGGAACTGAACACTCTTCCCAGTCCCCCGGCTTGGAGCGAGGAGAGCGAGCAGAAGAGCTATGACGACCGGCCATGTTGGAATGGTTTCTCCGGAGCGCTCTGTTGGATGCTTGCTCGAGGGGGAGGAGTGAGGTTTGGATCTGAGAATCCCCGTCTCTTCAAATAGGCGGTCAGCCCAAAAGATCGAGGGTGGTAAACGCGAAAAACACCTCGGCTCCTCGCATTCGCTCGACACATGGAGATGGTCATTATTGAGGCACTGAAGCCAAGGAGTACAAACATTGATGGAGTTCCGGACACTATTCGCCGTAACAAGTACTTTGGAGTATTCAGAGATGGAACCCGCCCTGCAATGCCGAAAACAAGACTGCGCGCCGGACTCATCGTCATTGAAGCCTGGTTCAGGGGCTACTGAGGGAGTCCTGGATTAGGGGGTATCCAGACAGCCGGATTGTATACATCGTCCGAAATATCGACGCGTGAAGATACAAGACTCAAGACTTTGACCCGTGTCCGGATAGGACTTTCCTTGGCGTGGAAGGTAAGCTTGGCGATCCGAATATTATATTTCCTTCCTTGTAACCGACTCCATGTAAACCCTAGCCCTCTCCGGTGTCTATATAAACCGGAGAGGTTGGTCCTTAGAAGGCCGATCAGAATTACAATCATACCATCATAGGCTAGCTCCTAGGGCTTAGCCTCTCCGATATCGTGGTAGATATACTCTTGTACTACCCATATCTTCAATATTAATCAAGCAGGAAGTAGGGTTTTACCTCCATCGAGAGGGCCCGAACCTGGGTAAACATTTGTGTCCCTTGCTTCCTGTTACCATCAGCCTAGACGCACAGATCGGGACCCCCTACCCGAGATCCGCCGGTTTTGACGCCGACACTAGCAGCTTCTTCTTTTTTTTTAAGAAAAGGGCTCCAGCCCCTGTTCCATTTCCATCAGAAAACGAAACCCACAGAGCTTCTTCTTCATTAGTTGCAATAAAATTGAGCAACATCAAGGTCGGTCGTGAAGCCCCTGGAATGTTCAACTATAATTTGGATATCATTTGTGCAGTTCAACTAAGATCAAGAGTGAAATGTATATCTCTGTTTGCACAAAAAAGGTGGAAAGGAGGGTGACTAACAAGTGATGAAACATGCATCAAATTAAAAAAAGCATGTTCCTTATCTGAATGGAAATCGTACAAGGACAGTAGCAATTTCTAGCAGCAATGCTAGATATTAGTGTGGGCATTAGGATTAACTATGACGACCGTTAAATACGACATTACTTTAATGGTGCCATTGCTTCATTTTAACAACAACATTACATTAACAGCTGCTAAAGAGTCGGTATTTGGGCACAAGAGAGTAGGCGAACCAGGACAGTTGCATCTCTAACGAAAATAAGCAACTAATCTTAATGGGAAATTTAGCAGGACATGAAAAAAAGTGCCATTGATTCAAATTACTGGAGGCATTACATTGAAAACAACATTGATTTAACGTGTCCTTACTTTTAACAGTGCGACTGCTACATTTTACCAGTGGCATTACATAAGAGCAGCTCGGGGCAACAAACATCAAAAGAGGATATCTGGGTTGGTTCCATTTTTGTTCGGTATATAGCCACCTTATACTGTGTGAGGCTAGCAAATCTAGTGTTGGACTTACTTTGTTGACTTGTCCCCCAGTGCCCACTTCCTTTCCTTTTTCAACCAATAGATCAGGTTTATATTGATTTTGTATTGCGTTCTCTTTATTTCCCTATTAGACCTAGAGACCAGTTGGATAGCTAGTCTCTGCTACTTTTCGCCCCCATTATTTCCTCTTTCGACCAAGTCCTATATTCAGGTAACAAATCTTGCCCCACCCCCACCCCCTTCCTTCCTTGTTTGAACCAAGTACTACTAGATTTGAGTGCATGAACTATTTTTACCTCTTAACAGTAAAAAAATAGGTGGTTTTCGAACAACCGATCGATCCTATCTACGAGGGGGCCTGAGAAATAGTAAAAGATACAAATGCAGCGACGTCAGGAGCTCGGGAAGTAGAGCAAGGCCGTTTTCGAAGGAAGTTATACCTGAGGGTCGCCGGGATGTCACTAGGTGGGTGGCGGGAGGCCGGATTTGCCCACACTACAGCAGCGAGGAAGAAGGGGTGGGAGGCCCTCCCTCGCCAGTGATGCTTGGGAGAGAACGGCAAGGCACGCTGATCGGGACGCGCCGGCAGTGGGTAAGAGCCGTCGCCGAGGACGACCGTGTGAACGTTGCACCTTCTCACCTTCCCCGGCGAAGAGGATCCGGCTGGATCTGTGACCATCAGTGACTAGAGAGAGAGAGTGTGTGGCCACCGCTATCGTGTTTAGATGTGGAGAGGACGAGACAGTCTGAACAGAGCAACACTAGCAAGCAAGCGCGGAGGCTCCTGCCTATATAGTGGAGTACTAGTTTTCTTTTGTCTACCGGCCGAAGCAGGCTTGACCTCGGCAATGAATGTCGAGAAGTCTTCATGCATGTGCCCCGGAGGCGCAGTTGTCGTCATTTTGATCTAAAGCACCGGATTATAACATATAACACGAAAAAATGCCACATGACAAGAAATCATAATCTCACTTCCCAAAGGAGACAAGATGAATCCCGACGGACAAACTAGACGAGGATCAAAGCTCAAATTAAAGATAAACTCGTAGAAAAGTAGTCCGTCGATAGATGCCCTAATTAACATAGCCGGCTTGACCTAGATGGAAGCCGAGTAGTCTTCGTGCATGTGCCCCCAATGACTAGCCCAACTCAATTGTCATTGTTTAACCCTCGCAGTGATCCGAAGACATGTCACCTAATATTGCGAGATGACAAGAAAACCTTTTTTAGATTTCTTACCAGAACTACAGCCCTGTACAACACAGCCTCCATGATATGTAGACGATAGCCAGTCCAGGCGTGTCTGCTGGAGTCTGGTCACATGCATGGATGAACTGTTTTTTCGTGTCTTGCAGGGATCGTCCAGGTACCAATGTATTTACTCCTACGGCACTTCTCTAGTAGTACTATAGCTCGTCTCTCTCTCCTATTAACTCACCTGACTTGCGGGGCCGGGGAGTGTGCCTATGGTCGGTTCTCAATTGCGGTCCCACATGTGTGTGCAAACGCGATATGACACGCGTTCCATTCAGAGAGCGGCGTGCCAGACGGACCGACCGTCTGTGGTGCGACACGAACGCGACGGGCGTGCTGTATACTCCGTACATGTGTGCCGCCGTTTTCTTGAGGCTTTGCTCCATGGCGCAATCCATGGATAAAAAATTAGTATATTGTACTATTTAAAAGTCGAGGGCGGGGCTTCTCCCGTGTGGTAGGCGGGGCAGTTCTGCCTAGTCCGTTCGACAGAGACGCGAGAAGATGAGGAATAGGCTGCTGCAAACGTAGGGCTGTATGATTTGACAGTGAGTTACTGCTGGAAAGGTGGGGCCCGGTGATTTGACTTGCCATTATCATTTTAACTGCGGCGCTACGACCGGCGTGAGTCTCCCGATTCCCGACCACCTCCATAGAGGTGCCTCTCCCGATGCTCTACCATGTAGAGGCTGGCTTGTAACATCCCAAATTTCTTATTTGGAATGTTTTACAATTATAGCTAAGCATCTATGCATTCTGTTTGAATTTGAGTGCCATTTGGAGCTTCAGAAGTTTTGAAGTTTTGGAATTTGAAATTCAAATTTTGGCAAAGGGGAATCATTTCAAAAACTATACCTGATAAATACTTGAGAAAAAGTATGAGAGGAGCAAACATGACACTCCAAAAATATCAGAGGAAAACATTGCCAAAAGTTTTGAATTCAAACTTGAGTTTATTTGAAATTTGGAAAAAATGAATTTTTATAAAGTTTGGGTTTTTCCCCTGGAAAAATGTTCAAATGATAGGGAATATTCCCCTGATCATTTTGATATATATATGTCTTATATAAATATTTATATTTCTCTCTGTTTTTATTTTTCAAAAAGAATTAAAATAGAAAAAGGAAAAAAAATGCCTTGGGCGCCGGCCAAGCCAACTGGCCCAGCCAACCCAGCGGCTCCACCAATGAGGCCCGCCAGCGCCAATGAGCCAGCCCACCAAGACACCACCGACCGCCCGACTGAGCGATCGAGCCGAATCGGCTAGCCCTCGGCCGACCGACCGCGCCTTCTTCCCCTCTCGCCGACAGGTGGGCCACCACCTCCTCAACCTCGCCCACGCCACACCGCCGCTCTCCGGAGATCCCGAGATCTCCGGATCTCATCGATCTCCCGATCCGCCCCCTCGCGACTTCGCCCCGCCCTATAAATACCGAGCCCCGCACCCATTCCCCCTCGCCTCGCGGACCCTCTCTCCCTCCTCACGCTTTCAGAGCCGAGCACGCCACCGCCGCCATTTCCCTCGCCGCCGACGCCCTAGCCCACCCCGATCTCGCCGGACTCCACCAGACAGACCCCCGAGCCCGTCCGCACCCGCCGGAGCCCTCCGCCGACGCCCCCGACCACCGGAGACGCCGACGCACTCGTCGCCCGAGCCGCCGCCGCCGTCGAACTCCGGTAAGCCGCCGGAGCTTCTCCCCGCCGTCCGATCTCGTTTGTGCGGCGTAGATTAGAACCCCCGAAGGGGTATGTTTCCTTTGAAATAAACCCGGTTCGCTCCGGTTCGTTTCGGTTTAGTTTAAGTTAGGGTTTTATTTATTAGACCGGCCCGATTTGTTTAACCCTAGGGCCGTTTTTGTTATATTACGCGCAGTGCGTTAGTTAGGCCCATTAGGCCATTTTTTCTTTATTTTCGTTTTTCTGTTTTAACAGAATAGTTCCAGATTTGAAAAATTCATAACTTTTATTTTACTTAATATTTTTAAGTGATTCTTTTTTTGTTGGTTTGCAAATTTCTTATAGTTTCTGTAGAATATATAATTAGCTATGTTAAAATTATTTAAAATTGCTTTATTTTAGATTTAGTCAGAATAGTAAATCTGCTATAAAATGAGCTAGGAAAATTATTTTTAATGATTCTTTTGTCCCAACTTTGTTTTGACATTGCCTAACCGTAGGAATTATTTTGGGTATTTTAGGATTAATAAAAAATAGTTTCTAGCAGAATCATGTTATTCTTAATTAATTAACTAGCTACTGTTTTCCTATTATTTTAATTAGCAAATAAATTTATTTTTCACATGTGATTGGTTATTCTAGGATAGTTTATGTCACTTTAGAGCATGAACTTTTATTTATAATAAATAAAACTTTTATTTTATTTTTCTTAATAGAAATTGAATTAGGCCTAATAGGAGTTTTATAATAGCTTTTAAATTGATTCTTTTTCCTCCTAGTTGCTTAATGCATTATTTTCTGTTAAGTTAACTTAAACTCATGCTTAGGTTATGTTGAGAAAATTTTTGTTAAGTAAAACTATTTTAGTTGTTGCTTGAAGTAGGAAAAAAACTTTGAGTTGGATTTCTTTGAGTTTCTCCTTGGGTTTTTTTGATTCGTTTGTTTTGGTGTGTTATGTTACTATGATGCTATTGTGCTAAGTGATCATATGCTATATGCTTATTGTGATTACTGTTTGTCTCGGTAGAGTTTCCGGAGTGCGAAGCTTGCTACTACGAGTCCTTAGCTTACGAAGATCGTCAGCAAGGCAAGTCATTGATCATGTTCTTTCAATACCTATGATTTTATTGCATTAGTATTATACCTCCCCACCATGCATGCAGTAGGTGAAATTTTGAAGTTATTGTTCTTGAGTAGTATCATGTGGTAGGATGAACCAATTCCCCATGTTACCATGACCCGGGACGTAGTAGTTTACTTTTGCTATGCTCGTAGACGGGATTTGGTTGAGTGAATTCATAAGCAAGATGTGAGAGTCAAGATGATGACAACCCCATGAACTTCAAACTCAAGATGGACTTGAATTCACTCTTCGGGTGGAGGATTTGGTTGACGGGCACCTGGAGAACCCGGTGGTTGGCGGGATGCATGGAGAAGTGCCATGACATCTTGCGAAAGCTTCACCCAGCCACGAAGAGACGGATGGATGCCCCATTGACCGGAAGCTTACATGCAGCCGCAAGCCATTATGGGCTCTGGCTGGGTCAACCCTAGTTGTGACGCTGGCTGGGCGGTACTACGAGATGTAGAAGAACGGTAGGATTGGATGGGTACCGGCGGTAGCCGAAGAACTCTTCTAAGACCTGTTTCATTCATCCCGTCTTCAAACACCATGAAGTGCGAAGACTTAAAAGGAGGGAATGATTCTTGCGGTAAAGTGCATAAACCTCTGCAGAGTTAAAGATCTAATCAATTTGCCGTGTCCCCGTTACGGACAATTTGAGCCTCTGGAACTTGGAAGTATTCGGAAATCTCAACACTAAAACTAATAAATTAACTTGAGGGGTTATGACTTAATAATTTGGGAATGAGACATTGGTTGGCGGAACCATCTCAATAACTACCAACAATTTTGTAGTATTTGCAAGCAAGTCCACCGTAGTAGGGAAAAAGCGGCTTTTCATAAATGATGAAACTTAGAGCCCCACACCAAAAAAATGCATATAGTGTTAGTAATTTTATTATTGTTATTCTCTCTTCATGACTTGCCAGCTTATTCAAAAAGCTGACCTACACGGCTGCAACGCCTTATGTTGCGAGAGGTTTATTCCGATCAGAGTGAGGCTACGCTCCGCTTGGCGATTGCCCTTGAGTCGGATGGACTCGCTATTTCGCTCACGCTTCGCAGCTTATTTTTAGTTTATTTCTCATGAGTTGGCCTTGGCCGAATTTATTCTCTTGTAATAAAGACTCTATATGAGAATCGTGTAATAAATTCAGGTGTGATTGAACTTTGATTATTTCATCAATGTACTGTGAGTACCAAAGATGATCTTGAGATGGTATGCATACGTAGACTTGACCGATTTTGGGTCAGGTCGCTACATGGCTCTTGCTTGAGAGCCCACTCCTCCACTTTTTCCTTGCCTCTTTCCCCCACATATGCAAAAATGCCATGTAAAGCGGGCTTATAGCCCACTATTGTACTTGATCCTACAGGTGCTAAGCCTGCCACATAGGCATAAAGTCTGATGTGGCAAGTTAATTAAGAAGAGAGAGACTAGTTTGGTGACCCAGGAAGAAACGGTGATAAGCGTGTGTACCTAGATGAAGCAAACTTAGCAACAAAAAACTAAGCACCTATGCATTAGGGACTTGAGTTGCTAAGCCATTTAATGCCCATAGCACCTCATCTAAGCACCATTTCATTGGAAGAGGTCACTCCTTGGCAAATGCAATAAATACTATGAAGAAAGAGATAGAGAGAAGTAAACAAAAAAAAAATACTCTTATAGCCAACCATATAGCTAACCTTGTTGTATGAGTGACTAAGTGATGACTATGTATCACATGCCAACATCAGATAGCCTAACGCACCGTGTTAAATCTCCAAGGGCGCGACCGCGCGAGCGAGGCGACGGTCATGGTAGGCGCAACCATGATACGGGCTGCTGGTAGCCCTTGGATTTGAGATCGAACGGTCGCATGCTAAGTTGCTGAAAATTTGCAGAATAACCCTCCAGGATAGGATATTCACCCATAGGTCTAGAATCGTGCCATGCAACCGTTCAATCTCAGATCCAAGGGCTCTCTGAAGCCCGTATCATGGTAGAATGGAAAGCTTCGTATCACCTATAATTTTCCCGACGCTTGACATGACATCGAAAGCCATTTAATTGGGCGTCGAGTAGACATGACATCTAATTGGCCCCCCATAGTACTGTGCATGAATCCATTTATCCACGAGGCATGCCACTACCCTGCCACTCGCACGCGCCCCCCACTCGACATTTTTACAATCGATAAACCGCTCCTAGTCGTCCCGTCCTTTCACATTATGGCAGTTCCACTAATCCTAACCCTCCTCCCAAATCCATGGCGTCCCAAATCTCCATGATCGGCGGTGAGTACAAGGTTAGAACCATCACCGGCGATGAGTTCGACGTCATCTACACCCGTTCTGCTGCAACGGTGAAAGAATGCCTTGCTCGCTTCAAACGCATGTTCGAAAACTCAAATGATGAGTGGGTCACTAGGCTAGATGTTGAGTACACCACAGTCCTGGGAAGCAAGAAGAAACTAAAGGAGGCAGAGAAGAAGAAGCCCGCCGTGATCCAGGTTTGTGTGCATGACTTATGCTTGGTCTACCACATATGCCATGTCGACGTTGAGTGCAAGGAATTTAAGAAGTTCCTCAAGGGCTGCCGAGTCAAATTCGTTACTGTAGACTTTAGGAACGACAAGGAAATCCTGGGTCGGATAGGCCTCGCTGTAGGCGACCCCTTAGACCTCCAGAAGGAAGGGCTGGTGCCCTCCCTTGATCAGCCTCCAATGCTGACCCTAGCCGGAGCCATGGTTCATCCTTCGTATGGTGAACTGAAGAAACCTCCACACACGTTTCATCGTGCATGGCAGTGGACTGTACTAGATATAGACCACATCCACTATGCTACAATGGATGGCTACCTTTGTTCCAATATCTACAAGGGTTGGATGAAGAGCAAGAGCCAAGTGTGCGGTCCAAGCAAAGAAGTATCGCCCAAGAGGAAGAGGGACAAGGACGAAGTCGAGGACGTGGACGAGGACTCCGAGTAAGGTGGCAATGTCATTGCTCATGGTGGTTCTAATGCAGTGTCTACCGGATTAGTTGCTTAGTTTAATTTCTGGTGTGCTTAGTTTTATTTGAGGGTGTGTTGTGCTGAGCCCCCAACATAACTGTTATGTTTCTTCTCGTTATATTTCGTACATTTCATCTTTTAGTTGGTATAGTAGTACCACTCATTTCTTCACATTATATATGTACTATATAGATGGCCAACATCATATAGCCAGCAGTTTAATTGTCAAAGAATTTCAGGGTGCTTAGTTTTGTCAAAGAATTCCAGGGTGCTTAGTTTTATTTGAGGTGTGTGTTGTGCTGGACACCATTAACTTATCATTGTGAGAATTGGCTTATTTCTGTTATGTAACATGGTCAACGGGTTTGACGTGAAAATAACAATGTCTAATGGCATTTCTGAGCAAACATCTAACTTAACGATGGCATTTTTTAGATATCTAATTGCATTTTTGAGCAGGCATCTCACGGATCGATGGCATTTTTTGAGTAGTTGTAACTTCTAATGGCAAAACTGAGTAGTGATACACAACTAGTGGCATAAAATAATAAGAACCCAAGAATTAAATGGGTATGCTAATTTCTTTATTTCTTTATACCTTTGTGTGTGAAACAATATATGCTGCCTCCCCCCAGATTTTCTTTACGGAGGCAACATAGAACTATATGAGTGCCCTGTTAAATTTTGGAATTATTCCGAGTTCATTTGGCCTTTTTATACATTAATTGAGTTTCTGGTCATTTAATGTGCACAATTCAAATTTGAACTACAAGCACATGCTCCCGTGCACCAAAGTTGATTGAAAAATCACATGTGTGTCCTCGGGTGAATTTCTAGGTCCCATGCAAGAAATGGGAATGAAATTCAAACATCTGGGCATCGTGGCTCGGCCGAGAACATTGAGAAGCTTGGTTTTAAAATTCTAGTAAATCCAAAACACGCCTGAAAATCATGAAACTTGGCATGGTGTCATGTCATGGTACTACCATGTTGTGGTAAAAAAATTTGCAGAATAGGAACAAGTTTTGGTATAAGTTTCTTGCAAACCGGAGCTTCTGTCAAGAAGGCTCGTGGTTCTGAGAGGGAACGTGTCACCTTTGTGTGCATAATTCGAATTTTAAATACAAGCACATGCTCCAGTGCACCAAAGCTGGTTGAAAAATCACATGTGTGTCCTCGGGTAAATTTCTAGGTCCCATGCCAGAAATGGGAATGAAATTCAAACATCCAAGGCGTCATGGCTCGGCCGGAAACATTGAGAAACTTGGTTTTTAATTCCTGTAACCAAACACGCATGAAATCATTAAACTTGGCTTGGTGTCATGACATGGCACCAACATGCTGTGGTAATTTTGCTGTCCGATTTGCGGTTACATACATTAACAATCAACAAAGTCATTTTGGAACAAGTGTTGTCACGTTACAATCGAAACACAAGTATTATTGAAACCATGGGCGTTCTATTTACCATTTATGTGCCGCCACACGTCCCCTTTTTTTATTAGCTAGGAGGCGCCGTGCAGGGTAGCTATTTGAGTACGGGAGGCGTGCGATCAGACCCCTGCGCATGCTTATCGGGAGGAGAGCCCTTTGACCTCCATCTGTCGTCCACCTCTCTCCCAAGGTCTCCATTAATGGCGCCCGAGCCTCTGTTTAATGGCGTGGCAATGTCTCACTCGACTGAGATTTAAGAGAGAAAAAAGAAAATTTGAAAAGAAAATTTTGCATGGATCTTGATGTAAGATCCAGCGGACCTATATAGCATCTACTGCGAGTTATAGCAAGACTGACGAATATATATAAGGACGACGAGAGTGGATAATAATTTTCTTACATAATTAGGAAGATACTTAAAAAGGCCACATGTGGCTACGCCTGAAATACACAGGGGCAAAAGAAGATGGAAGACGCATACAACAATCTGGCTCGCTGATCTCTACTTTCTTTATGCGCTGCAGGTCGCGGAGACTAGTTCTCGCGGCGGGCGATGATCTCTTTCATCAGTTTCATGTCCTTAATACGCTGCTTGGCAGCATCCATGGATTCCTCCACAAGCCTGTTGCGCTCGATGCGGAGCATGGCATTCTCGTCCATAAGTTTCTTGATGATGACGCCCGTCCTCTATAACAAGGCAGCGGTCTCCTCCTCCTGCTTCGCCCTTCCAGCGATCTTCACCGTAAGCAGGTCCTGCTCGCCCCGGAGCTTCGCATTGCCCTCCCCTAGTTGACGGATGATGCTGGTAGCCTCGTCCTGCAACCTCGCCCAGCCGGAGATCTGATCCATCTGGCTACGGACTATCGCATGCATGCGCTTGTAAGAGTCCTCGCCTGCCCGAGAGAAATTTTCCTAGGCCACCGTGGCGCGGCGGGACCTCCCTGCTGCTTTGGCGGCGCGGCGGGACATCTCTGCTGCTTCCGCGGCGTGGCCGGACCAGTCTGCTACATCGACGGTTCGGCGGGACCTCCGTGCTACTTCGGCGGCGCGGCGGGACCTCTGTGTTGCTACTGCTGTGCGGCTGGACATGTCGGCTGCTTTCGCGATGAGACGGGACATCTCTCATGCTTCCTCTTCCATGCTCACCTCTCCCTAGTGGAAATCTCTCGACCCAGAACTCACGCTGACTATGGCTTGATTGACTTGATTGTTTTTTGTGGATGAGGAGTTGAGCAGGAATGTGCAGTCATCTTAGCATAGTAGTATCTATAACCGAGTACTACTAATACGCTCCTAAGTGGGAACCGTTTAGGTTGTGATCGGTGTGAACATGTTTGCAATTAAATATTGCATGGTAGTAGTAGTAATTTGGAATGTGACGAGACGCGCTCAAAATTTATTGACGGTTCTAGTTTCGAAGTGCGGCACTATTCCCGGATGGCGTAACGTCGGCACGTCTTCTTGGCCGTGGTGTAGCATATGCCATGGTACTAGTTCTTTTTCTACTTTTGTGTACGTGCAAAAACTGGCACCGTCAGATACATATCTTACGCTTGGCGTTCGACAGGAATAGCCTCGTGGCGAGCTATAGACTAGTCTTTTTTTCAGACGCATTACACCTATCTCTCGGGACTTCTCGCACGCACCATCACTGCTCCCTAGGTCGATGCCACCCACATACACTTGTACTCTGAGAAGAGGTGCACACACGCACTCGTCCTCTCTCACACACGCATCTGTAGCTACGAATTGTAGTGTTCTCAACCATCTGATTGGATCTATCATAGGTTTCATGTTGCTCCTTGGCCTTGAGATTGAGAAGTTTAAAACACGGAGGCTAAGATGGAGGCACGAGGCTTTGGTTAATGTGCGGGCCGCACACGGCACCAACACGACACGAGCTTCGTCTGCCTGGTGCGCATGCAGTCGGGTGAGTTGTCCAAGTATAGACACAACCAGGCCCTTGTTGGTATCCGCGCCTCGACTTTGGCTGGTCATAGTGGAGAGTAACATAGACTAGTTACTAGTCTATGTTACTAGTACCTTCATAGTGGGTAGTGTCATATAGTATATGCATAATTTGGCGACGAGCGCTCTCTATATGTACCACCTTTTTTCTTTAATTTCATCTTGTTAATTTTGCTCATGGCACAATCCATTGATACTACTACTGTACAAATGTATACATTTTTTAAAAGGCTAGAGGGAGGGGCAGTCTAGCTTGGTCCTTTTCACGAGAGGCGAGGGCCTTTGTGCTTTGACGGCTTTTTACTGCTGGAAGGCGGGGCCTTTGTGATTTGACTGCTCGTATAAATGTGCCGACGACCTGAGGAGGAACAAAGAACCGTGCGGTATACTCAAGTTTTCCACTGGAGTAGTACTACGATGGAGGAGCACGAAACACGGCAGCGCAGTGTCATATGGCGATAAAAATGATCTAATTTGATAGTCATCTCATTGTTAGCATTGTTCTATTCATGCCTCGCAGAGAACATGACACGTGCGGCGAAATACCCGAAGCAAAAGAATAAACACATGAGCAAAATAAGACGGAAGATTATCACCCCAAATGATCTAATTCGCTGCGGAGTTGTAACTGCTTCTTCATCGCCTCCATGACCTCCATCTCCTTGCGCGTCTCCTCCGCCATGTTCTTTATTGTGTCCATGACGCGGGATTTCTTGATGCGAGCCTTCATCATCTGTTCCACGGCCGCATTACGTACCTTGATAGCAATCGGGTGCTCGATGTGGAGCTTCGCCAACTCCTCCTTCTGTTCCATGACGAGGGCCTGCAACATCTTCATCGAGGAACTACTACTCTCATGCAACTTCTTCCAGCCGGCGTTCTTCTCCTTCAGCAGGTCGAGCTCGTGGCAGAGCTTCGCCTTGTCCTCCTGAAGTTGCAGGATTTCGCCAGGCGCCTTCTTCTCCGAGGCAATGCTCTTCTTCAGCAACATCACCAAGCCGGCGGTCAACTCCCCCTGCTTATTGAGCTCAGTGGGCATGATGTCGAGGCTCTCCTTCAGCAGCTCCACCAAGCCGTGGATGAACTCCTTCTGCCTATTGAGGTTCTTATTGAGCTGATCGGGCATGCCGTCGAGGGATAACGACTCCAGTGCCGCCAGCTCGGCATGTTCGCCTCCGCGGCTAGGGCGCTCCTGGGAGCCATCGCCAGCCCGTGAGAGATCTTTCGAGGTCTCTGCGTGGCGGCGAGCCCTCTTTTTTTCCCCACAGCCTTGGCTGCTTCTCCCTTGTTACGAGTAGTTCTCGACCTAGAGCTCTACGCACCGGACATGGCAAGGACGGATGAAGAAGAAGCACATATGAGGAGGAAAGGTAGAGTAATTTTCGGTTAGGTAGTTCCGCTTTTTATAACCTGAGTACTAGCACTAGTACTAATACCTGCATAGTAGGAACACGTTCAGGTTTGGTACGCACTAGTAGGTGTGAGCAGGCTTGCACTTAATTGTAGCACTAGTACTTTCGAATGTGATGGCAACAAGGTAAAGATAAATTGATGGGTTTTCGTTTCGAGGACTGAAACGGCTCCCGATGAGTTTAGTGGAACATAAATTTCAAGTAGACTACACAGCTCAGATGCGTAAATATTATGTTACAGTCAAAAATTGGCACATAATACGAAGGAGACCAATGGAAGTACTACTAGCAACCCACGATTTAACTACTCGCATGCGCGCAGTGGAGTAGTAATGTCTTTCTTTCGCCCTCATATCCACTCAATTTGCATGCGCTGTATTAATTGACCATCAATGAAGTGAAGGACTTTACACGCGTCAAATTATCACATGGGGTGGATCTTGGTACAAAATTAAATCGCCCGTGTACCCGCAGTGCGTGCGAGGAATGAGTGCATGCGTGGCGTGCGTGCACATCTTCGCTTCGTGCATGTACCGCCAGTGTGGCTCAGGGAGGACGAGTACATTCTTCTGGAACCAGCAGCATGTCACTATGATCAATCCACACAAAGATGTCGCGACAACACCTCCACATGTGCCACATGGCTTCATGAACTGTAAGAGAGACACTGTGTAGCGTGCCATTGTGTTTTGCACATACTCGAAGTACTAGTAAGGTACACGTGCATTGCACGCGTCAGATTTTGCAACCAAATTATGAATAAATACCACACTATAGCATGTAAGCTCCGAGTCATATATGCCTGATGTAGACCTTCGTTTAATTCTTATAGTTAAACCCATTCAAAATCAATTAGTTTTTATAAAAAACCTAGGGCCTCTTTGATTAGTAGGATTTCCAAAACGCGGGAATAGGAAGAACATGGGATTAGAGTGGAATGTCGTCTTGAATCCTACAGGATTGTACCAGTGTTGGATTGTGCATAGAAAAAACGCAGAATTCTTTCAAAGAGGTTTGAGTGGATGGGATGTTTCCTGTGAAATCTAGTGCAAATTAATCATATGGAAAAATTCCTATGGTTTACTGAAACGCCCTCGATGCGGCTATATCTCCCACGTGTCGAAGCACGACTTAGAGGCATAACCGCATTGAAAGCAATGTCGCAAGTGAGGTAATCTTCACACAACCCATGTAATGCATAAGGGAAAGAGATACATAGTTGGCTTACAATCGCCACTTCACACAATACATGGGTAAAACATTACATCATACAGATACAATCAAGGTCCGACTACGGAACCAAAATAAAAGAAGACTACCCCAAAAGCTACAAAGATCCCCGATCGTCCCAACTGGGCTCCACTACTGATCAACTGAAACGAAACAACACAAAGAACAAGATCTCCATCGAGCTCCTCCTTGAGCTCGGGTCCATCACCGCACGGTTTCATCGGCACCGCAAACTGGTTTTGAAGTATCTGTGAGTCACGGGACTCAGCAATCTCACACCCGCGAGATCAAGACTATTTAAGCTTAAAGGTAGGACAGGGTAGTGAGGTGGAGCTGCAGCAATCGACTAGCATATATGGTGGCTAACATACGCAAAAGAGAGCGGGGAGAGAAGGCAAAGCACGGTCGAACAACTATGATCAAGAAGTGATCCTGAACTCCTACTTACGTCGACATAACCCGAAACCGTGTTCTCCTTCGATCAACCCCAAAAGAGACACTCACGGTTACGCACACGGTTGGTGTATTTTAATTAAGATCAACTTCGGGTTTTCTACAACCGGACATTAACAAATTCCCATCTGCCACATAACGCTGGCACGGCTTTGAAAGTTCCAACCTGCAGGGTGTCCCAACTTAGCCCATGATAAGCTCTCGCGATCAACGAAGAATAGACCTTCTCCCGTGAAGACCGATCAGTCTCGGAATCCCGGCTACAAGACATTTCACAGCAATAAAACAAGTCCAGCAAGACCTCCCGGCGTGCCGACACCCTGATAGTAGCCGCGCGTATCTCGTCTCAGGCCACGACCGGATAAGCTAAGCGTACAGGAACCGACGTAACCCAAGTTGCCAAGGGATGGTCCTGCACGGTGCTCTAGTTTGGACCAACACTTAGACAAGCATTGGCCCGGGGGGTAAATAAGATGACCCTCGGGATGCGCGACTCCCAAGGGAAAAAGGCTAGGAGGCAAATGTAAAACCAATGTTGGGCCTTGCTGGAAAAGTCTTATTCAAAGCGAACTGTCAAGGGGGTCCCATAAATCACCCGACCGCGTTAGGGACGCAAAAATCCGGGAACATAACACCGATATGACGGAAACTAGGGCGGCAAGAGTGGAACAAAACACCAGGCATAAGGCCGAGCCTTCCACCCTTTACCAAGTATATAGATGCATTAATTAAATAAGATATATTGTGATATCCCAACAAGTAAACATGTTCCAACAAGGAACAACATCTCCATGTTCCAACAAGGAACAAACTTCATCTTCACCTGCAACTAACAACGCTATAAGAAGGGCTGAGCAAAGCGGTAACATAGCCAAACAACGGTTTGCTAGGAAAGGATGGTTAGGGGCTTGACATGGCAACATGGGAGGCATGATAAAGCAAGTGGTAGGCATCGTAGCATAGGCATAGCAAAAGAGCGAGCATCTAGCAAGCAAAGATAGAAGTGATTTCGAGGTATGGTCATCTTGCTCGAAATCCATAAGGAAGAAGATCAAGTCCATGAAGAGGACAAACGGGCGTAGTCGAACGAATCCTCACAATCGCAACATTACCGGAACCGAGAAGCAACACCGGAAAGAAACAAACAACATGATAAATGCACAAGCATAAACATGGCATGATGCACAAACAAATATGATGCATGTCCGGTTTAAATGAGGCATGACATGGCAATATGCACAAACAACACTACAAGTTAAGTGGAGCTCAATATGCAACGGGTTGCATATTGACAAAACACCACAAAAATTATTTAGTTCTCTCTCGGTTAGGCTACCCAACAAAATTAAATGTTATTAAACATGGCAAAAGGTGAAGCACGATGAAACTACCTATCTAGGCAAGTTTAAATGAGGCCGGAAATAAGAAACAACAATTCCGGAAAAATCCCCATATGCAAATTATGGATTCGGTACAGATCTGACCTAAAGCATGTTTTAGAGTTGTTAAACAGCAAAATAAAGTGGACCATGTTAATCTAGGCATTTTTTCACCCCATTTACATATATAACATATTTAAAATGGAGCTACGGTTATTTAGTTAGGAAATAAATCATTTTAGCATGGCATTTAAGCAAATTAATGCAACCAACAATTTTAAACATTTAAAAGTTGTTATCATGATGCGGATGACAAGTGCAAATTTTATGCAATTTATGAAAACGTTAACATGAGCATGATGAAGCATTATGTCACCGTGGTGGAAGAAAGGGGTGCCACGGCAACGAATCCAAAATGGTGCCACGGCATCAAATCGGTTCCGTAACTCGATTGAGATATCGGTACAAAGGAAAGCGGATGTGGCGAGTCATGCAAGATGGTGGGGTGTTCCCGGTTACCGGGTTCCCACGGAACGGTGGCATGGCAAAAGAGGGGCATCGCAAGGATGATTCGGACACGGTCGGTCATCTCGGGTTATACCTTCGGATCGTTCAAACGGGAGGGTTCGCGTTTCGTAGAGGGAAGTAGACGTTCACGGGTCGTCGAGGGAAGTAGTCGTACACGGCGTAGGGGGAAGTCGTTGTTCACGTTCGATAGTAGTGGTACATCTCGTCATCGGAAGTAGTGGTACACACGAAGGTAGTCGAACTTGACGGTTCCGTTACACAGGTCTTCGGCGACGGTAGTTGTACACGTTTCATCGGGGTACTTGTCGTTTCCGGTTTGGTGGTCGTCGGGTCGTAGTGGTACACACGCATCACGTAGTCGAACTTGGTACATTCCGAAGGAGTATTTGGCGTTTCCGGGTGTAGTCGAACTTGACGAAAACGGGTCTCCCAAAGACGTCGTGGTACTTGCGCATCCACCGGTAGTCGAACTTGGCGGAATCCGAACGTCCTCGTTGACCTGGTACTTGGCAAAATCCCGAAGAAGGACTTGACAAAAATCACACCGACTCGGGGCGACTGCAGGCACAAGGGGGGGCTACACCGGGCCCGAGGCAAGCATGTGGGCAACGGCAACGGCGCGCGGCGAAACAGGCGGCGGGAGGCTCGCAGGGCCTCGGGTGCTCGAGGGGAGACCGAGGGCGGCTGGACCCGGCCGGAAGCGACGAACGGGCGGCGGCCATGGCGTCGGGCAGGGCTCCCGAGGTGGTGCAGCAGAGGCGACGGGCGGAGCAGAGGGTCCACGACCCTGGCGTGCGGAGGAGGAGCAGGGCCAAGAGCGACGGGGCCGCCGGAGGCGAGGCCGCGGGGTCGAGGCAGAGGCGCACCGGCAAGCAGGCCAGGCGGCCAGGCGTGATGGTCATGGGAGGCGACGAGGAGAGGGCGAGGCAGAGGAGGTGCGGGACGGAGAGGTGGGGCGCAGAGGAGGAGGGTTGAGGGCGGCGGCGCTAGGAGGAGGAGGCCGACGCGAGGGAAGCAGAGGGGATCGAGGGGAAGAGATGGAATCGGGGGATCGGGAGGAGGCGTGCGGCGCTAGGAGGAGGACGAGGAGAGAAGTGGATCGGGGGATCGGGCAAGGTGGGCTAGGGTTAGAGGCGGCTCCGCCTGGGCCTTGGGCCGGCTGGGTTGGTGGAATGGGCCGGCGGGGGGAGTTGGGAGGCCCAGGAGGGGAGGCGCTAGGTGGGCTGGGAGGCCTTGGGCCTGATGGGTCGGCTGGCTGGAGGGGAGGAAATGGCCAGGGGCCGGTGGGCAGGCTGGGCTGGGCTCTCTCTCTCTAAAAAAAAAAAAAGAGAAAAGAAAGAAACGAAGATTAAGAAAGAAAAGAAAGAGAGGTTAGAGGAAGAATTTGGACATGGGGATTATTTTCCGGACTCACAAAATTATGAGGAATTTAACAAAAATGATCCAAGGGTTTTGGTGGAACTCGGAAAATGATGAAATAATATGGCAAAGTTTGGGGACCAAACTTGAAGCGAAAAGGGCATTGGAATTTGCAAGTGTGTTATGGTGATTCCAAAACAATGGAATATTTTAATATAGCTCCCTAATATTGGGAGGATATGTTATAAAGAGAAGTCACCTTCCTCGATTTAAATGGATCGAGAAATCCATGCAATTTATTTAGAAGAGTTTTTTAAAATTAAAGATATGATGGCATGATGACATGATGCAATGCAAAAACAAAACAAACCACACAAAACTCGAAAACCCTGAAGGCAACTGAAGCTCCGGTGCAGGCGTCACAACACTCCACCACTACGAGAGGATCTCGCCCGAGATCTAGGATGGCACCGGAGAAAAGCGGAAGAGGAAGAGGTAAAACAAAGTTGCTTCTCCGACAAACGAGTGAAACCAAAGAACTTTGAGAGGTTGAACAAAATGAAAGAAAGAGAACAACGAAGATGAAGAAAGTTGAAAATACTCTGTTAGAAAAGAGGAACATGGGATACGACGAGAACCAAGAGGTTTAGTGATAAGATAGATACTGAAACCACTCCGGTTAAAACTAGATCGAGAAGGAATAAGATTGATATAATTTGGGCAGCTCCCCGATTGGAAGAAGAAGGAAACTTGATAAGATGAAAAGAACTTGAAGAGAAGACACAACACTCCGGTTAAATCGATAAACAAGAAAAAGCACATGGTCCTGGCAAAACGAGATGATGGGTGATAATAGCAACATCACAATGCCTTCGAAACGAAAGAATAGAATCTAGATTGTTGGGATAAAGGGATGGAGAAGAAAATGACAACTTCTACCACAAATGAATTTGAAAAGCATCCTTGCAAAGAAGAATTGAACGGAGTTGTTGGAAAACCAACAACGAAATGAATAAGCTTGTAGTGGGCTTATGGAAACATCTCCACATTATGAGGTGAGCTTCTGCCACCAACGGAAACAAACGATTGGATTGCTATCAACAAGGAGACGAGAAACTTATATCACCGGGAGGACAAATGAAGAACTTGGGTCCTTTATAAGCACCATAAATAGCAACAATCCTTAGGGAAGGCTTTAGGTGAAATATGACCCAAGATAACTCCAACAAAAAGATTGATTGGATGAAAAGATCTCTTGAACGAAGAGAAAAATGATGGATTTAAAATACCTCATTCTTGACAACATGTGAATCATGAAAACACGAACTCAAATTGTCGAGAATGACATATCACCACCTCAAGAGATAAGGTAGAAAGAATAGCACTTCGGAATGCAAGAAGAAGAATGCTTGAACTCCTCAAAACAAAACATGTGTTGAGCACCATGTTCAATTTTGAGTATAGCTTGGCGGATCATAACTCCGAGAGAAAACTTGAAGAACAATTGAAGAATGAAAGGTATCCTTGACGAACCCCCATGTAGAACCTCCATGATAAACTCCGGTAACCAAAAGGATGATAAAAGAAAGAGAAGTTGACAACACAAGGTGAAGCCTTGCAGTGATAAGAAGAAGCTTTGAAATGATATAACCGAGAAAAGTTGGAACTCCGGAAAGAAAAAGATGGACATCTTAGAACCGATAATGATATCATGAACAATCTCCGGAAGAAAAGAATTAAACAACTCGAGGAAATAAGAATAAGATTTATTGTATGCTTATCCTTCAACAAAATAAATTGATGACAAGCAATGGATTTGGCATACTACTTATTCCCGTAGAAAATATTAAGATAGATATGGCGCAAACTTGAGAGGGTATTGACGGAACCACCGGTGGGATTTGGAAACAACAAATGAATTGATATGATAAAGAAGGAAGTGAAATCTTGAACAAGCCACCATAATAATTGAGAATGAACGTAGCAAAGTCACAATTCACCGGGAAGAATTGTAAAACGAATAAAGATGCTTGACAAACTTTAGATACATTAGAACGAAGAGATCATGAACTGATTAGAGGATATTTCGACGATGCACCGTTGAGATTAGGAAAAACCAGAGTTGAACGCTTGAATGAAAAATTCTGAGATGATGGGCTCCGAAGAATCAAACTGAAAAGACTCCTGAAATGCTACGGGTGGGTGAAAAGAATTCTCCCAATCAAAACAATTATGAGGATGGCACGAAGCTAAAACCATGAATCTTGAAGTGAATAGAGCAAGATTTAAGAGAAACTCTTCTTCGGTCTTCAAAATTCGAGAATGACGACGAGAACATCACCATGAATTGTTGAGATACTCCGGGTTGAAAATTAGAAAGGTTGAACCAACAATGAAAAATAATTTGGAAGATCTTGGAGAAAACCAAGACTGATGATAATCCATTCTTACGTCAAACTTTGCAAAGAATTTGGGAAAAACTCCGGAAAATAAAAGAGTCAGGTAAGATCCTGGAAAAAGACCTGTGGGTTAGGGCCCACTCAAAAGAACCACTGTTGAACGATTGTTTGAAATAGATATTGCACCGGTAGAATTAAATGGCTTGAATGGGATAGCATCCTCAAAAGAACTTGAGTGAATTGAGAATGGAAACTAGAATCTTCTGAGATATCTTCAACACTCCGGAACAATTGAATAGCGAGAAGTGGATGATTAAGAGATGCACCGACATGAGAAAGCATTTGAAATGATGAAAAGAATACGATCAACACTGAAAACTTGACTTACATCCACCGGAGAAGAAAACTTAGAATGGAACAATGATAAGGTTGAAACTTCCTTTAGCATCTTCATGAGAAATCACCGGATAAAACAATAAAGGAAAAGAATGAAGAAACTTCTCTCAATAAAATGGATACTTGATTAAGAAATCTGAGTCCTTGAAGAAAAAGGGTGGGAGGGCGGGAAATCAAAACAACTAGGGTCGGATAAAACGAACACCGTTGCGAAAAGCTTAGAATTGATCTTGCGAATGTTGGAATGATCGGATTCACTTTAAGAGAAGCACGCCGGTTGGAAAAGAATTAACATGACAAGCTCAGTGATCAAAAAGGATTAGTATTCACATAGCAATATGAGAACACCAATTAGGAAAGGTATGGAATCAACACTTGACTTCGAAGCAACTCGAATACCACAAAACAAAACAAAAACAAAGGATTTGGCTTCAAGAATGAGCCGGAACAAACACATGATAGAGATTTCGCCCAAAGTGTTCGTGGTGGGGCCCACACGGACACGACGTATAGCGGACGTCACGAATGACAAACAAGACGTCCCGAATCAGCATAGCCAAGGATTCTTTAAGACGCCTCGCGACCATCAGAATCGACCGTGAATGGGCGGACCACTAGACGTTGAACCCCAATCTCAAATCATACATCCGTCGGAAAGAATATCCCGTAAGCTACTAGAATTCCCACCTATAAACTCCCAAACTTTCTGGTTATGCAATCTGGTGTTGGGGATACAGGGACACAAAATATATCACCCAAACTAACAATACCTAGATCCAGTGTATCCATCCGTCAACACATAACCAAGAAATCCTCGAAATCGTGTAACTCGACCTTCAAAAACATCCGTTATACAAGTCATGGCAATACTCCCTTTTCGCCACGATCTTGGGCTATCGGGGTTATCTCACCAACAACTGCACAAAAGAGATTTCGATGTCGGCAGAACTCGGGTATTCCAGAATCGCAACGATAAAATTGTGACGACAACACCTCGGAGCTCAACTCCCGGGACACCGCCACAACCCCTAAATGTCGGGAGGCACCAAGAACAATGTTCTCGCCACAAAACCATCGGAACGATTCCAAGATACCCACGTGATCCTAAAATTTTTTAGTGAAATTTGAGGAGAGAAGAGTCAAAACTCTACGCCAGATACCTCACCAGAGCGATTTAAAGGACTGGGAGTAAAAAGAATCCTACTCTCGATATATATAATCCTAAGACTCAAAACATTTTCCATTCTAGACTCAACAACGCCAACAAACAATCAAGTAGGGGCTCCTAAGTCGGGAAGGCTCGATTACCAACTTGAACGCCTCGATGCGGCTATATCTCCCACGTGTCGAAGCACGACTTAGAGGCATAACCGCATTGAAAGCAATGTCGCAAGTGAGGTAATCTTCACACAACCCATGTAATGCATAAGGAAAGAGATACATAGTTGGCTTACAATCGCCACTTCACACAATACATGGGTAAAACATTACATCATACAGATACAATCAAGGTCCGACTACGGAACCAAAATAAAAGAAGACTACCCCAAAGCTACACAGATCCCGATCGTCCCAACTGGCTCCACTCTTGATCAACTGAAACGAAACAACACAAAGAACAAGATCTCCATCGAGCTCCTCCTTGAGCTCGGGTCCATCACCTGCACGGTTTCATCGGCACCGCAAACTGGTTTTGAAGTATCTGTGAGTCACGGGACTCAGCAATCTCACACCAGCGAGATCAAGACTATTTAAGCTTAAAGGTAGGACAGGGTAGTGAGGTGGAGCTGCAGCAATCGACTAGCATATATGGTGGCTAACATACGCAAAAGAGAGCGGGAGAGAAGGCAAAGCACGGTCGAACAACTATGATCAAGAAGTGATCCTGAACTCCTACTTACGCCGACATAACCCGAAACCGTGTTCTCCTTTCGATCAACCCGAAAAGAGACACTCACGATTACGCACACGGTTGGTGTATTTTAATTAAGATCAACTTCGGTTTTCTACAACCGACATTAACAAATTCCCATCTGCCACATAACCGCTGGCACGGCTTTGAAAGTTCCAACCCTGCAGGGTGTCCCAACTTAGCCCATGATAAGCTCTCGCGATCAACGAAGAATAGACCTTCTCCCGGAAGACCGATCAGTCTCGAATCCGGCTACAAGACATTTCACAGCAATAAAACAAGTCCAGCAAGACCTCCCGGCGTCCGACACCACGATAGTAGCCGCGTATCTCGCCTCGAGCCACGACCGGATAAGCTAAGCGTCAGAGGAACCGACGTAACCCAAGTTGCCAAGGGATGGTCCCAAGACGGTGCTCTAGTTTGGACCAACACTTAGACAAGCATTGGCCCGGGGGGGTATATAAGATGACCCTCGGGATGCGCGACTCCCAAGGGAAAAAAGGCTAGGAGGCAAATGTAAAACCAATGTTGGGCCTTGCTGGAAAAGTCTTATTCAAAGCGAACTGTCAAGGGGGTCCCATAAATCACCCGACCGCGTTAGGGACGCAAAAATCCGGGAACATAACACCGATATGACGGAAACTAGGGCGGCAAGAGTGGAACAAAACACCAGGCATAAGGCCGAGCCTTCCACCCTTTACCAAGTATATAGATGCATTAATTAAATAAGATATATTGTGATATCCCAACAAGTAAACATGTTCCAACAAGGAACAACATCTCCATGTTCCAACAAGGAACAAACTTCATCTTCACCTGCAACTAACAACGCTATAAGAAGGGCTGAGCAAAGCGGTAACATAGCCAAACAACGGTTTGCTAGGAAAGGATGGTTAGGGGCTTGACATGGCAACATGGGAGGCATGATAAAGCAAGTGGTAGGCATCGTAGCATAGGCATAGCAAAAGAGCGAGCATCTAGCAAGCAAAGATAGAAGTGATTTCGAGGGTATGGTCATCTTGCCTGAAATCCCGCAAGGAAGAAGATCAAGTCCATGAAGAGGACAAACGGGCGTGGTCGAACGAATCCTCACAATCGCAACATTACGGAACCGAGAAGCAACACCGAAAGAAACAAACAACATGATAAATGCACAAGCATAAACATGGCATGATGCACAAACAAATATGATGCATGTCCGGTTTAAATGAGGCATGACATGGCAATATGCACAAACAACACTACAAGTTAAGTGGAGCTCAATATGCAACGGGTTGCATATTGACAAAACACCACAACAATTATTTAGTTCTCTCTCGGTTAGGCTACCCAACAAAATTAAATGTTATTAAACATGGCAAAAGGTGAAGCACGATGAAACTACCTATCTAGGCAAGTTTAAATGAGGCCGGAAATAAGAAACAACAATTCCGGAAAAATCCCCATATGCAAATTATGGATTCGGTACAGATCTGACCTAAAGCATGTTTTAGAGTTGTTAAACAGCAAAATAAAGTGGACCATGTTAATCTAGGCATTTTTTCACCCCATTTACATATATAACATATTTAAAATGGAGCTACGGTTATTTAGTTAGGAAATAAATCATTTTAGCATGGCATTTAAGCAAATTAATGCAACCAACAATTTTAAACATTTAAAAGTTGTTATCATGATGCGGATGACAAGTGCAAGTTTTATGCAATTTATGAAAACGTTAACATGAGCATGATGAAGCATTATGTCACCGTGGTGGAAGAAAGGGGTGCCACGGCAACGAATCCGAAAATGGTGCCACGGCATCAAATCGGTTCCGGTAACTCGATTGAGATATCGGTACAAAGGAAAGCGGATGTGAGCGAGTCATGCAAGATGGTGGGGTGATCCCGATTACCGGGTTCCCACGGAACGGTGGCATGGCAAAAGAGGGGCATCGCAAGGATGATTCGAACACGGTCGGTCATCTCGGGTTATACCTTCGGATCGTTCAAACGGGAGGGTTCGCGTTTCGTAGAGGGAAGTAGACGTTCACGGGTCGTCGAGGGAAGTAGTCGTACACGGCGTAGGGGGAAGTCGTTGTTCACGTTCGATAGTAGTGGTACATCTCGTCATCGGAAGTCGTGGTACACACGAAGGTAGTCGAACTTGACGGTTCCGTTACACAGGTCTTCGGCGACGGTAGTTGTACACGTTTCATCGGGGTACTTGTCGTTTCCGGTTCGGTGGTCGTCGGGTCGTAGTGGTACACACGCATCACGTAGTCGAACTTGGTACATTCCGAAGGAGTACTTGGCGTTTCCGGGTGTAGTCGAACTTGACGAAAACGGGTCTCCCAAAGACGTCGTGGTACTTGCGCATCCACCGGTAGTCGAACTTGGCGGAATCCGAACGTCCTCGTTGACCTGGTACTTGGCAAAATCCCGAAGAAGGACTTGACAAAAATCACACCGACTCGGGGCGACTGCAGGCACAAGGGGGGGCTACACCGGGCCCGAGGCAAGCATGTGGGCAACGGCAACGAAGCAGCGGCAGAAACGGGCGAGCGGGAGGCTCGCAGGGCCTCGGGTGCTCGAGGGGAGACCGAGGGCGGCTGGACCCGGCCGGAAGCGACGAACGGGCGGCGGCCATGGCGTCGGGCAGGGCTCCCGAGGTGGTGCAGCAGAGGCGACGGTGTCCACGACCCTGGCGTGCGGAGGAGGAGCAGGGCCAAGAGCGACGGGGCCGCCGGAGGCGAGGCCGCGGGGTCGAGGCAGAGGCGACAGGCGGGCGTCAGGCCAGTGATGGTCGCGGGAGGCGACGAGGAGAGGGCGAGGCGGGAGGTGCGGGACGGAGAGGTGGGGCGCAGAGGAGGAGGGTTGAGGGCGGCGGCGCTAGGAGGAGGAGGCCGACGCGAGGGAAGCAGAGGGGATCGAGGGGAAGAGATGGAATCGGGGGATCGGGAGGAGGCGTGCGGCGCTAGGAGGAGGACGAGGAGAGAAGTGGATCGGGGGATCGGGCAAGGTGGGCTAGGGTTAGAGGCGGCTCCGCCTGGGCCTTGGGCCGGCTGGGTTGGTGGAATGGGCCGGCGGGGGGAGTTGGGAGGCCCAGGAGGGGAGGCGCTAGGTGGGCTGGGAGGCCTTGGGCCACAGTGGCCGGCTGGCCTGGAGGGAGGGAAATGGCCAGGGGCCGGCTGGGCAGCTGGGCTGGGCTCCTCTCTCTCTAAAAAAAAGAAAAGAGAAAAGAAAGAAACGAAGATTAAGAAAGAAAAGAAAGAGAGGTTAGAGGAAGAATTTGGACATGGGGATTATTTTCCCGGACTCACAAAATTATGAGGAATTTAACAAAAATGATCCAAGGGTTTTTGGTGGAACTCCGGAAAATGATGAAATAATATGGCAAAGTTTGGGGACCAAACTTGAAGCAGAAAGGGCATTGGAATTTGCAAGTGTGTTATGGTGATTCCAAAACAATGGAATATTTTTAATATAGCTCCCTAATATTGGGAGGATATGTTATAAAGAGAAGTCACCCTTCCCTCGATTTAAATGGATCGAGAAATCCATGCAATTTATTTAGAAGAGTTTTTTTAAAAATTAAAGATATGATGGCATGATGACATGATGCAATGCAAAAACAAAACAAACCACACGACAAAACTCGGAAACCCTGGAAGGCAACTGAAGCTCCGGTCTGGGGCGTCACATTTACAATCCTATGAATCAAACAACCAAGATAGGAAAAATTCCTAAGGATTAGAATCCTCCAAAATTCCTTTGAGAATCCTTTGAATCAAAGAAGCCCTTAATCTATTTTATGATTCATGGAATTGTGCGTTGTAAAGCATAAAGTAAAAACAAATAATGGCAATTCAACTAGGAAAAACTTTGGGAAGTTATGATACGGAAGATTCTAGAACAAAGGAGAACCACTATTGTTTTGAGATTTGTGCATTATGCTTAAGTTCAACCATGGAGTCTGCTA
Organism: Aegilops longissima; assembly: GCA_021605205.1. Taxonomy (NCBI): domain Eukaryota; kingdom Viridiplantae; phylum Streptophyta; class Magnoliopsida; order Poales; family Poaceae; genus Aegilops; species Aegilops longissima. Next base: position 530,427,491 of record CM038681.1, on the reverse strand, counting down.
GATTGTACATGTGGCAAAATCCGGTAGGGGGCTAGAAGATGGTGCGAGGGGCCGAATGGAGGGAGACTATGAAGGAGTGCACAACTGCGAGATCGATACTTAGAGAGAGGGGGCGAGAACGTGCACTGTTGTGCACAGTGGCGGAGCCATGAAAAATGTCCCATGAGCTAGGGGGCCAAGCATTGTTAATCCTTTACAAGGAGGGCCAATTCATCAACTTAAACCATTTTTACCAGCAATTGTCTAATGATCACATTCATATTAGCCTCGATATATAGTGATGTTAGGGGGGGGGGCTTTGCTGCCCCCTGTCTTCGCCATTGTGCATGCGTCTGAGAGATGAAGCAGAAGGCATGGATGATGAGAGGGGGCGTTGGATATATAATTAATGTGGGTGTATTAGCTATATATGTAATCCTATATAGAGAGGTATAGATTTATCGCTGTGGACGTGGGAAAGAGGGTGAGACCTCACTAGATATATAGTTGATCGGTTTATGTGGAAAACTATGAAAGACCTAGCTATATACACACACACATAGAGGAACATCAATCGTTGCGCATGCACGTGAGAGATAAAGAATGCCCGATATGATGGAGAGGGGGATGTGTGTGTGTGTGCCTTCATGGGAGACCGACCTAAAGAAAAAGATTGCATGTGTGCGATGGATAATGCAGACTGGTAGTGTGTGTGCATGCATGCACGAGAGAAAGTTAGTGGTACAATTATTAAGAGAAGACCAATGTGTGGGTGTAAAAGAGTAGGTGAGGTCATAATCAATGTAAAGTTGAATTCAAATATTTGAATAAGAGATCATGATGTTTGAAACCCATGCATGCATGAATATAACGGAGATCCGTGCGGTGTGGTTTGGAAACGAGCATGTTGTAATGTATACACATTGAACAAGGTCAGACTGGTTTGAATTTGAGATACCGATGGCAGACATCGTTTGGCCACATTGCATCCGTGCATGGACACACTATTCTAGTTGGAGATGATGGGTGGCTTTCGCATCACATATCTATATCTATACCCCTATATATATTATTATATATTTTTTATATAGTGTGTGGATAACTTTAACCTTGAATATGGTCATTGGATGAGGCCAATCCGATGGTGCAGAGCTGGCAAATTTGAGCACTACTGGCCATTGGATATCATCTAGATTCCACCAGATTTTGCCACATGTACAATCTAGAAGACTCTATGGTTGAATTTAAGCATAATGCACAAACCTCAAAACACAAGCACTTCTTCTTTGTTCTAGAATCTTCCGTATCAGAATTTCCCAAATGTTTTTCTATATGATTTGTTTTTACTTTATGCCTTACAACACACAATTCCATGAATCTTAAAATAGATTAGCTTTCTTATAAAAACTACATGATTTTGAATGAAATGAACTATAAGAATTAAATGAACATTTACATCATGCATATATTACTCAAATCTTACATGCTATAATGTGGTATTTATTCATAATTTGGTTGCCAAATCTCATGCCTGCAATGCACGTGTACCTTACTAGTCTAAATGGTGTCTGTGTGTGTGTTGTGCGTATTAAACACATTGTACGTAGTATATCATACTAGTCTAAATTGTCTTTTTTTTGGTACACGTTAAGCTTGTTCTCCCGAAATTTCAAGTTGTGCCTTATTATGCCGAAATTTCAAGCTAGCGTCTTTGTCTATCATGCTGCGAAACTCCCGCCTCTTCAACCAGCGGTCCCGCGCCTTGTTACCCTGAAATATTTAAGATAAATCTTTGTCTCGTTGTGCTCCGACAACTCCCTCCATCTCAACCCGCGCCTTGCTATTCCAAAATTACAACGCGCGTGAAAACTCCCTCCTCCTGTGAAATCCCGTCACGTGAAACGCCCGTGATACCCCTGAACCGAAATAACCGCCTCAAATCGGTGGGGGTACTTTCATAACCTACCCCACATTTCGGACAAGCGCGTCCCTAAGCCATGGTTCCCCACTCCCATCCCATCGGCCCACCCATTCGTACACCGAGGCCGGAAAAACCCGCGAAGCCCCACACCCTCCTCCGTCCGCCACCCAGCCGGAGCCTCTTCCCCGACGATGTCGTCCACAGCTACACCTCGACGTCCATCATCCATCGTACCGGATGAGGATCCGTTGTCGATCTGGTCATCCCGCCGGTTTAGCCACCCCGTCCTCCACCTCCAAGGAGCTGCCCCGACATTCCCCTCGTCTTTCACGCCACCTCCATTCCCACACCACCGACTTTACCTACACCACCGGAAGAGCATCATCATCACCGTTTCCTCGGATGAAGCTGCGGCCTAATCGGCGCCACCAAAGAGGTTGTACACTGATCGCCACATTTTCTTCTTGATTCGATCTCGCGACGCTGCAGGCGCTCGGTCCCGAGCCGACATGGCGCGGCTCCATCCACAGCGGCATCGCCGGACACTTCCTCCACGGCGTCGCTCCCTCGGCGGCGACGTCCACATCAGTAGGAGCTGCTGCTGCTTTAGCTCTCGCTCGCGCTGTTGCTCTGCTCTTGCTCTCGGTCCCCTGCCTGGTCTGCTCTTGCTCTTTCTCTTGCTCACGCTGCTGCTCTCGCTCTTGCTCTTGCTCGCGATGCTACTCCGGTTTAGCTACACTTCAGTCGATTGAATCGACTTTTGGGTCATCGATTTTCAGGGGGGGGGGCTCACGAGTTAAGGAAGAACCAGCCGCAGCAGGGAGGGGGACTCGCCGGAGAGGTACCCCACTATCTATCTTAGGGTTCAGGGTGGGGGCCGTGGTCGTCGGTGGTGGTGGGGCGGTGAAAGTGTGTTATATCGACTAGAGGGGGGGGCGGTGAATGGGCGATTTTCATGAATTCTTCACTGAGGAATTTGCTAGTGAGGAAATTCCTTAGCGAAGAACTACTTACAGCGGAATAAGTACTCAGAAGTAAACATAACAGAGGACAAGCATAGTCATCATGATGAAATGAGGACAAGCACAGAGTACAGAAAGCGTAATCACAGGATAACACAGGATGAAGACAAACGGACTGAAGAAATTGAACTGAGGAAATTGAGAAAGTCTTCAGTCAAAGTCTTCAAACACAGATATGACAAGCACACAACACAATACCGAGGAAATGAAAGAGCTGAGGAAATAGAACCAGTTGGCTTGGTGAAGACAATGATTTGGTAGACCAGTTCCAACTGTTGTCTCAGTTGTACATCTGGTTGGAGCGGCTAGGTATTTAAACCTGAGGACACATAGTCCCGGACACACAGTCCTCACCGTATTCTCCTTGAGCTAAGGTCACACAGACCTCGCCCAATCACTCATGGTAAGTCTTCAGGTGACTTCCAAACCTTCACAAACTCGGTCACTCGGCGATCCACAATTCCTCTTGGATGCTCTAGACCATGACGCCTAACCGTCTGGAAGAAGCACAGTCTTCAAAGGTAACAAGCATCGGATCCACGCAGGATCAATATCTTCAGCGATGCTCAATCACTTTGGGTTTGTAGGTGTTTGGGTTTGGGTTTTCCTCACTCGATGATTTTCTCTCAAAGTCCTCGGAGGATGGGATGCTCTCAAATGACAAGTGTCACTTTCTCTCAGAGCAGCCAACCAGCTAGTGGTTGTAGGGAGCGGCAATTTATAGCCTAGGGAGCAGCCCGACATGATAAGACATAAATGCCCTTCAATGATATGACCGTTAGGTGGATAAGATATTTTGGGACAACTGGCGCGCAACACAGCAACGGTCGGAAATTTGAGGTTCAAATTCCTCAGGGCTATCATGTTCCTCACTGTGTAGGCAATCCGCGACCGGCGAATTCCTAACTCCTCGGTCGAGAACAAATTCCTCGTGACTGGAAGAACTTCGTCTCACATCAAGAAATTGACTGAACTGTATGATATTTCCAATGGCTTCACTCGAAGGGATTGGTAGGTAGGATTTTGAGTTGAGCATCACATGGAAATTTTTCCTTAGTATTTCCTTGACCCCCTTTAACAGTACGGTGTTTCCTATGACTCAAGAAAGAGAAAACGAAACTACGAAAACAAAAGTCTTCACGCTTCATGTTCCTCATATGAATACCAAGTCTTCAAGGTCACACCAATTTCTTCACTTTCAAAGTCTTCAGAAATTCTTCAGAAATCCAAAGTCTTCGGTTGAAGAACTTCATTTTTAGGGGTCGACTTTCTCTGTAAATATCAAACTCCTCATAGACTTATAGACCTGTGTATACACATAAACACATAAGCCCCTTAACCTATAAGTCTTCAATACACCAAAATCACTAAGGGGCACTAGATGCACTTACAGGCGGTGGCGTGGGGATTGCCAGAGAAAAAGCAAGGAATGGGGGGGCCTAGAGGGATGGCCGGGGCGGTGGCGGACCGACGGTGGGGAGTGTTTTTGGGGCGGGCAGGGCGGCGCACCGCCGGCCGCGACCGGCTGTTTGGCCAGTGGTGGCTGGCGGCTCAGGGGGTGGAGGTTGAAGATGAACTGCAGGCCCTTGATTTCATATCCAACGGCTGCAAAATCGACTGACCAGAGATGAAAAAGTTAGTCAACTGATGTGTAGCCTCACCTCTAGTGCGTTCAGTTTCGATAGTAAAATTCAGGTTCGACAGCAAAATTCAGTTTCGACAGTCAAGTTCATTTTCGACAGTTAAATTCAGTTTCGACAGTTAAATTCAGTTTCGACAGTTAAGTTCAGAGATGAGCGGCTAATGTATTTTACATCTAGCACTTTGTGGTTATGTATTTTAGGTCATCTATTGGAGATGCTATTAGAATTCCACTCAGGTTAATGTTCTCTCTCTTGTCCTGCTTTAGCCTCGGCGTCGTACAACTCACCGGAGCTGCTCCAACGACGAAACCCTCCATCACAGCGGAGCAGTACCTTGGGCTCCATCTCCAGACGCCTAAGACCTTCTTCCCCTCCTCCGACAGCCAAGTCAGCCGGAGCATCCTCACCGGCCGACCCAATCACGTTGAGATTGACATGGCTTTGCCAAAGAAGTTGTACACTTGTTTCTTATCTTTTTTACTCTACATGTTATATATATTGTCCACTGAGCACACGGAGTAACGGGACATACGATTATTTTATCCTGCTAGATGACAAGCAGTGAGGTACAAGGCAACTTAGCTATCCGTGATGGACTCTCTTGAACGCCATCATTATTTATCTCTGCACGTTTGAGTTGTGCATTTTTCGATGGCCCTGGGAGTTGAGCTAGTCGGGCAGTGGCTTGGGTCCAAAGTAATAGAAGTAGCACAAAAACATTTTTTAGTGTAGGCTTTTCCTTGCTCAAGCCTGCCTATTAGAATTGCCAGTGCTTGAAAGGAAAAGTGAATGAAAAACATAGGAATTGGAAAGTTTCCTATGGTACTACTTTTCATGAATTTGGTGCAAAGGAATGGAGCAAAGGAAAACTGTAGGATTTGTTCCTTTAGTGTCACCTTGAAAGAAAAACCGTAGGAATTTTAATTTCCACTTGTCCTCCTTTTCAAATTCCTATTCATGAAGCACAAGACTAAGAGATAGTAGCATAATAGCATTATAACCGTACATTTTCTTGTAGTTTGACTTAATCTCACCATGCTTCTTTGCATCCTGTGATCTTCCAATTCTTGTGAACCAAACTCCTAGATTGGCAGAAATCCTGTGTTTTTAAATTCTCTATTTTGCACGTGCATTCCTATCCTATTCCTGTCTATTTCCTATCCCTGCATTGTTAGAATCCTCAAATTCAAACAAGCCCTTACACAATTACTTCTGTTACAGATATGTCTCAAATAAATCCTTGTGTGATTTGTCCTGCTCCTGTGGTGCTATGTTCCACCCCAGCTCAGCTGCTCCAATGATGGAAGGGTTCACCACAGCAGGGATCTGCTCTCAAGACTATCTTTTGCCGCCTCAGATCTTCTTCCCCGCCGCTGGCAGCCACGACAACTGCATTACCATCATCAACTGAGCAGATGACCTTGAGAACTACACGGGTCTGCAAGAGAGGTCGCACTCTTCCGTGTCTGCTTACGTTATGCATTGCTTAATATGATGGCATGCTACTTTATCGTCGTGTTCACCTATTAGACTCGAGTCAGTCCAAACTTATCTTTGAAACTTGAGTTTTAAATGGTTGTGGGGTACATATTGGGGCAGCAATCGCATACTATCTGCCTACTATCTGGTTAATCTCGGGTGTCTACTATGAGTTTCATGTTGGGTGCAAACAAGCATTAAAGGAGCCATTATCTTTATTTTTTAACTAAAGCTATAATCTGCCTGCTATCATTGGTTTTGGGTCTATCCACAGTTTGCTACCATCACTCTGGATTCGTGCATGCACTCCTTACATAATCTCACTATGTTTTATTCCTATGCATGTCAGTTATTGTGCACAATGAAACATAACATGTAGAGCAAAAGAGATGAGCCTTGCGTGGCAATAAAATTTCATGCAGACGTCGCTCCATGGTGGGCGCAAAGGCAGCCCCCCTCCACCCATTTCGGATCGTAATCAAGAGGAATATAACTGTTCCGAGGGGGATTCAGAAGCATAAGACAACTCCTATTTACCCCATGAGGTCTTCGCTCTAACTTGGCATGCTGATGTTGGCAATATCATGCATATGGAGCCTTGCATTGCTTACTGTCATCTGCTTAGTTTAGACATGCTTTGTGTCAATGCCATCTGTTTAGTTTCTTTATCGTATATGTGAATCATGCAATGCCATCTTGTTTAGCCAGGCATCATATATGTGAATTTTGCAATGCCACCCTGGTTAGCCAGTCATCTTATATGTGAATTATACCATGACATCATTTTTTATTACGTGTTAAATTTGTCAACAATTTTAATACATTCAATTACTCTTCCTGCGCATCAGCCATTCGGCACGGTCATGGAAAAATCTGGAGTGGAAACAATGTCTTCAGGGCAGACAATGCTATCTGACGAAGCGCATGTCTTGCTGGTTACAGATAGCTCCTCAGAGGAGGATTCAGAGATAGATGACCAGTCCTATGCCCCCCCCCCCGAGGTGCATGCTCTAACTTGGCAGGGTTATGTTGCTCATATCTTGCGTATGGTATGTTGCATTGCTATGTCATTTTCTTAGTTTAGACATGCTTTGTGTGAATGCCACCTGTCTAGTTTCTAATTACCATATATGTGAATTATGCAATGCCATCTTGTTGCAAGACATTATATATGTGAATTATGCAATGATATCTTGTTGTAAGGTATTATATATGTGAATTATGCAATGCCATGTTGTTTAGCCAAGCGTCATATATGTGAATTATATCATGCCGTCCTTTTTTTTATTTCTCATTGCTTTTGTTGATAATGTTTGTATATTCAACTGCTCTTCATGTGCATCAACCATTTGAATTAGTGATGGAGAAATTTGGAGTGAAAACAAGGTCTTCAGAGCACATAATGCTACCTGCTGAAGCAGATATCTTGCTGGTTACAGATAGCTCTTCAGAGGAGGATTCAGAGGCACATGACCAGTCCTGTTATCCCCCTGAGGTGTATGCTCAAACTTGGCAGGGTTATATTATTCATATCATGCATATGTTGTATTGCAATGCTTAGTTTTTACATCATATACACGATATTGAATGCCATCTCCTTAGTCGACACATCATATATGTGATTGCCCTCTGCTCACTTCCTTAGTATATAAATCATATATTTGGATTATATCATGCCATGATGTTTACATAGACAGCATGTATCTGAATTATGGCATGCCAACCCATTTTCTAAAGACATAATATAGTTATATCATCTCATCCAGTTCACATAGTCATCATATTTTGAATTATGTCATTCTATCCATGAATTATATCATGCCATCATGTTTCCATCAAAGGCAAGTTTGTGATTTATGGCATGCCAACCAATTTAATAGACACATCGTATAGTTATATCATGTCATCCTGTTTACATAGTTATATCATTCTATCCTGTTTAGTTAGCCATCATACATGTGAAATTGTGTTATGCTATCCTGTTTAATTAGCCATCATATATGTGAAAATATGTCCTGCTATTCTGTTTGGTTAGACAACATAAATGTGAATTATTTCATGCCCTGTTTTCTTCCCTACTATCCATTGCAACTGTCTATCTTACAATGTCTGTACATTCAGTTACTTTTATTGTTTATCAGCCATTTCAATTGGAGGGGGTGATGGCAGTATCTGTGGGAGTAAAATCATGGTCTTCAGAAAAGATCGTGCTACCTGTCGATGGGGATAGAACCACGGTTGTACTTGCCCAAGAACCGGCCCCACCACACATAACCCAGACTCACGCAGATTGTACCCCTACCCAGTTGGATAGAGAACCAGCTACACCCCTTCTAACCCCAACCCCAGCAGATAGTAACCCAGTTCTCGTCGACACAGTTGTCGGTGTGAAAACCGGTGGATCTCGGGTAGGGGGTCCCGAATTGTGCGTCTAAGGTCGATGGGAACATGAGATAGGGGATACGATGTTTACCCAGGTTCGGGCCCTCTCTATGGAGGTAATACCCTACTTCCTGCTTGATTGATTTTGATGGATATGAGTATTACAAGAATTGATCTACCACGAGATCGTAATGGCTAAACCCTAGAAGTCTAGCCTGTATGACTATGGTAATGAATATCCCCCCGCCGGACTAAGTCCTCTGGTTTATATAGACATCGGGAGGATCGAGGGTTACACAAGGTCAGTTACAAACAAAGGAATCTACATATCCGGTCGCCAAGCTTGCCTTCCACGCCATGGAGAGTCCCATCCGGACACGGGTGCAGTCTTCCGTCTTCGTATCTTCACGGCCCATCAGTCTGGCCCGTAGCTAACAAGCCGGACGCCTGAGGACCCCTTAGTCCAGGACTCCCTCAGTAGCCCACGAACCAGGCTTCAGTGACGAGGTGTTCGGCGTGCAGATTGTCTTCAGCATTGCAAGGCAGGTTCCTCCGACGACGACTTCGAAGTAAAGTATTCGGCATTTAATTCAATGCCGCACTCCTCGGCTTCTGTGCCTTTGATGACTTCAGCTCCCATGTGTCGAACGAATGTAGACGGCCAGGGTATTTTTTGCAAATAACACCCCGGCCATGCAAGAAAGAACGTATATTTAAAGGGATTGGATCTCAGACCCATTCAGCACCACGCGGAAAAAATCCTTAGAGATTGCTAGGAAAGACCATTCCAACATGGCTAGCATTCCCTGCTCCTCCTCCTGTTCCGGACCAGAGAAGGGCGAGTGGGAAAGGTGTTCCATATCCCATGGTCAGCTGGAGAAGCTGCAAACGCAAGGGTTTCTCACTCCTGCAGATTTGGTCCCCGTTCGAGCAGGGTTGGCTTCCTTCAACGACAAGACCCAGGCGGAGGATTTTCCCAATCCATCCGTAGGGGAACGAGTGTGCTTCGTCCCCTATCTGCTGAGGGGCGTGGGATTTCCAATTCACCCATTCCTCTGAGGGCTTCTGGAGTATTATGGCCTCCAGCTACACAATTTTACCCCAGCCTCCATTCTGCACATCGCGGGTTATGTCGCTTTATGCGAACTATTCCTGGGTTGTGAGGCCCATTTTGATCTGTGGAGAAAGTTGTTTTGCCTTGTCCCGCGCAACCATGAGGGATTGATATTCAAAGTGGGCGGGGCCGAAATATGGCGTATTGCAGAGACCGGATACCTATCTGGCACACTGAAGAAAGCTTCTGAAGAGTGGACCTCCGAGTGGTTCTACATAGATGACGTCGTGCTTCTAGATCCAGTCCGGAGAGGTCTCCCCGAGTTTGCGAGTGTTCCTTTGAAGAAGTGTCACGGCTGGCTTCCTTAGAACCTCGAGGAGGAAGATAGTGCGGAAGTCTGTCAACTCCTGAGCAAGATCAGGACGCTTGCCCAGTCCGGGTATACGATAGTCAAAGTGATGGTTACCTCCATAGTACGGGGAGTTCAGCCACTCCAATACAGAGGACTTCCCATGTGGAATTACAATGGGGAATATGACGCCTCCCGCTGCGGCAGGAAAGGTCCAGATACTCCTGCCGCCCTGGCCAAAATATTGGCCGAACTTTTTAAGGGTGAGGAAGAGGAGTTCCTGCGCATCACAGACAGAGAAGGATATTCCATGTACTATCCTTCTATTTGTGTGAGTCCCCAACATCTTTGCTCCACTCATTCCCCCTGAGCTTTGTTCACTGAAATATTAACACGTCCATTTATAACAGCACTGGAGAAAGACTTCCGAGGGGCTTTACAGCCCCGCCCCGCAGCCCAAGGGCCACAACCAGGACCTTGACCCCGGATTCAAAGAGGATCCGGATATATTTGTGATGCTGGAGGATGGGACATTTTACCAAACGAGCTATGACGGCATAGAGGTGGCCATTATCGCCGACTATCCCAGTCTTCTCCCTGCTTTTCATGGAAGTTAATTAGGAGATACCTTGTCTTAGAGGGTTTACGCATTCTTTCTTGCTCACCGCGGTATCCTGTGCTCAGAAGGGGAGGCGTTCAGCGCGTCGAGCCGCCACAGGGGCGTCTCCGGAGAGAGGAGCTCCCGCGCCGGGCAGGCCTTCGAAGAGGAAGGAAAACAGAGATACGGTCGGGTCTTCCCTGAAAAGGTATGAGCTTGCAACTATGCTCTTTTAGCAGTCGCATCTGTCGGATTTCGGGTTCCGGCAGACCCTGTAGGTTCGAACTCTGGGGTGCACGCGGAGATCTCGCCCCCTACCTACCTGCACCTCGTCGCCTCGCAAGGATCTAAACTACGCAAAGGGCCACACAATAGACACAAGGTTTATACTGGTTCGGGCCACCATTGTGGTGTAATACCGTACTCCAGTGTGTGGTCTGGTGGATTGCTTCAGGGGCTGATGATGAACAATACAAGGAAGAACTGCCTCGCGAGGGTCTGTTCTTGGCCGGTGCAACGAACTGCCAGGGGGAGTTCGGTCGCTCTCTCTCCCTCTCTAGATTGCTTGATCTCTAGCTCTGCTCTGGAATCCGGATCCAAGATGCCAGATGCCTCTACCCTGTGGGTGGCTAGTCCTATTTATAAGCAGAGGCCCTGGGCCTCTTCCCAAATATTGAGCAGGAAGGGCGCCAACAATTGGCCATTTTGAAGGGGAACATCTAGTACACTTATCCTGACTAAAGTTGGTCCTCGCCTGCCAAAGGCTCTGACGATGACGCCGGCTTGGGCTCCACGATGACCTCCTTCCTACTGTAGTGTTGGTCTTGGTCTTGTTGCACCGAAATGGCTGCGTTTGCTTGATGCCCTCGCCTGCGCTTGCCTCCTTTGCACCAAAGAGAAAATGAGGACACTGTGCGGGCTGGCGCCCGCCTGGCGCCCTTGGTCGTCATGGCTTGCGTCATGGGCACCTCGTGAGGTACCCCGCCTTGATCTCTCCGCCTCCTCGCGAGCCAGCCTGACGAGGCCGTGCCTGAGGAGGCTTCCTATCGTCCGCCCCGCGAGGCTTGGCCCCTCACAAGGGTCTTGAGCTTGTGCTGATGAAGATGGGCCATGTTGGGCCACCCCCTAAGCCACGCCCTTGGCGAGCAAGTCTGGTACCCCATTCCCGAGCATGACAAGTAGCCCCCGGGCCCAAGGCGCGCCTGGACTTGGCTTAGCAGAGAAGCGAAGGGGGAAGTGCGAAGCTTCGCGGGCCCTTACAGCCTGCGGCCTCGGGTGCCGCGTGGCGGTTGATTAGATGTGGGCGTCCCTGTTCCCCCACGCCTCCTTATTTTGTGCCCAGCTACACGGACCCGTGGTTGCACACAATCATCCCTCTTCTCGTCGCTCGATGTTGGCGTTCTGGGAACGGGGGTACCCAGACTTGCCTGCCTGCGGCCTGTGGCGTGGCTCAAGGGGTGGCCCAGCACGGCCCATCTTCATCCGCACGAGCTCAAGACCCTCGCGAGGGGCCAAGCCTCATGAGGCGGACGACAGAAGCTTCCTCGAGCCTGGCCCGTCAGTGGCTCATGAGGAGGCGAGAGATAAGGGGGGGTACCTCACGAGGTGCCCATGATGCAAGCCATGACGACCAAGGGCGCCAGGCGGGCGCCAGCCCGCGCAGTGTCATCATTCCCTCTTTGGTGCAAAGGGGGCAAGCGCAGGGGAGAGTATCAAGCAAAGGCATCCGTTTCGGTGCAACAAGACCAAGACCGTCGCAACGGCAGGAAGGAATTCATCATGGAGCCCAAGCCGGCGTCACCACCAGAGCCTTTGGCAGGCGAGGACCAACTTTAGTCAGGATAAGTGTACTAGATGTTCCCCTTCAAAATGGCCAATTGTTGGCGCCCTTCCCGCTCAATATTTGGGAAGAGGCCCGGGGCCTTTGCCTATAAATAGGACTAGCCACCCACAGGGTAGAGGCATCTTAAATCAGCCGAGAGAGAGAGAGAGAGAGCGACTGAACTCCCCTTAGCAGTTCATCGCACCGGCCAAGAACAGCCCCTCGCGAGGCTGTTCTTCCTTGTATTGTTCATCATCAGCCCAAGAGGCAATCCACCACACCACACACCTGGAGTAGGGTGTTACACCACAATGGTGGCCCAACCAAAGATAAACCTTGTGTCTCTTGTGTTGTTCTTTTGGTAGTTTAGATCCTAGAGAGGCGACGAGGTGCGAGGTAGGTAGGAGGCGAGATATCCGCCACACTGTAGTTCGAACCTAGAGGGTCTGCCGAACCCAAATCTGACATTTGGCGCGCCAGGTAGGTGCGCCGAGCTTCCTTCCGCCAACCCGTTCTCCGTCGACACCCGACTACGCCTATGATGGGCAGCGCCGCCCTCCGTCGCCAGCGGCCAAATGGGGGCGAGGCTCGAGCCTTGGCCCCAGCCTTGCGGCAGTGCGGTGGCCGGACAAGTTCAAGCCGGAGACGCGCGCCGCGCGCCTGGCAGCAACCGATCCACCGCCTTCCTGCTAGCATCGAGGAGGCCATCCTCAAGGCGAGGCGGCAGCAGGGTCATGGCTAATCGGCTTCCCATGGCCCTCACCGACGCCCAGCATGTGGTTGCTCCACCGCCAGCAAGCTTCCGGGCCTCTGGGAAGAGTTCGCAACCTCTTCCTCGCCAAAGATCGCTGCGCCGGGCGCCTGATCGTCGCGGCTCTCTGGGCGGCTCGCGGCACCACCTTGAGCCACCACGTCAAGCCATTCGTCCACCAGTCGGTGCTGCCTCCAGCGCAGGGCTCCCAGTCGGTCGGCGCCCAAGGCCGATCTGGCCTTCAGCTCGGAGGACCACCCCTCCAACTCAACCTGCTCGGGCGCGCTCCTAATGCTGTGCACCCCCACCATCTGCCAGGTGGCCGTCACCAGGACTCTCATCAACGGCGGCGCGGGCCTCAGTGTGCTCTTGGTTGAATCCTTCAGCCTCCTCCACATACCGCCGGAGCGGCTTCGGCCCAGCCGGCCCTTCTTGGGCGTCGGGGGCGGGTCATCCAGCTCACAGGGCAGATCCGCTCCGGTAACCTTGGCACCTCGACAACTTCCGCCGGAGCTAATCGACTTCGACATCGCCCCATCAGCCTCCCATACAACGCCATCCTCGGCTACCCCGCGACTGCCCGATTCATGGCGCGACTCACCCAGTACAACCTCATGAAGATGTTCGAGCAGCGGCGTCCTCACCGTGTGGAGACACGGGGATGCGTTGCAAGTGCTCAAGCTCGCCTTCAAGATGGCGGCGTCGGCACAGCCTGCCGACTCAGACGCCCCTGAGCCCAAGGGGGCTGCGCTGGCCAAGAAGAAGCAGTTGTTCACCCAAGACAAGGCAGAAACCAAGCAGATACTGGTTGACGAGGACGGATCCACTAACGCCACCTTCACCATAGGTGCCAACCTTGAGCCCGAGCAGGAGGAGGCCCTGGTCAAGTTCCTGCGCGCAAACAAGAAGGTATTCGCATGGGAGCCCGATCAGCTGGCGGGGATCCCTAGAGGCGTAATCGAGCACCACCTCAACGTGTGCCCCAATGTCCGCCCCGTGAAGCAGAAGGCAAGGCGGCAGTCCACTGAAAAGCAGGCTTTCATCGTCCAAGAGACCCGCAAGTTAGAAGCTGCAGGGGTCATTCGCGAGGTCCGACACCCAGACTGGTTGGCCAACCCGGTCGTCGTGCCAAAGAAAGGGGGGAAGGAACGCATGTGTGTCGACTTCACCAACCTCAACAAAGCCTGCCCGCAAGATCCATTCCCGCTCCCTCGCATTGATCAAGATTCCACCGCCGAGTGCGACATGTTATGTTTCTTGGATGCCTTCTCTGGGTATCACCAGATCAAGATGGCGGTAGAAGTCGTGGAAAAAACGGCTTTCCTGACCCCGTGTGGGGTGTACTTCTACACATGCATGCCGTTCGGGCTGCGCAACGCAGGGGCGACCTTTCAGCGGCTGATGCACATCACCTTGGGCCCGCAGCTCAGGAAAAGTGTTGAGGCTTACGTCGATGACATTGTGGTGAAGTCTCGTGGGGCCAAAACCCTGATACAAGACCTGGAGGAAACCTTCGCGAGCCTCAACGCAGTGAACCTGCGGCTCAACCCGGAGAAGTGTGTGTTTGGGGTCCCTCAGAAAGCTCTTGGGCTTCTCGTGTCCCACCGAGGCATCGGCTAACTCGTAAAAGGTCAAGGCGGTCGAGGACATGAGCCCGCCAAAGACCCTCGTAGAAATGCGAAGCTCATCGGGGCGGACAACACTAGGACGCTTCATCTCCAAGCCGGGAGCGAAGCTGCCTTTCTTCCAGCTAATGAAGAAAAGGGGCCCTTTGAATGGATGAAGAGGCCGACAACATGCTCCAAGATCTCAAGAGGTACCTAACCAGCCCTCCGGTAATGGTGGCCTCGTGCCTCTCAGAACCCTGGTGCTATACTTGCAGCCACTCTCCTCCGCCAAAGACAGCCCTCGTGGCGGTTAGGGAGGAGCGCCGGACTAAAGCCACGACAGCTGCTCGGGTCAGGCGGCAGGTCAAGGAAGACCCACAGAGACCACTCATCGCAGCCGAGAAGAATCAGTCGCCGCAGGGAAACGCACTCGGGACAGAAGAGACCCCTCCCCCTGGCGACCAGCCATTGGAGGCTCCACTGTCTCAGGAGGCGCCACGGTCTCCGAAGGGTGCCATCGACACCAGCACTCCCAACCTCGTTGAACACCCTATGTACTTTGTCAGCACAGTGTTGCGGGACGCGAGGGCACGGTACCCCATGCCTTAGAAACTCCTCCTCGCGCTATAGGTGGCCTCGCGCAAGCTACGACATTACTTTCAGGGCCACCCCATCAAGGTTGTCTCAGCGTACCCCTTGGAAAGGGTGCTCAGGAGCCCTAACTCAGCCGGAAGAGTCGCTGAGTGGAACATTGAACTGCAAGCGCCAGCTCGAATTCAGCACAACCAGAGTCATCAAGGGGCCGCATTGGTGGATTTCGTGCAGAATGGACGGAGGCGCCAGCCTCAAGGCCGATGAGGATCGATCCCTCTCCCGGAAGCGAGGCGTCAGACGGTTGGGTCATGTACTTCGACGGGCTTCTCCGTGCATGGCACGGGGCTGGTGCGGTGCTTATATCTCCTACTCAAGACAAGCTCTACACGCCATGCAGCTCTGCTTTCCAAAGACGGAGAAAAGGTCTCCAACAACATAGCAGAATATGAAGGCCTAATAGCAGGCCTGAAGGCCGCAGCTGCCCTAGGAGTGAAGCGCCTTACCATCAAGGGTGATTCACAACTCCTCGTCAACTTCTCCAACAAGGTATACGAGCCGAGGGATGAGCACATGGAAGCCTACCTCGCGGAGGTCCGCAGGATGGAGAAGCAGTTCTGGGGGCTGGAGTTGCAGCATGTGCCCCGTGGCACCAATCAGGAGGCCGACAACATCGCCAAACGAGCATCCAGGCGGCTACCTCAGGATCCTGGCGTCTTCGAGGAGCGGCTCTTCAATCCCTCGGCCACGCCATCACTGTCAAGCGCGGTGCAGCCTCGGGAGGAGCTCCCCCAGCCACCAGCCTCGGGAGCCCCGGTCTGTGGCCCGGCCTTAGGAGCACGCCTGCTCTTGACGCTGGAGCCTCAGGAGGGGTGCTGGATCACAGAGTTCCAGAGCTACTTGACGCAAGGGACCTTGCCGGAGAAGGAGGAGGAAGCGGAACGTTTACGCGACAAGCCACAAAGATACCGCATCGTGGATGAAGAGCTCTACCGAAGTTTACCAAATGATGTGTCCCTACGCGCATCTCCGTGGAGCAAGGGAAGGAACTGCCGCAGATATACACGATGGAGACTGTGGGCATCATTCATCATCGCGACCTCGCGTTGGCATGCCCGCAGCGGTTCTATTGGACCACTCGCTCCAATGATGCTCTTCAACTGGTGAAGGCTTGCTTGGCCAAATTCCATGCCAAGCAGATCCATCACCGGCGGGAGGTCTGCAAACTATACCCTCTCGTGGCCATTCGCACCGGGGCTGGATATCCTGGGCCCGCTTCTGGGCGCCAGGGGCTATCGCTACCTCTACGCCGCCGTGGACAAGTTCACCAAGTGGGCTGAAGCGGAAGCCGTCCGCACCATCCCCGCAGGTTCTGCGTCAAGTTCATCAAGGGCATCGTGAGCTGTTCGGTGCCAACCGCATCATCACCGACAACGGTTCGCAGTTCACCAAGAATTCTTCAAAACATATTGTGCTAACTTTGGGACACGTGTATGCTACACTTCGTAGCGCACTCCACGGAGCAACGGTCAGCCGAGCGGGCCAACGCGAGGTCTTGAGAGGCCCAAGACCAGGACGTTCAAGAAGAAGCTGGAGGCCTGCGGCAGAGGTTGGTACGACGAGCTTCAGTCCGTGTTGTGGTCCATCCGCGACCAAGCCAACTGGCGAGACCCCGTTCTTCCTGGTCTATGGAGTTGAAGCGGTCCTCCCTCATGAGGTCAGACGTTGTTCCGCACGGGTCCTGGCGTTCGACGAGGCGCAGCAGGATGCCATGCGGGGGACGGACCTCGTGCTGGGGGAGGAGCGTCGTCGGGAAGCCGCGCTACGAGCGGCAAGATACCAACAAAAGCAGCGAAACCACTGCCGCAACATCCGCCCCCAGACTCTCGAGGTAGGGGACCTCGTGCTCAGCGGTCCTCTCCGTGGAGGGACTGCATAAGCTCTCTCCCATGTGGGAGGGCCTGCTCAAGGTGTTCATGTTTCCCAGCCCGCTCCGCCGCTTGGAGACTCGTGAGGGGTGCCTGTCCGTAACGCGTGGAACATCCAGCACCTCCGGAGGTTTTACCCTAAAAAGGCCCGGAGCTCGTGGAAGAAGGCGAACGCCGTGGAAGTGCTGCGTTTTGGAAAAGGCCCAGCTCGTGAAGAAGGCGAACGCCTGTGGAAGCGCTATGCTTTGGAAAGGCCCAGAGCACGAGAAGAAGGCGAACGCCGTGAAGCGCTGCGTTTTGGAAAAGGCCCAGAGCCTGTGAAGAAGGCGAACGCCTGTGAAGCGTTGCGTTTTGGAAAAGGCCCAGAGCATGTGAAGAAGGCAAGCGCCTGTGAAGTTCATCTTTCTGAGAAAGGCCCAGAGCCTGTGAAGAAGGCAAGCGCATGTGAAGTTCATCTTTCTGAGAAAGGCCCGGAGCCTGTGAAGAAGGCAAGCGCCTGTGAAGTTCATCTTTCTGAGAAAGGCCCGGAGCCTGTGAAGAAGGCCAATGCCTGTGAAGCTCGCCGCCCGTGACACTCTCACGTAATAATGAGTTGGGGATGTACATGCCCCGGAGTCTCTGGAGCGCCGGCCTCAGGCCTTGGGGCTCCCTCCCATGCCCATTGGCAGCACTTAGCTCCGCGCTGGTGAGAAGACGTCGAAGACTAGATTAGGTGCCGGACGCGGCTTTTATCATTTGCTTTCTGCAGTTGGCTTGTTCATTCCCATTTGAAGTTTTATTGAAGTTGTTGCCGTCTTTGCCTTGTGACTCCTTGCCTTTTCGCTCTCCTGCCTTGATTTCTCTCGTGCAAGTCTCGCGAGGGAGCAGCGCTGGCACCTCGCGAGCTTTCTGCCCTTATCGCTTGAGGCTTCCCTACCGGGTCCACTACAGGAGCACCCTCCTCCAGTGCGGCCCATGGGCACCGCGACACGAACACGTAACTGGGTCGGTCGCCCATAGCCGAGGCCGGGAGCTACCTCTCCGCACTAACCTTCAGGACATGAAGCGTTCGACGAGGCCTCGGCCTCGGAAGCAAAGGTCACGACAGCCCCCGAGCTAAGTAATTTCTACGCGCAGGCGTGTGACACAAAGGCATAATACCGAAATAGCGGAAATAATATGATAATTAACAGCAATAGTCCAAGCACGCCCCCGCGGGGCCCTACACTACTGTCTCCTTGCAGAGGAAAAGGAAAAAGAACAAAATAGGCGCGACTCGCCTGACACCAACTCGCGGGGGAGACTGAACTGCCTCCGGAGCTCAGGCGGACTCCCTCTCGCGCTTCACCGAGGCGCGACGGAGGGCAGACCCGCTACCTCCCTCCAGGCGGGTGCGGCGGCGCGGAGGCTGGTCGCGGCCACCGCTGGAGGAGCGGTTGCCCGAAGAAGAGTCGTCAAAGCTCGATGAACCCCGAGCGCCGCCAACCACGCCTGCGCTTGTCGCTTTCATCGTCCGCTGGGCTGGGTTCAAGGTCCGCGTCGCCGTTCTCGGGGCAGCACCCAGCAAGGGCGACTCGTCTTTTCCCAAACACCCTCACGTGAGGGTGGCATCGCCGTCGAACTTGAAGTATAGGGTGCACCACTGCCTCAGACTGCCAGGCAAACGCTTTGCCAGCCGTGGGTCAGGAGCCACGCCCCGGCCGCAGAGACCTCCAGCGAAGCCCAGAGGCCCGCTGCAGCAACCATCCGCTCGCAGCCAGAGGCCGCCCGGGGCACCAAATAAGCTCACCTAGCAGAAGCGAGGAAGCTGGAGTTGGAAAATCGGTCGGCTCACCGACCACACAACAAACTCCTGCAGCACCTTCCGCTGAGTGGAAGCACGACCTAGGGGTCGCAAACCAGAAGCACGCCTCCCAAGCGGCCTGCCGCCCGTCACCGTGCGGGAGATCACCTCCACGGTCGCGAGGAGCCACAGGGTGCTTGCGAGGACGACCTCGACCGCGCTTGGGCGGGGGAGAGTGAGGCTCCACCTGGCGGGCCTTTCCCTTCTCCGCGGCCGAGAACCTCTTTGGTGTAGCCATGAAGAAGAAGGAGAAGCAAGAGGGGATGGACTGGAAGGGCAGGCGCAGTCCCGTACTTATAGCCGGGGAAGGCCAACCGCTGGCCTCCACGATCGCAGGTAATCATGACCCGCTTGGCATGTAGGGACTTGTCAATTCATGCAGTTGCCGAGGCGTCGTGGGGGAGTGGAGCCGCCCACGTCCAATCAACCGCCACGCGGCGCCCGAGGCCGCAAGCTGCTAGGGCCCGCGGTGCTTTGCACTTGCCCCTTCGCCACTCTGCCAGCCAAGTCCAGCGCGCTTGGGCCCGGGGCTACTATCGGCGTTGCGAACGGGGTACCAGACTTGCTGCACTGCGGCCTGCAGCGTGGTTTCAAGGGGTGGCCCAAGATGGCCCATCTTCATCAAGACGAGCTCAAGACCTCGCGAGGGCGTGATTGCCTCATGGGCGGACGACAGGAAGCTTCCTCAAGCACGGCCTCGTCAGCTGGCTCACGAGAGGCGGAGAGATCAAGCGGGGTACCTCATGAGGTGCCCATGGCGCATAGCTCATGACGACCAAGGGCGCCAAAGCGCCAGCGCCAGCCGCAAAGGTCCTCATTCCTCTTTGGCTAAAATGGGGCAAGCGAGGGAGAGTATCAAGCAAAGGCATCCGCTTTGATTGCAATAAGACCAAGACCGTCGCAAGCTGCAGGAAGGAAGTCATCGTGGAACCCAAGCCGGGCCACCACGTGAGCCTTTGGCGTGCGAGGACCAACTTTTAGTCAGGATAAGTGTACTAGATGTTCCCCTTCAAAATGGCCAATTATTGGCGCCCTTCCGCTCAATATTTGGGAAGAGGCCCAGGCCCTTTGCCTATAAATAGGACTAGCCACCCACAGGGTAGAGGCATCTTAAATCAGTAGAGAGAGAGAGAGAGAAAGAGAGAGAGAGAGAGCGACTGAACTCCCCCTAGCAGTTCATCGCACCAGCCAAGAACAGCCCCTCGCGAGGCTGTTCTTCCTTGTATTGTTCATCATCAGCCCAAGAGGCAATCCACCACACCACACTTTGGAGTAGGGTGTTACACCACAATGGTGGCCCCAAACAAAGATAAACCTTGTGTCTCTTGTGTTGTTCTTTTGGTAGTTTAGATCCTAGCGAGGCGATGAGGTGCAGGTAGGTAGGAGGCGAGATCCCCGCGCGCACCCCAGAGTTCGAACCTAGAGGGTCTGCCGGAACCCGAAATCCGACACTCGGCCGTCTCCTCCTCTTGCTCCTCTCAAGCTCCAGTCTCTGCTTCCAATCCAATCTCGAATCCTCCCCCTTCCCGTCTCCATGGCTCCGACGAAGAAGGGGAAAGGGAAAAAGCATGTGCCTCCGCCTTGCTCTCCGTCGCCGACGGCTCCTGCCGTCAATCGGTCGATCATATTCCACCAAGAAGGCTTGGAAAAGGTCAGTTCTGCCCTCACCACTATCTTCAACAAATGCAGGAGGACGACGGTCTGGCCCGCGTCTCACTTCTCCATTGACAGAATAGTCACCGAGGTCCGGTACTTCGCCGACACCCTATGGGCGGGACTGGTTCCCCCCTTTTCCAATTTCTTCAATGCCGTGCTTTCCCATTACCAGATCCATATGATGCATTTGGGTCCTGAATACATTACTCTCCTTGCCGTTTTCGCCTTTGTCTGCGAGGCGATGATGGGCATCCCTCCTTCAGTTGCCTTGTTGCGCCACTTCTTCTCTTTGCGCCTCATCGACCCCACCCAATGCTCGGGGTGCGTGAGCTTCGTTGCCGCACCAGAAACTGCGGCTTCAGGGATTGATTTCAGCCTTCCTCCGCCGCGTCTGGGTTCTGCGAGTGGTGGCTGTATGTGGATGTCGGGGTGCCCATCCCCCTGCTCTCGGAACCAGCATTGCCCGCTATCCCCAATTCAGGCTGGAGCCAGGAGACGCTCACGAGCCCCCAGCTCGTCTTCATCTGGCATCGCTTTGCGTACTTGAGGGTGCTCGGCATGACAGCGCCCAAGGTGGTGAATGAGTTCCTCCTATGCCGCATTGCCCCTCTCCAGCGTCATTCCCGCCGGATGTGGGCCTTCGGTGGGCGTGAGGACCGTATGAGGCTCCAGGAGGAGGACCTGGCGCCCAAAGTGTTGAGGAAGGTTCTCATGATCCCAGAGACCCTTCCCGGCAGCATCCGGCAAGGGTGCTTGATATATCTTTGCTCGAACGAGGGTGACCGTGGAAGCGGATGCCCAGCCCGATGAATGGGGTTGCACCCACATGCCTCGTGGGACCTCGCGAGAACCAGTTGTGGTGGCGGCCTCGAGTTGCCCACGCGGTCCTTCCTCGAGTGGTGGAGCAGGAGGCAAGGGCCACGGAGGCCGAGGGGCCTCCGGGCTGGATGATGATGCCATGCGGTAGCTCCCGAGGCCCGCACCGCCTGCGGCCGCGAGGCGCTTGAGCCGCTGACCCAGCCTCCTGTGGCCGAGGCCCCCGAGGCCCCTGGCTACCCCTCTTGGTGAGGCGACTGGGCGTGCAGCGGACGAGCGCCCGGCGCTGGTCACCTTGGTGCTCCTTCCTCGCCCATGCAGCTGACCCTCTGCTGAACTCTGGGCCGCCTGCGTGGACTTGAGGCTCTCCGGAAGAGAAGGGAGGCCTGGGTGATGATTACCCTTGCCGCCTGCTGAAGCGCAGGAAGTATTTCACCATTGATGAGTAAGCCTTATCCTTTCCTCATTCCTTATTTTCCCATTGCTTCTGCTGATCCTTGCTCCGCAGGGCCCTTCCTACCGAGCTCACGGAGATGGCCGAGGAGCCATCCCCCCAGGCCTCGCCCTCTCCACTGTCTCCGAACGCCCCGAGTTCAAGCACTGCCCTTATGGTGAGGCCAGTCGGAGAGGTGAGCCATCCTGTGGCGCATTATGGTTCTGCGCACCTCGCGACCCTCCTTCGTGAGCCTTCCCAGGGCATAGCTAGCCTGCCTTGGGCTCCTCGACTGGTTATGGACGGCGATTGGCTGAGGTCGGCCCTTCGTTCTTCATTCAGGGACGAGCCGACTCTAGGCCAGGCTTCTGGCGAGGCATGCCCGGCCATCGTGAGGGCGCGGCCGCCACCCCCGCCTGAGGGGGGAGTCTTGACTCGTGGTCCTCGCGCACACCTAGAGGCGGATGACCACGCTGGAAGACATGCTCGAGCGTGCCCGGGAGCGCCATGCCTTTCGCCAAGGGTTTCTCCATAGGGTGGCCGACGCAGTGAGCTGGCTTGTGTAGAGCTCACGACGTAAGACGCTACTTGTAAAGCTGAGGGCCAGCCTAGCTGAAGAGCAAAGCTGTGAAGGTGGCCGTTGCCCTTGCGGCGCCACCAGCGCGACCTCGACAATGAGAAAGCCGAGTGTACGCTGGCGTCCTCTCGGGCGTGCCCGTTCCCAAGTGTCGAGGAGGCCCGGAGGCTTACCCGGCGTGAGGCGGCGGAGGAGCTGGTGCGAAGCTCTGTGCTGGAGCGATTCCTTGGAGCAGCAGGTGGAGCTGTGTGAGATGGCCCTTGCGTCGATGAAGGGGGCTTCGGTTGACCAGGCGGAGCTCTAGAGACGTGAGGAGGCACTGACGCTGGAAGCTGCCGAGCGCGCCCGCGATCTCGAGCAGCTGGAGACGAGGGAGCGCTTGGTGACGCAGGCAGAGGATGATGTTGCTGCGTGGGAGGCCCGAGTCCTGGAAGAGGTTGATCGCCGGGCGGCAGCGGCCCGCTTGAACATAGAGCGCGAGTTCGAGGAGAGGGTGGGGTTGATCAGGGCCGAAGAGGAAGGCAGGACCGCCGCCCTGAGGGCCAAGCTGGATGAATAGACTCGGCGGGCTGACGCTTCCCGGGCCGCCCTTGGAGTGGCGCAGGAGGAGTCGACTTCCTCCCGCGCCGAGATGCTTCTTCTACGTCAGCGGGTGGACGCGGCCGAGGCCGTTGCATGGCTGAACAAGGACGAGATACGCCAGTGGCAGATCTTGGAGCACGAGCACGGCCCTATGCTCCGCACGCTCCGGGAAAGAGCTAACACGGCCGTGGGCAACATCTGCGAGGCGGCCGTCGGCGAGCCTCATGCAGTTAACTATGCTGGTAACCTCCAGTTCTTCACTGACGTGGTGACGTAGTTGGAGGTGCGGTCGGGCAGAGCCAACAGGTTGGTGGAGGAGAGGAGTCGAGCCCTGCTCGGGCACGCCTTTTCTCGCGTCTTCAGCCATCTTCGGGACATGGACCCGAACTTCGATTTTGATGCCGCCATCGCCCCAGTACCCCAGGCCGTCCGGGATGACCTGGCGCATAGGGTGGAAGACAACGTGGATACCCTCGTCAGGGCCTTCGCTACTGACGACGACGGCATGGTCGTGGCCGGTGATGAAGGCGGCGTGGTGAATGGCCCTGACACCGCTGAAGGCGACGCGGAGGGCAATGGCGAGGCCAGCAACGCCAGCGATGATTCAGGAGGTGACCTTGAAGATGCATTGGGGGATTTATCTGATTAACCGCGCGCCGCTCCTGCTTTCTTATCCTGCGCAGACAGAGTTCGGGCTCGGCCCTGAAGGTTGTAAGAGCATTTTGGGAGGGGGAGCCCCTCGTGTAAAAAACTTGCAGTTAGCGTATTAGTAGATGCGATACCATTCGTGCGCCTGCACCAAGTGGCTGGCCTGGCGACGAGCTGGCTGGCTTGTTTACCTTCGACCCGTGTGGGCCTCGAGATAGCCTGCGGAGGGCTGTTGCGCTCCTTGTGATCCCTGAACGAGCCCATTTAACCTGTGATGAGAACCTCCTGAGAGGGCGCGGTGATGGCGATCCAGTGCTGACGCATGCTAGGCCTGGCCCGGCTCGTGGGGGCTCACGAGGGAGGCAGCTGAGGCAGAGTGGTAAACCAGAATCACGAGATTACTCGAGCGAGACTAAACACCCCTTCCCGAACACGCATGAAGTCGCAAGCTCAAATCCAACTTATATCCAAGCGGGGAAAAGTAATGACCAAGGGCAAAAAGCAAGAAAAGAGAAAAAAGCGCGTCCGGCACCTAGTCTAGTCTTGGACGTCTTCTCACCAGCGCGGAGCTAATTGCTGCCACCGGGCAAGGGAGGGAGCCCCAGAGCCTGAGGCCGACTCACGAGACTCACGGCGTACAACCCCACTCGTTATTACGTGAGAGTGTCGCGGGCGGCGAGCTTCACGAGCCGGGCCTTCTTCACAAGTACCGACCTTGCTTCATATCGCTAGAGCGAGGGCCCTTGCGCCACACTCTAGTGCCATCGGCAACGCCGGAGACCGAAGATGCCGCGATGGGGTAGAGCGGTGGCAGTGATTCCCCGATGACCACGGGTCCTCTGCCGGGTAGGCCACGAGGCACCTCCCGGCGAAGGGGCCTACCTCTTGAGGACGCTTTGCTCCGAGCGCCGCTGGTGGTGATGCGGATCTTGGCCCCTCTCCTGCAGCCCCGGCGCCCTCCTCTGAGGGTAGAAGCTGCGGATTGGGGCAGCCATCCGCTGCGACGATCTGTACCTCCTGCGATCCATGGTTAGCGTATGCCTGCTCCTGAGGAATTAGCGGTACCCGATAATCATTGCTCCCAGCGCGGTCGGCGGGGCTTTCCCGGGGCTCCTGGAAGAGCTCAGCTTCGGGTGCCTCGTCCCCAGCTTGGGCGAGGCGAGCCGTGTTAAATCCTCCTGCGCGTGCCGTGATCCATCATGTGGGGCACGTGCTTCTTCTAGGCGCCATCCCGAATGCTGCACCGTAGTGCCCGTGTGCCATGCAGCCCTGCTGGCGCCCACAGGGGTGGTGGCGGCTGACCGCGAGGCTGTGGGCCATGGCGAGTCCTCCTTCGCTGGCCGAGGGCGGAGGCAGCACCGCTGCTAGCCCGGTGCCGACGGCCTGGCTGGCGTTGGAGTGGCCTTGGAGTCCGCTTGGAGCTGCGCGGGCGTGCGTGGGGCCTCCGTGGGCGCCTGGACTGGTGGCAATTGGGTGCGCGAAGGCGAGCCCCGATGTGGCGAAGCCCAGGAGCTCTGCCACCCGCTCCAGCAGCACGTCGCGGCCGTCCTCCAGCAACCTGCATTGTAGTAGCTCTCGGGCCACCGTGAGCGCGGCCCTTGAGTTCGCGCTCTCCGTCGGTGTCTGGCGCCCGTGGCGGGCGTGGTTCGAGGCCCTACGCCCGACCGCGCCTGCCGCAGCGTGAGAGCTGTCGTTACCTGACCGCGTCGCCCGCGGCCCGCAGCGCCCTGTGGACCGTGAGCTGCCTGGGGCATGGGGTCGCCCGGGCGGTGGCTCTGCGTGGGCGGGCCAGGCCGCCTAGGATCGAGGTTGCCCGCTGGTCGCGGACATGATGATGACGATCTTGACGGGCGCGAAGCGGCGAAGGCGGTTCGGCGCACCGCTACTGGCGCGCAAATGTCGATTTGGGTTCAGCGGACCCTCTAGGTTGAACTCTGGGGTGCCGCGAGATCTCGCCCCTACCCGCACCTCGTCACCTCGCAAGGATCTAAACTTCATGAAGGCAACACAAAGAGACACAAGGTTTATCTGGTTGGGCCACCATTGTGGTGTAATACCCTACTCGATGTGTGGTGTGGTGGATTGCCTCAGGGGCTGATGATGAACGATACAAGGAAGAACAGCCTCACGAGGGTCTGTTCTTGGCCGGTGCGATGAACTGCCAGGGGGAGTTCGGTCGCTCTCTCTCTCTCTCTCTCTCTCTCTAGATTGCTTGATCTCTAGCTCTGCTCTGGAATCCGGATCCAAGATGCCAGATGCCTCTACCCTGTGGGTGGCTAGTCCTATTTATAAGCAGAGGCCCTGGGCCTCTTCCCAAATATTGAGCGGAAGAGGCGCCAACAATTGGCCATTTGAAGAGAACATCTAGTACACTTATCCTGACAAAAGTTGGTCCTCGCTGCCAAAAGCTCAGCGATGGCCTTGGCTTGGGCTCCACGATGACCTCCTTCCTACCATAGTGTTGGTTTTGGTCTTGTTGCACGAAATGGCTACCTTTTCTTGATGCCCTCGCTTCTTGCCTCCTTTACCAAAGAGGAAATGGGGACCTTCTTGCGGGCTGGCGCCCACCTGGCGCCCTTGGTCGTCATGGCTTGCGTCATGGGCACCTCGTGAGGTACCCGCCTTGATCTCTCCGCCTCCTCATGAGCCAGCTGACGAGGCCGTGCACGAGAGGCTTCACGTAAATCCGCCCGAAATCTGGCCCCTCGCGAGGGTCTTGAGCTTGTCTTGATGAAGATGGGCGTCTTTGGGGAACCCCCTAAGCCACGCCGCAGGCCGCATGCAGGCAAGTTTGGGTACCCCCGTTCCCAGAACGCCGACATCATCCAACTGTGACTCTACATTTTGTATCAGAAAAAAGTTTCGACGGACTATATCCTGGGACCCGGCCAGTCGTGCTTCTAATAACCAAGATTCGGTCCCGGCCGAAGAGAAGGGGCCCGATATGGGAATGGCGCCGGACTCAGAAGATATGTCCGTCACCAATTCGGAGGTGGAGAGCGCCATGGATCACCGGCGCCGTAAGGCTGTTTTACGAAATCCCCGCTTCTCAAAAGAGGCATTCGGTGCCTTCAGCTCGGCTGATGCATACATCCGAGCTGCTTGAGATGGGCTTAACAGAGCCACCGAGCAACATTTGAAAGATGTGCAGGTAAGTTTACCTTGCCCGACTTTGATAACCATGAGTTAGTAGCCCCCGAGACATGAAGCAGTTGGGACAAATGTTTTAAGGATCGTTGTGTGACCAGGCTCTTATGGAGAAGAACGGCTTGCTAGCCCAAGAGCTGGAGCAGTGCCGAACACAGCTAACTGCTGCGACCACTGAACTGGAAAATTTCAAGAAGGCGTCTTCTGGTAATATTTCCCTCCATCAAGAAACAAAAAATGATATGCCAGCGGTATTAAAACTGCTGCTTGTCTCATAACAGGGTCATCGGACCAACTGGAAGAGGAACTGAAGGCCGCATAGACAAGAGAAAGCAAGGTGAAGCGGCAAAGTGCCACGGGCGAGCGCGTCCTGACCAAAGTCAGACAGGAGAAAAACAAACTCCTAGATGCAAACACTCAGCTAGGCGAAGAGCTGAAGGATGTGCGGGCTCAGCTAGCTGACTCCGTGAAGGAGAACAAAAAACTGCGAGGTGGCATATCCAATATGTAGTTGTATTTACCTTGTAACAGTTTGGAAGTAAAATTAGCTTATATAGCTGTGGTTGCAGGTATATTAACGGGCCGCCCCGAAGAGGAGGTGTCCGGATCATCAAGTGATTTTCTGCAAGGACTGTCGCAGTTGCACGAGCAAGCTTGGCAGGCGATGCGTAGTGTAGCCAAGGCATTATGGCCCTCCGACTCCCCTACAGGAAGTATGGAGGAGCTTGTAGAGCTGTTTAAGGGAGCGCGGCGGCGGATCCAACTGTGGAAGATATCGGCCTGTCGAGAGGGTGCGCGAGAGGCATGGGCCATGGTAAAAACACGATATACCAAGCTGGATCCGAATCACATGGCCCGGGGCAGAATGGTAGGGTCAAATGGGGAGGAAATTCCCGTTAGTTTAGTATATGGCCAGGTAGAGGTGGCTGCGAGATACTCCCAACAGGATTGTAAACTAGACCGCCTGTTGGACGGTATAGAGGAGGAAATTTTTAAGTCCTGAATGACTATGTATTTTCCTTCTAGCTGGATTGTAAAACGATTGTCATGGCCGACCTTTTCGCTTCGATCTCTCGACCCGAAGGTGCGGAGTGTTTCCGAATACCTGAGCGGAAAAATATAACCGATGTATGCGTGGAAACCAGGCGTAGGGGTCATAGGTGCTTGAACAGACAAGTTGTATCCGGATAGTTATGTTATATTACATTGAAATTGTAAGAAACATCATACAGAGAGAATAGTTCTGTTAAGGGTTCCTTTCCCTGGGTCTGCATGCATCTATGTGCATGTCCAGACTGTGATGAAAAAATCACAGTGCGGATAACCACGAGGATTCATAATGGGCGGTGCAAAAACATCTTTAGTTCACCGACCGAATATTCCCTTAAGAATGCTAGCTTTCGGCTTCACCCAGTCTGAGGTACACATCCGGATGATGCGGCAGTAAGAATCGCAGAGGTGCTCCCTCTATGCGCTAGCCGAACTAATGGTAACATAGGGCATAAGCAGAGGAGCCAGGCAACCCAGCTTGGTCAAAACTTAAGTCATATCGATGCATATAATGGCGAAGAAAAGGTACATATGGGGGAAAACACATATGTGATGAGCTTTATGCTCGAAAAATAGAAATAGCAAGCTTCTATCCAAGAAGCCCCCAGGTCTGATAGACGTACATACATGAAGGTGTACACGTCGGGGGTGCATGGTCTAACCGCACGAAAGCCTTTAAGGCTAAAACGAAAATAGAGAAAAACTGATGAAAACAATAAGAGGAAGGAGACGAACAAAGAGTTCGGCGCTAAGCATAGAACCTCCGGAGTCTGGCCGCGTTCCAGGGATTCGGCTCTAGTCGATTGTCTAACGCATTACGCAGGCGGTATGCTCCTCCGGTGAGAACTTCGTCGATGATGAAGGGACCCTCCCACTTGGGCTTGAGTTTTTCCTTTTTCCTTCTACGGCAGACGTAGAACGAGTTTGCCGACATTGTAAGTTTTGGCCCGCACTTCTCTGCTTTGATGCCTGCGAGCCTGCTGTTGATAAAATGCGGAACGGGCTTTTGCGACGTCGCGCTCCTCCTCCAGGGCATCTAAGCTGTCCTGTCGATCGAGCTCGGTCTCTCTCTCGTCGTACATGCGCACTCGAGGTGAGTCATGAATAATGTCGCAGGTAGTACTGCGTCTGCGCCATACACCATGAAAAAAGGTGTGTATCCGGTAGTGCGATTGGGCGTGGTCCGCAGCCCCCAGAGTACGGAATCGAGCTCCTCAACCCAGTGCTTGTCTGATTCCTTCAAAGACCGCACTAGTCTAGGCTTGATGCCGCTCATAATGAGACCATTGGCTCTTTCGACTTAACCATCTGTTTGCGGGTGATAGATACAGGCGTAATCGAGCTTGATGCTAGATTGGCGCACCAGGCTTTCACTTCGTCGGCTATGAAGTTGGAGCCATGATCAGTGACGATACTGTGCGGAACACCATAACGGTGCACAATGCCGGATATGAAGTCTATCACCGACCCGGATTCGGCCGTTTTAACTGGTTTTAGCCTCTATCCACTTGGTGAATTTATCCACCATGACCAGCAGATATTTTTTCTTATGGCTCCCTCCTATAAGGGGTCCAACCATATCCAGTCCCCAGACCGCAAAAGGCCAAGTGATGGGGATTGTTTGTAGGGCGGTGGGGGCATGTGGCTTTGGTTGGTAAAGAGTTGGCATCCGACGCAACGTTGGACAAGGTCATGTGCATCTGCTCGGGCCGTCAGCCAATAGAATCCTGTACGGAAGGCCTTGCTAACAAGGGCTCGAGCTGCGGCATGGTGCCCTCCAAGACCAGAATGAATTTCAGCCAGGAGCTGCCGCCCCTCCTCCTCGGAGATACACCTTTGAAGGACTCTAGTAGCGCTTTTCTTATAGAGCTCTCCATCATGAATCTTGTAGGCCTTTGAACGCCGAACGATGTGGCGGGCCTCATTCTGATCCTCAGGAAGTTCTTTCCTATTAAGGTAGGCCAAGAAAGGTTCGGTCCATGGGGCGATGACTGCCATAATGAGATGGGCTGACGGTGTTATTTCTGTGGCGGAGCCGCCGGTGATATCTGTGTGTTCGGCCTCTGGGCTTGTGCTCGGATCCGGACAAGTGTTGCCGCTTTCTCCCTGCCACACCATGGATGGCTTGAAAAGCCTTTCCAAAAATATATTAGGTGGGACGGGGTCGTGCTTGGCGCCAATACGAACGAGAACGTCCGCCGCTTGATTACTTTCACGGGCCACATGATGGAACTCGAGCCCCTCGAACCGAGCCGACATTTTTAGGACGGCATTATGATAAGCCACCATCTTTGGGTCTTTGGCATCGGAATCTCCATTTATTTGAGATATTGCCAGGTTTGAGTCTCCGCACACCTCTAGGCGTTGTATGCCCATGGAGGCAGCCATCCGGAGACCATGCAACGCCTCGTATTCGGCTGCGTTGTTGGAGTATGTATATAGTATTTGGAGTACATATTGAACGACGTCTCCAGTAGGGGACGTTAAAACGATGCATGCTCCTAGCCCCGCCAGCATTTTGGAGCCATCGAAATACATAACCCAATTGGAATATGTGTCGTACTCTTTAGGGAGTTTGGCCTCTGTCCATTCGGCGACGAAGTCAGCCAGTACTTGGGATTTAATAGCTCGACGAGGTTTGTATGTAATATCAAATGGAAGGAGCTCAATGGCCCATTTGGCAATCTCGCATGTAGCATCGCGGTTGTTTATAATGTCGTTGAGTGGTACTTCAGAAGCCACCGTGATCGATCACTCCTGGAAGTAGTGTCAGAGTTTTTGAGATGCCATGAAGACCGCATATGCTATCTTTTGATAGTGGGGGTACCGGGATTTGCATGGCATAAGGACAGTTGATACGTAGTATACTGGCTTCTGAAGAGGGAATTTGTGTCTGTCCTGTTCTCGTTCAACGACGAGCACGGCGCTCACCACCTGATGTCTTGCCGATATGTATAATAACATGGGTTCGCCGACGTTTGGCGCGTCCAGGATTGGATTGCTTGCTAGAAGGGTTTTTATTTCTTCCAGTCCAGCTGTTGCCGCGTCCGTCCACTCGAAGGTGATAAGTTCACCGTAGAAGGCGATAGAGTGGCACTGCCTTTTCTCCCAATCTGGAGATAAAACGGGTTAGAGCTGCCACGCAACCTGCGAGCTTTTGGACCTGTTTAAGGTATGTTGGCGTAGCAAAATTGTTCCAGATCTCTTGGATTTGCTTCAATTCCTCTGTTGGAAACGATGAAGCCTAGCAGTTTTCCAGCGGGAAACCGAAAACGCACTTTTCCAGATTGAGCTTAATGTCATATGCACGGAGGTTGTCGAATGTGAGACGTAGATCGTCTATTAGTGTTTCGACGTGCCTGGTTTTGATGACGACGTCGTCGACATAGGCTTCAACTGTCTTGCCTATCTGTTTCTCCAAGCATGTTTGAATCATGAGTTGGTATGTGGCGCCGGCATTCTTAAGCCCGAAGGGCATGGTGTTGAAGCAGAATGGCGCATATGGGGTAATGAATGTTGTTGCAGCTTGATCGGACTCCTTCATTTTGATTTGATGGTATCCAGAATATGCATCAAGGAAACACAATGAGTCGTGTCCTGCAGTAGCATCAATGATTTGATCAATGCGGGAGAGGGGGAAGGGATCCTTAGGGCAAGCCTTGTTGAGATCTTTGAAATCGGCGCTTACGACGCGCCCTTTGTCGGAGTTCGGGAACGGGGTCCCTGCACTTGCCTGCCTATGGCCCCACGGGCGTGCTAAGCTGCGGGCCGTCGCCCATCTTCATCAACAAGGCATTCAAGACCTCCGCGAGGGTCCAAGCCTCGCGAGGCCGACGATGCAAGACTTCCTCTGGAGCGGCCAAGCCAGGCAGGATCACGAGGAGCGAAGATATCAAGGTGGGGCAAACCTCACGAGGCACTCGTGACGTGAGCCATGACGAACGGCGCCAAAGTGGCGCCAAGCACTGGCGTCCCCATTTCCTCTTTGGTGCTAAGGAGGCGGTAGCATTTAAGAGTATCGAGGCATCAGGAAAAGGTTGCCATATTGGTGCAACAAGACCAAGACCAGGAGGACGGCAGGGCGGAGGTCATCGTGGAGCCCAAGACAGCATCATCCCAGAGCTTGTCGCAAGCGAAGACCGCTTTTGTCAGGATAGCTTGTACTAGCTGTCCCCCTTCAAATTTTTCCGCCGTTGTTGGCTCCGTTCCCGCTCAACATTTGGGAAGAGGACCAGGGCCACTATAAATAGGCTTAGCCACCACAGTAGAAGGACAAGTCGAACAGATCGAGAAGCCAACACTCCCACAAGAACACCTCGACCTCAGGAGGTTGTTCTTCACTTGTATTGTTCTTCATCATCCCAAGATGCAATTCACCACCACCACACTGGAGTAGGGTATTACACCACAACGGTGGCCCGAACCAGTATAAACCTCGTGTTTCTTTCTGTGTTGTGAGTTCGTCGAGTTCGTCCGCAAGATCTTAGCGAGCTAGAGCGTAGATCGGTAGGAGGGAAAGACTTCGCGTGCACCCTAGTGTTCGAACCTTAGAGGTTTGCCGAAACCCCACATCCGACATTTGGCGCGCCAGGTAGGGGTGCGCCAGAGCTTCTTCTCCGCCAACCAGCTCTTCGATGTTCATCGGCTGCAATGTCTGGCGACCCAAGGACCAGCTCCGACCGTTGGGCAGCCTGGCCGGCCCGGACGCCGCTGCCTGCCCATGGGGATCTCGACCCCGCACCTCAAGGGGCGCAGGCGCCACCAAGCTCCGCTGGGCGTGGGCAGCGCGGTCAGGTGTCATCCACCCTCAACCCACGGCAAGTACGGGCCGTGGTGAGAGCGACGAGCCACGCTGCGGCAACAGCGCCGCACTCGCGGCGGGAGCAAGCGAACATGCGGGCGGCACTTACGGTGGCAAGAGAGCTGCTGCGATGCAGGCTGATGGAGACCGGCCAGGACACGCTACTCGAGCGAGTCGCTGAGCTGCTGGACGCGACGGCATCGGGAGCACCACCTTTCTGCTATCGACTCCCCCCCCCATGCCACTACAGGGCAGCGCGGCGAGCCTCACCACGTTTGCGCGCCACCAACCACGCACGGGGGCTTCGTCAACATCAGCACGGCCGGCGTCGCAGGGGGCTCCAATCCCCACATGCCGCCCTCGACGAGCGGAAGCACAAGAGTCACCCCCAACGGATCCGGCAGGGTGCCGTATCGTCACCCCCAGGACGGCGCCATGGGCGGAGCAACATGGAGCCTGCGGCACCATGGCGAGGTGTTCGGGGTGACGGCCCCAGAAGCCTACGTGCCCCGCATGATGGACCAAGAGTACACACCAGAGGACGACATCGGCTCGTTCATTGGAGAAGATTGGGGAGAAGGGGCGCTAGGAGCGGAAGCTTTCCAAGAGCCAACGGAGAACCACGACGATCGCGCCAACAGCGGCAATTACAGGGTACCGCTAGTCACTCAAGAACAAGTTTACGCTAACCATGGGCTACAAATGAACCAGGTTGCCGCGTCGATCGACAACCCGGGCGCGACGGCACCCGCTCCAGCAACGGAGACGCGCTAGGGAACACCGAGAGGGAGTCAGGAGCAAGGCCCGTCCTCGCGGCGCGCGACGCCTGACGACACCCGGAGGTAGGCCCTCTGCCAGGGAGGCCTCGCCAACCCTTCCCCTGGCAGAGGACCTGTAGTCGCCGAGGGAACCGCTGGCGTCCTCTTTCCCTCTTCTGTTTCGTCCCAGTCTCCGGTCGGCTCAGAGGAGGTCGAGAGAGGCGCAAGGCGGGGTTCTCGTCTGGCGATATGAAGCAAGGCCGGTACCTGTGAAGAAGGCCCGGTGCCTATGAAGCTCGCCACCCGTGACACTCTCATGTAATAATGAGTTGGGGCTGTACACGCCCCGGAGTCTCAGGGGTGCCGGCCTCAGGCCCTGGGGCTCCCTTCCATGCCTAGTGGCGACACTTAGCTCCGCGCTGGTGAGAAGACTTGAAGACCAGAAGACTAGACTAGGTGCCGGACGCGGCCTTTTGCTTTGGATCTTTCCTTCTGTAGCTTTGCTTTCTGGATCTGGATTGGAGTTGAAGCTGAGTTTTTACGGATGCGCGCGGGGGGAGCCTTTTCTCGTTTGAGCAATTTCTTGCCTTCTGGATCTCGCTTTCTTTGGGACTCATGTCCGTCGCCTTTCCCTCACGAGCTCCTCGCAAGGCCAGGACTCTGTGGCTCTGCTTTACCCGAGCATGCGCTGCAACTGTTGCCCACTCCACGTGGGGCCCCCTTCGGCAGGGCGGCGAGCTCCGCAAGGTTCTCAGAAACTCGGCACGTCACAACCTAGCTCAAGGCTAGCACTGACTAAGGTAAACCAAGGCAGAAAATTCACATCAAGATTCACAAGTTCACGAGGACACAAACCCACACCACGTGGAAAAATAAAAACTGCGACTTGCTTACATGAGGGGCTCCCCCTCTCAAAATGCTCTTACAAGTTTCCAAGGGCCACGCCCGAGTTTGTGCGCAGGAAGAAGTGACAGGAGAACAAGGGATCAGCCGGAGATGTCACTCGCTGCGTCACTTGCAGACGCGTCACTCGCGTCGTCGTCGTCTTCATCGGCCTCATCACCGTCATCGCCGACGCCCCCGTCGCCATCATCGACCGCACCGCCTTCGTCTGTGACCACCACCACCGCATCATCCTCCGAAGCGTAGGCCCTAACAACCGCGTCCACACGGTCCTTGACCCAGCGCGCCAGGTTGCCCCGGATAGCCGTGGGTACGGGGGCTATGGCGGCGTCAAAGTCAAAGTTGGGTTTGGCATTCAGGAGTTGGCTGAAGACGCGTGAGAAAGCGCGCTCAAGCAAGCCGCGCTCCCTTTCCTCCAGAAGCTGGCGAGCTTGGGCAGATCGAGCCTCCACGCGCGTCACCACCTCGGTGAAGAAGGTCAGGTGGCTAGTGTAATCGTTCGAGTGAGGAGTCGGCGCCTCCACATCACAAATGTGGCCCAGGGCAATATTGGCCCTTTTCCGAAGCTCCTGAAGCATGGGAGTGTTCTCGCGCTCCAGCGTTCGGCGTCGGAGCACCTCCTCCATGTTCAGCCTCGCAATGGCCTCTGCGTCATCAACCCGTCTCCGGAGGGAGCGCAGCTCGGCGCAGGCGGAGGCCAAGTCCGCCTGCGCCGTGACCAGGGCTACGGCTGTGGCTTCCGCGTACCTCTCAGCCTCGTTCAACCTGGGCCTGAGGGCAGCGGCCCTGCCTTCATCCTCCATGCCTGCGAGCTTCAGCTTTAGGTCATACCTGCCCTCCAGGTCCGCGCAAACCTCGGCCACCCGGCTGTTCACCCCCTCCTCGACTCCAGCCTCACAAGCCCCTACAGCATCTTATGCTTGGGCAACTTGACGCTCCCTCGTCTCCATTCCTAGAGCTCGCGGCTACGCTCCATGGCATCCAGGGCCAACTCCTCCTCACGCTTCCAGGCCCCCTCTTCCTCCGCGGGCGTCCCCCTCAGCGACACAAGAGCGGCCCTACGCGCCTCCACCTGCTTCTCAAGAGACGCGCCCCAGGCCTTGAGCTCCCAGACGCGCTTCTCCGTGTCCTCGTGGCGGCGATCGGCTTTGCGAGCCTCTTCCAAGGCTCGTGAGCGGGCTTCGTAGGAAGCCTTGAGAGATGCCTCGGCCTTGGCGTTCTCGATGTCACGCTGATAGCGGCCAAGGTTGATGGCCACCTTCAGCTTGCGCCGCTCCTCTACCAGCCGGAGACCTTCAGCCTTGAGACGTGAATCAACACTCGTGAGCTCTTCACCAAGCTGGCCCATCGCAGTCATCACCTCCTGAAAGAGCTCATGGCGAACCACACTCTGCCCGCGCTCAAGCTCGAACGCCCGGCCTTCTTTGTCCCCCGCTTCGGGGGCTACAAGCGGGACACCACATGGCACATCACCCCTCGGAAGGAGGTTGGGGGCTGGCACCGCACCCGACGCCAGCCCGTCTTCACGAGGAGCCCAAGCCTGCTGGGGCTTGCTGCTCGAGGAGGAGCCGAGGATCGAAGCCAACAAGCTACCACCAAAGATCAGCGGAGGAGTCTTGGGCACGCCTGCCAACCTCCATGCCAGACTGATGGGGAGGAGTGGCGAGGCCGCAGGATCAGCACGCTAGGAAGGCATAAGTGCCCCTTCAACCAATTCTGCCCCAGGGGCAGGACTCGGGCCACTCGCGGCTGGTGAGGTAGTTGACGAAGAAGGAGGCCACTTCTCAGGAGATCCGGCAGCCTCAGTCGATGGAGCACTGAAAGACTAGCGTCAGAAGAGGAAAGCAGCACATGGAAAGCCACAACTGCGCGATACTTACACGTCAATGGCGAAGTACTTCCTTCGCTTCAGCGGTCCGAAGATGTTGCTGCCGCTGGGGGATCCTTTCCTTTTGCGGAGCTCCTCGAAGTCCACACAAAGACGACCGAAACGCTGGACGTGACGGCCGGAGCGCAGCGGGGTCGCAGAAGAGCTCAGGAGAATATCTTCAGGGGCACCCGGTCGCGGCGTACTGCTGAGCGCCGGTTCGCCACGGTCTCCCCAGGCTCCTGGAGCCTTGGCCTCGGAAGTCGCACGAAGCATCCCCTCAGAAACTAACGCCTCAGGAGGGGTGTGGCAGCCTCCTGAAGACGATGCCCCAGGATCACCGGCCGGCGCGTGCTCAACAGCACACGAGCCGCCGGTCTCTGCCCGGGCTAGCCCACCAGCACCGTCACTTAGGGTGAGCCCAGCATCAGGAGTGAGAAAGGGAACCACAGTGACAGGGTTCTCCCGAGGCCCCTCCAGGCCGACCGGTCGCGGCCCCCATTCATCAAAGAGAGGCATGGCCTTCACAAATTCGTCCTTGTTCTCACAACTATACAGCAGGCAACTATTCCTGGGCAGATCAGCTGGTAGAAAGACGCCCGTCAAGACCCTAAGCACTGTCCCTCGCGTCCCAAGGAGGAGCCCGGACTCCTGAAACCGCATGTGGTCTTGGCTTATGAGCAAGGTCCACATGGGGCGAGAATGGCGCTTGAGCGGAGTGACCCGGCGTCGCACGAATTCCTTCACCACCATCGGTGCAGTCACGCCGCGATCCTTCAGCAACTTCAGCCTGAGCCAGACACAGACAAGGCCGGGGCTCGCGAGCCGCTGATGGCCCCAGCCGGGGTTAGGAACAGCGGGCCCCGACGGAGCCTGAAGCAGAGGACTGAGCACACCAGCATCAACAAACACCCATCATATCCGGAAGTCTCTCGTGGACGGAGGGAGCTCGAAATCAATCCCCTCGCCTGCTGTCACAGCCATAGCCAGGAAGCTCACGCACCCTCAGCACTGCTGAGGGTCGGCCACAATGAGAAGAAGTGGCGGAAGAGAGCCACTGAAGGAGTAATGCCCACCATGGCTTCGCACACGAAGGCGAAGACGGCAAGAAGTGTCATGGATTGAGGGTCGAGATGCAGCATGTGGATCTGATAATGCTCAAGCACATCATTGAAGAAGGCGGAGAAGGGAGGAATCAGGCCTGCCCAGAGGGCGTCGATGAAGATTGGGATCTCAGTGGCTTTCTGAACCGAGCGAGTGCGGGATGCGGGCCAAGCTACCGTATCCCCCCACTCATTGAAGTTGGAGGCAAGCAT
The DNA here is from genome assembly GCA_021605205.1 of Aegilops longissima. NCBI lineage: Eukaryota > Viridiplantae > Streptophyta > Magnoliopsida > Poales > Poaceae > Aegilops > Aegilops longissima. The sequence goes on along the minus strand of CM038681.1, from coordinate 530,389,989 downwards.
CGGGCGCACCTTGAGCACGCGAGACCGGCCGAGCGCCAGCGCAAAGGGCGGAGGCGCGGCCGAAGGAAGCAAGGGGCTCTTCCCCTTTTCAGCTTTCTTAGGCGCCATGGCTATGGAGCAGGCGAAACGCGAGTTAGATTGGGGAGGAGAAGCAGAGTCGCAAGGAAGTAGAGGAATTGGGGAAGCAAGGCACAAGAGGCGGAGGAATAACTGTGTAGGCCACGGGGGCCGCACAGCCGGGCGGATTCAAAGGCAGCATGGGGAAGCGGAGACGCCCACGTCCCATCAACCGCCACACGTAGACCGAGGCCGTAGGCTTTTGGAGCCCGCGGCGCACCGAACTTGACCCTTGGCTTCACCGCGAAGCCAAGCCCGAGCGCACCTTGGGCCCGGGGGCTACTGTCGGCGTTCTGGGAACGAAGGTCCCCAGACTTGCCTACCTACGACCCACGACGTGGCTAAGCTGCGGGCCGTATGGCTCATCTTCATCAACAAGGCATCCAAGACCTCCGCGAGGGTCCAAGCCTCGCGAGGCGGACGACGCAAGACTTCCTCTGGAGCGGCCTAGCCAGGAAGGCTCACGAGGGGCGGAGATATCAAGGCGGGGAAAACCTCACGAGGCACTCGTGACGTGAGCCATGACGAATGGTGCCAAAGGGTGCGGTGAGCGCCCGATCGCATGGCGTCCCCATTTCCTCTTTGGTGCTAAGGAGGCCGGCGCAGACGAAGAGTACCGAGGCATCAGGCAAAGGTTGCCATATTGGTGCAACAAGACCAAGACCAGGAGGATGGCAAGGCGGAGGTCATCATGGAGCCCAAGACGGCGTCATCCCAGAGCTTTTCGCAGGCGAAGAGCGCTTTTGTCAGGATAGCTTGTACTAGCTGTCCCCCTTCAAATTTGCCCGCCGTTGTTGGCTCCCTTCCCGCTCAACATTTGGGAAGAGGACCAGGGCCTCTATAAATAGGCTTAGCCACCACAGTAGAAGGACAACTCAAACAGATCGAGAAGCCAACACTCCCACAAGAACGCCTCGACCTCAGGAGGTTGTTCTTCCCTTGTATTGTTCTTCGTCAGCCCAAGAGGCAATTCACCACCACCACACTGGAGTAGGGTATTACACCACAACGGTGGCCCGAACCAGTATAAACCTCGTGTCTCTTTCTGTCTTGTGTGTTCGTCGAGTTCGTCCGCAAGATCTTAGCGAGCTAGAGCGTAGATCGGTAGGAGGGAAAGACTTCGCGCGCACCCTAGTGTTCGAACCTTAAGGGTTTGCCGGAACCCCACATCCGACAACCAGGATTTATCCTTCTTTGGTACCATCACCAGGTTTGCCAGCCAGTCCGGATGTTTTATTTACCTAATGAATCCGGCCTCAATTAGCTTGGCTAACTCCTCCCCCAAGGCTTGCCGTTTGGGTTCGGAAAAGCGTCGCAGTGCTTGTTTGACTGGTTTATATCCCTTTAATATATTGAGACTATGCTCGGCCAGCTTTCCAGGGATTCGAGGCATATCCGAAGGGTGCCAGCAGAATATATCCCAGTTTTCGCGAAGGAAGTCCTGTAATGCGGCGTCGACCGTTGGGTCAAGTTGTGCTCCAAGATGCTATCTTCTTGGGGTCCGTTGGGTGGACCTGAAATTTGACTATTTCTTCTGCCGGTTTGAAGGAGGTGGATTTGGGTCGTTTGTCTAAGATCACATCGTCCCTATCCACCGTGGAGTGCAATGCGGTTAATTCTTCGGCCGCGAGGGCTTCAGATAGTGCCTCAAGGGCCAGGGATGCGGTTTTGTTTTTGGCGCGGAGTGCTATGTCCGGATCACTGACAAGAGTGATTATGCCGTTTGGTCCGGGCATTTTGAGCTTCATGTAACCGTAATGAGGTATATCTTCGAAGCGTGTAATAGCATCTCGTCATAACAGGGCGTGGTATCCGCTGCTGAAAGGAGCCACTTGGAATATTATTTCTTCGGACCGATAATCCTCCGGCGTGCCGAATACCACGTCGAGTGTGTTTTTTCCCGCACACCATGCCTCCCGACTGGGAATAATTCCTCGGAAGGTCGGGCTACTTTGCTCGATGCGGCTCCTGTTTATTTCCATCTTGTGGAGTGTATCCTTGTAAATGAGGTTTAGTCCACTGCCGTCGTCCATGAGGACCTTAGTGAGTTGAAAGCCGTCCACGATGGGACTGAGGACTAATGCAGCTGGTGCTTGGACTATCCTAAATTTTGGTTCGTCGCCGGCATTAAAGGTTATAGCCGTGTCGTTCCAAGGGTTTGTCATGGCGATTTGATATACTTCGGCAAGGTTGCGGAGTGCCCTTTTGCGCATATTGTTTGAAGCGAATGTCTCGAAGATCATCAATACTCTGGGGTCGTCATCTTCTGGATGGTGTTGCTCTGGGGTGTTTTTGGTAAGGATGCCCTCGCCGCTCTTGGCTACCTGCCGGAGTATCCAATATGCTCTAAGGCTGTGGGTTGGTATGGTGTCCGGTGTTGTGTGTATTTTGCATGGGCCGTCGAGCCATCCCTGCAGAACTGTTCCGTGCCGAGTAATGGGTTTATATTTCTTGGCTATTGGACTGGGCATGTCCCGAGGATGCGCCCTTTTCGCCTGGACCAGCGGTTGAGTTGGGACCGATGGCTCCCAACAAGCTTCCTGGTCTTTCCAGGCGCTTTCCATTGTGTTGTACTTCTGTACGATAGTTGCCAAGTCAGCAAAGTGCAGTATGCGGCGGAGATTAATGGCGTTGAGGATTCCTTCGTTCGTGCAGTTGTTGCAGAACGCTGATATCGCGTCCTTGTCGCGGCAATCTTGAACCTTGTCCTTAACAAGGAGGAATCTGGCCCAGAAGTGGTGGACCATTTCCTGAGACTGTTGTTTTATGCTCATGAGAGCACTTACGTCTGGGTGGGTGGGTGGAATTGGATCCGGACCCTGACCCAATCGATGATCCGGAGTTTGAAGGTTTTGCAGACTTAACGGTCCGGACTCCGAAGTATCTTCTAGTTTCTTAGGCATGCCGTCCGATTATATGTTCGGAAGGCCGGTCACCTCCTTTTGCTATTGGGTATCCGGTTCTGCAGGGTCGGCGATCCGGACATAGTCTGCTTCATTATAGGGGAAGAGTCGCCGTCATGCTCCTCGACTACCGCTATCTGGTGGGTGATCGGTGGAGATTTGATTTCTCTTTGGTCGGGTTTAAGCCCGACCCGATCGTAATCTGTGGCGATCCCCAGGGCGGCGATGCGATGAAGGAGTTCGTTTAAATACAAAAAATCCGCCGGATCCATTTGCTTGGAGTGTTTGGAGTCGACACGAAGGGGATTTTCGATGGCCTGAGAGGTCATTGTCAGCTTAACGGTCGAACGGGCGGTCATGGTAAAGCCGCCCAGCCGGAGGGTTTGGTCTGGAGCCAATTCTCCTCCGGCGGCGATATTGTCTTTAAGGACAAGGCGAGTCATCGATCCTTTCGTCGACGGCACAGTAGAACTCTCAATGAAAGCACCAATGTCGGTGTCAAAACCGACGGATCTCTGGTAGGGGGTCCCGAACTATGCGTCTAAGGTCGATGGGAACAGGAGATAGGGGACACTATGTTTACCCAGGTTCGGGCCCTCTCTATGCATGTAGTACCCTACTTCCTGCTTGATTGATCTTGATGGATATGAGTATTACAAGAGTTGATCTACCACGAGATCGTAATGGCTAAACCCTAGAAGTCTATATGACTATGGTAATGAATATCCCCCCGCCGGACTAAGTCCTCCGGTTTATATAGACACTGGGAGGATCGAGGGTTACACAAGGTCGGCTACAAAGAAAGGAATCTACATATCCGGTCGCCAAGCTTGCCTTCCACGCCAAGGAGAGTCCCATCCGGACACGGGTGCAGTCTTCGGTCTTCGTATCTTCACGGCCCATCAGTCTGGCCCGTAGCTAACAAGCCAGACGCCCGAGGACCCCTTAGTCCAGGACTCCCTCAACAGCACCGTCTCCACCACAGAGCACCCAAACACGAGCAGTTAGTAAGGCAACTGCAGTGCCCAAAGCACGAGGATCACCACCCCGAACCCCAAGTCAACGCTTAAAGCAGAAGAAGAATTGTTCTCAGGTCAGGTTCCGTAGCTATGGTTCATACTACTTTGCTCTTGCATCACTGTATTTACTCATACCAACTAATTTCAAATTTGAAGGATGCAACTGAAACTCCAATGGCGCTACATGTATGTTTTAAACCTGTTTCTTTAAGGTGTTTGCTGTTGTAACTTGCTCTATGTTGATTTTAGTTTCAATTGAATAAACAGTTATGTTCTCATGCCATGCACATTACAAGTGTTGTTATTGTTGTGTAGTTTCCCACACTTAGAGCATCTCCAACATGCGCGCTAAACAAGCGTCGCACCGCAAATTTACCCAGTTTAGCGCGCGCACAACCCGGCGGGTGGCTCCAGCGGGCGCGTAATAACCGCGCGCGCAGTATAAGGAGTTGGGCGCGCGGTCGGAATCGCTATCTCGCGCGGTGTATTTGGGGCGCCCGCTTCCATGTAGCACACACTCGGCCTCGCTGCACTCTATCTTCTCCGCCTCCTACGCCTCGCGCACGCCAGCGCCGGCGACCCGCACCCCATGGACGCACGTGCCGGCACCCCGCTCACCCCATCCTATAGCGCACCCCTCCGCCGCCGCCGCCAAAACCCTAGCCGGGTGGCGTTGGCCCGCCTCCGCCGTAGCTCCTCCGACCATCGGCCTCATGCCTTCTTTATGCCGCCATGGATGACCTCAGCGGCGGCTGGCGTCGCGCCGGCGCTGGCCCGAGCCGCCGCCCCCTCCTCATCGAAGCTCCCCAATGCGGCGCGGCTAAAGAAGGGCAAGACATCGGTGAAGAAAAACAAGGCGGCGGACGGCTCCGGCACCTCCGAGGCGAGGAGGAAGAACCTTGCAGGGCGTGCGACGGGCGCGGCGGCTACCGAAGCACCAGCGAGCTCACTCGTTGAGCCGGAGGCCGACGCACACAACATGTTCGAGGAAATGCCCCCAAGGTAAAAAAATCTTACTTATCATTTTTTGTTATTTTTTTTCAATGCATTCACATATAGATAGCTTATTTGCATTGTTCAAAAAACTTTGTAATCTCAATGATGATGCATACATGTGAACGATGGGTGTTGCTCCAACAATTCGCATTGGTCTCAAACCAATGACATGCACTTCGAAGACCATGAGTTCGAGGTGGACGAGGAGGGTGAGGGCATTGTCGATGCACCGAAAGGAAGAGCGGGCAATTACACCAACGTCGATGACATCTTACTATACAATACTTGGTTGCAAGTGTCGAGGGATCCATCCGTTGGAGGTGATCAAAGTAGAGATGCTTATTTGGAGCGGATGAAAGAACACTTTGATGTTCACAACTTGAGTGGAATTGACCGCTCCGAGAGATCACTACAGTCCCGATGGTCGACCATCAACTCGGATTGTCAAAGGTGGGCAGCCTGTCAAAAGGCGGTTGACAAGTTGAACCCAAGTGGCACAAATGAGGATGATAGAGTAAATGGCAATTCATACATGTTCATCATACATATTCATCATACTTGTTGTGGGTGCTAACTTGCTTTGTTTTCATGTAGTACAACATTGCGCAAAACTTGTTCAATGAAGAGGAGAGGACAACCAAGAAGGGGAAGATCAAGAAAGGAAGGGTCTTTACCTTGCCCCATTGCTATAACGTGTTGAAGGATGATGAGAAATGGAAGAAGCGTGAAGATTTGGATGATTTGCATTTGAGCAACAAACGCAAGCGAACAATTAAGTTGGATGATGATGATGATGAGGATGATGCATCAAGTGATGACGGCAAGAGAAGCCCACACCCAACTCGGTTTCATACTCGAAGCCAAAGCGACCGGACGGGTGCAAGAAAGACAAAACCGAAAAGAAGAAGAGGAAAGGAGATGATGAGCTCAAAAATGCTATGGAAGCTATTGTGAAGGCAAGAAAAGAAGTCAACGAGGTGAGAAAAATAGCAAGGAACCAAGATGCCGCGGCCGAGGAGAGGAGGTTGGCGGCCGAGGAGAGGAAGGTCGCTTTGGAGGAGAGGAAGGTGAGCAATGAGGAGCGAACAAGATGGTTGGAATGGGAGAAGCACTTGTTCTTCTTGGACACATCTAACCTCAATGTGGCGCAAAAGGAGTATGTCAATCTTGCCCGTGAAGAAGTCTTGATCCAAAAAAGAGCCATGGTTCGTGCAATGGGTGGCGGTGGCCTCGGCGCCATGGGTGGCGGTGGCATCGGCACCATGGGTGGCATGGGTGGCTTCGGAGGTACCGTGGGCGGTGCAATGGGAGGCATGGATGGCTTTGGAGCACCCCCCGACTGAAAGCACAAGTGCTCCCTGGGTGGTTTTGGTAATTAATGTCAACATATCTCTTGTTGGACTAACACTTTTACCTAGTATGTTTCAGACAAGTTCATCAATGGAGTGGCATGGACTAGAGGATGTGGAACCCCTTCAACACGCTAAGGACAAAGGATTGGCTCAAGCCTCAAGATCAAGACTCTACAGTTTATATTTTAGTGATCCAAGATCACATTGAGTCTATAGGAAAAGCCAATACTATCAAGAGGGGAGGAGGTGTTGCTTAATGGCTTGCTTGCTCAAAGTGCTTACTGATATGCTCCAAAGCCCTCAACTACTTTCTCACATCCACATATGTCCTAAACCAAAAGTCAAACTCTGCCCCACCGATTCTTTCTATCCGGCGCCACCGAGTTCAGATGTCTTAGCCACTGCCACAAGCCCTAGGCAAATCGGTTTCACCGATAGGGATCTCGGTCTCACCGAGATGGGATTGTAATCTCTCTGTGTATGCCCATTACAAAAATCAGTCTCATCGAGTTTGAGAAATCGGTACTGCCGAGATTACAATGCAAACTTTCTGGTTAGCTTATTACCAAAATCGGTCTCACCGAGTTTGTGTAATCGGTCTCACAGAGATTACGTTATGCCCTAACCCTAACCACATCGGTCCTACCGAGTTGCATGTCGGTCCCACCAAAAATCCTAACGGTCACTAGATTTGCTGAATCGGTCCGACCGAGTTTATCAATTCGGTCCCACCGAGTTTGGCAAGTTGTGTGTAACGGTTAGATTTTGTGTGGAGGCTATATATACCCCTCCACCTCCTCTTCATTCAAAGAGAGAGCCATTAGAACGAACCTACACTTCCAATACACATTTTCTGAGAGAGAACCACCTACTCATGTGTTGAGGCCAAGATATTCCATTCCTACCATATGAATCTTGATCTCTAGCCTTCCCCAAGTTGCTTTCCACTCAGATCTTCTTTCCACCAAATCCAAATCCTATGAGATAGAGTTGAGTGTTGGGGAGACTATCATTTGAAGCACAAGAGCAAGGAGTTCATCATCAACACACCATTTGTTACTTCTTGGAGAGTGGTGTCTCCTAGATTGGCTAGGTGTCACTTGGGAGCCTCCAACAAGATTGTGGAGTTGAACCAAGGAGTTTGTAAGGGCAAGGAGATCGCCTACTTCGTGAAGATCTACCGCTAGTGAGGCAAGTCCTTCGTGGGCGACGGCCATGGTGGGATAGACAAGGTTGCTTCTTCGTGGACCCTTCGTGGGTGGAGCCCTCCATGGACTCGCGCAACCGTTACCCTTCGTGGGTTGAAGTCTCCATCAACGTGGATGTACGATAGCACCACCTATCAGAACCACGACAAAAACTTCCGTGTCTCCAATTGCGTTTGAATCCTCCAAACCCTTCCCTTTACATTCTTGCAAGTTGCATGCTTTACTTTCCGCTGCTCATATACTCTTTGCATGCTTGCTTGTTATGTATTAAGATTGTTAAACTTGTGCCAAAACTCCACTCCAACTTAAGGAAGTTAAAAACTGCCCTTTTTGGTACTTAGTGTCTAACCACCCCCCCTCTAGACACCTCTTCTCAATCCCCTTTCACCGACGCTATGGCCACCACGGGAGGCATGAGTTTTGCTTCTCTCATGGGAGGCATGGGTGCACCTCCGGCCGCCATGGGCCGAATGTCTTTCGATGTGCCTCCTCGCACACATTCCCATGAAGATGTCGTTGAAGATCTTGCCAACACCGTCAGAGCTTCACGTGATGCGGTGCGTGATGAGGAGGGGAGGAAGATTCATCTTCGGAGGCGGAAGAATCGTCTTCCGAGGACGAGGATGAATACGAGGACGAGGAATGATGTGTCTTTCATTTGTGTATTGAATTTGATTTGCATTTTGAACTTGGTTAGGTGAACTAGTGCGCATGATTTTGAACTTGTGGGCATGAACTTTTCTTCATCAACTTGTTTGTGTGAAATTTTATATGTCATGTTCATTGCATTTTGAATGTTTCAACTTCATTTTGTGTTCAAAATGCCATATATGCAATGCCCCGGCGAGTCCAGCGCGCTGCATTTTTTGCGCGCTGCTGGAGCGGCATGCGCGCGCTGCATTTTAGCACGGCTGCTGGAGCCAGCGCTGTGCGCCGAGCCAAACCAGGCGATGCGCGCGCGGCAAAGCAGTTTTTTGCGCGCGACACGTTCGGCGCCTATTGGAGATGCTCTTATATTCTGTCTATGCTGCTTTGTCTTAAATAGATATGATTCGAACTGTATCTATCTTGATTTGGCAACATAAACTAGAATGATATAGACCATACAGTGACCATAATACATAGATATATGTTTGTTTCATGCTATTATCCTGTCCACCTTACTACTGAACTGGTTTACCAAAATGAGTTTCATATACTACATTGAAAACCTGTGATGTGTTTGTTTGTTTCTCTTTTAGAACGCGGATAAAATATTGGAGAAGAGTACCCCATTATGCAATGGTAAAGGAAGTAATGCAGATAAGATTCAAGATAGTGAGACATCCCTGTTGGTCTCCAAGAAAGCTGATAAAAACTATATTGAAGACACTGAGACAACCCCAAAGTCCTGTCTTGATGTAGTGTTCGAGTTACTGGCTACTACTACTGGCACCAGCTCTTCGAACTCGCTGCCTGAATCAGTTCGGCTTATTGAGTCTCAGCTTCAAGTTGAAAGACATCGATCAGATGTTATGCGACAGGAAGCCGAAGGACTGAGGAAGTCCCTGCAGAATTCAGATGCATACTCTCTGGTGCAACAGCAAGTGCTGGAGGATTTAAGCGCCAAACAAGAGAAAGTTAATAAGCTTGCTAACCATCTTGCCAGCATTATGGGTACCCAGGATATTGTTTCTTGACCTCTTCTGAAGTGGCTTCTATTCTGGACTTGTTTTGCTGCGGCGTTTATTTGCTGCTTTGTTCCCTATGTTTGCACTGGTGGCGAACTTTGATGCCTAGTGGATGTAATATGTGTAACAGCCGTGATAGCCTAGCGTAAGTTGCTTGCTTATTTATTTCCTTATTGTCTTGTTTATTTGTTTTCTTGTAGTCAGTGCAGTTCTTTTTCCATGGTTTGCTAGTGGCCGCAATAACCTATTTTTAAAAACTAGGCCACATTAACCATGGGCTACATATTTACTGTAGTTAACATGGGCCTCCTATGGGCCGTATAAACAATGGGCCTTCTAAGGGCCGTAGAAACAATGGGCCTTCTATGGCGCGTAGAAACAATGGGCCTTATACGGGTCATAGACACAATGGGCCTTCTACGGGCCGTATCATCAATGGGCCTTCTACGGGCCGTATGATCGATTGGCCAAACATGGGCCAATAACAGACCACATTATGGTCGTAAATGGGCTAGAGTTGAAATCGTCCGTTCATGGGCCGACCATAACGGGCAATCATTAATCGGTCGTATTTGATGAAGCTATGAAAACCGCCCAATGTATTAACGGGCCACAAATGGGCCGACTATAACCACGGGCTGAATTTGGCCAAAATGACAGTAACGGGCCGAAAGTAAACGAATGCTGGAAATGAGCCCAAGAATAAATGGCCCTGAGAAGGCCGAAAGATAACATGGGCTGGAAACGGCCCAACGGAATAATGGGCCGTTAATGGGTATAAAGTGATACAATGTTCATTACGGGCCAGTTTTACCACGGGCCGTTAATGGGCCGAGGGCTACTAAGGTCCTCATATGGGCCGAAAGACATCATGGGCCATACATGGGCCGGAAGTTAAAATGGGCTGGAATTATATTGGACGGCCCAGATGATGCTACTGGGCCTAATTCGGATAGGCCGTAAATGGGCCCTGGGTTAGCGGGCTGTAAATGGGCTATATGCGAACAGGCCGTTAACAGGCTTGCCATGGGCCAGCCCGCCACCTTTTGACCAAGTCAAACGGGCCGGCCTTTTCACAAAAATGGGCCTCTGTTGGGCCGTTCCACGTGTCGACGTATCATAGCCGCTTTGGGTCCAATGAGTGGATGACATCTGTCCCAACGGCGAGCCAACACGTGTTTCCTCCAGCCAATGATGATTTTACATGTGGAAAATCCCCATTGGTCAGGACTGTTAAAGGGTTATCGGATCCAAAACCGGACCCGATAGCTTAAGGCGTTCGTTCTGATGGATGCCACGTGTCGGTCACCCTTGACGAAAGCACTTACGTGATCGTGATTTATCATCATGGAAGTGGACACTTCCGTGATGATAATTTTGGTAATGTCATGGAACACTTCTACGACAACACATGTATGACTATCTTCATTCTGTCATAAAATTTTCATGTATGTACAAGCATGATAGAAAACGTGACCTACTGTGACAAACACGTATCATCACGGAAGTGTATTTGTTTGTAGTGTATAGATCTTGATGCGCAATATATAAGCAACTTCATCGAGGTCTTTCATCGAAAAATTCTTATTCAAGTATCCTTTTATGCTATCCAGAAATTCTATCTCATTTCCAATCAACAATGTGTCATCCACATATAATATCAAAAATGCTACAGAGCTTCCATTCACTTTCTTGTAAATACATGCTTCACCGTAAGGCTGTATAAAACCATATGCTTTGATCACCTCATCAAAGCATATATTCCAACTCCGAGATGCTTGCACCAGTCCATAGATGGGTCTCTAGAGCTTGCACACTTTCTTAGCACCTTTAGGATCGACAAAACCTTCTGGTTGCATCATATACAACTCTTCTTTAAGATATCCATTAAGGAATGCAGTTTTGACATCCATTTTCCAGACTTCATAATCGTAAAATGCGGCAATTGCTAACATGATTCAGACAGACTTAAGCATCGCTATGGGTGAGAAAGTCTCATCATAGTCACTCCCTTGAATTTGTCAAAAACCTTTTGCGACAAGTCGAGCTTTGTAGGCAGTAACATTACCATCAGCGTCAGTCTTCTTCTTGAAGATTTATTTTCTATGGTTTGCCGATCATCGGGCAAGTCCACCAAAGTCCATACTTTGTTCTCATACATGGAACCTATCTCAGACTTCATGGCCTCAAGCCATCTATCGGAACCTGGGCTCATCATAGCTTCTTCATAATTCGTAGGTTCGCCTTGGTCTAGTAACATGACTTCTAGGATAGGATTACCGTACCACTATGGTGTGGATCATGCTCTGGTTGACCTACGAAGTTCAGTAGTAACTTGATCTAAAGTTTAATGATCATCATTAGCTTCCTCTCTAGTTGGTGTAGACATCACGGGAACGGTTTTCTTTGATGTGCTACCTTCCAATTCAAGAGAAGGTACAACTACCTTATCAAGTCCTACTTTCCTCCCACTCACTTCTTTCGAGAGAAAGTACTTCTCTAGAAAGGACCCATTCTTAGTAACAAAGATCTTGCATTCGGATATGTGGTAGAAAGTGTACCCAATAGTTTCTTTAGGGTATCCTATGAAGATGCACTTCTCCAATTTAGATTCGAGCTTATTAGGCTGAAGCCTTTTGACATAAGCATTACATCCCCATATTTTAAGAAACGACAGCTTAGGTTTCTTGCCAAACCATAGTTCGTATGGTATCGTCTCAACGGATTTAGACGGTGCCCTATTTAACGTGAATGCAGCTATCACTAATGCATAACCCCAAAATGATTGTGGTAAATTGGTAAGAGACATCATAGAATGCACCATATCTAATAAAGTACGGTTACGACATTCGGACACACCATTACACTGTGGTGTTCCAGGTGACGTGAGTTGTGAAACAATTCCACATTGTTTTAAATGAAGGCCAAACTTGTAACTCAAATATTCGCCTCCACGATCAGATCGTAGAAACTTTATTTTCTTGTTACGATGATTCTCCACTTCACTCTGAAATTCTTTGAACTTTTCAAATGTTTCAAACTTGTGTTTCATTAAGTAGATATACCCATATCTGCTTAAATCATCTATGGAGGTTAGAAAATAATGATACCCATCGCGTGCTTCAACACTCATCGGATCGCATACATCGGTATGTATTATTTCCAATAAGTCATTAGCTCACTCCATTGTTCTGGAGAACGGAGTTTTAGTCATCTTGCCCATGAGGCATGGTTCACAAGTATCAAATGATTCATAATCAAGTGACTCCAAAAGTCCATCTGCATGGAGTTTCTTCATGCGCTTTACACCAATATGACCTAAACGGTAGTGCCCCAAGTATGTTGCACTATCATCATCAACTTTGCATCTTTTGGTTCAATATTATGAATATGTGTATCACTACAATCGAGATTCAATAAGAATTGACCACACTTCAAGGATGCATGACCATAAAAGATATTATTCATATAAATAGAGCAACTATTATTCTCTGACTTAAATGAAGAACCGTCTGGCAATAAACAAGATCCAGATATAATGTTCATGCTCAACGCGGGCACCAAATAACAATTATCGAGGTCTAAAACTAATCCCGAAGGTAAATGTAGAGATAGGGTGCCGACGGCGATTACATCGACCTGGGAACCATTTTCGGCGCGCATCGTCACCTCGTCCTTAACCAATCTTCGTTTATTTCGGGGCTCATGTTTCGAGTTACAAACATGGGCAACCGAACCAGTATCAAATACCCAGGCGCTACTACGAGCATTAGTAAGCAACACATCAATTACATGTATATCAAATATACCTTTGTTCACTTTGCCATCCTTCTTACCCGCCAAATACTTGGGGCAGTTCCGCTTCCAGGGACCACTTCCTTTGCAGTAGAAGCACTCAGTTTCAGAGTGGCAACTTTCTTGCCATTCTTCTGGAAGTTCCTTTTCTTTCCTTTGCCTTTTTTCTTAAAACTAGTGGTCTTGTTAACCATCAACACTTGATGCTCCTTCTTAATTTCTACCTCCGCAGCCTTAAGCATTGCGAAGAGCTCAGGAAAAGCGGAGTCCAAAAAAGCACGAGTCGGGTCGGAGGTTTCAGATTCAGATAGTTCAGTTCAATCATCATCTGACACCTTTTCATCCCTTGCATATTATAGTTCACCATGAAGCCTTTGTAGCTTGGTGGCAGTGATGGAAGAACTCTATCAATAACACTATCAACTGGAATTTCAACTCCCAGCTGAGTCAAGTGGTTATGATACCCAAACATTTTGAGTATGTGTTCACTGACAGAATTGTTCTCCTCCATATTGCAGCTATAAAACTTGTTGGATACTTCATATCTCTCAACCTGGGCATTTGTTTGAAATATTAACTTCAACTCTTGGAACATATCATATGATCCATGACATTCAAAACGTCCTTGAAATCCTGGTTCTAAGCCGTAAAGTATGGCACACTGAACTATTGAGTAGTCATCAGATCAAGCTTGCCAGACGTTCATAACATCTGCATCAGCTCCTGCAGCAGGTCTGTCACCTAGCGGTGCATCAAGGACATAATTCTACTATGCAGCAATGAAGATAATCCTCAAGTTACGGACCCAGTCCGTGTAGTTGCTACCATCATCTTTCAACTTAGCTTTCTCTAGGAACGCATTAAAATTCAGAGGAACGGTAGCTCGGGCCATTGATCTACAACATAGATATGCAAAACTATAAGACTAAGTTCATGATAAATTAGTTCAATTAATAAAATTACTAATGAACTCCCACTTAAATAAGCATCCCTAAATTTATATAAGTGATGCATGATCCAAATCAACTAACCCCTGACCGATCATCACATGAGATGGGGTAGTCTTCAATGGTGAACATATCTATGTTGATCATATCTACTATATGACTCACGTTCGACCTTTCGGTCTCCAGTGTTCCAAGACCATGTCTGTACATGCTAGGCTCGTCAAGTTTAACCCAAGTATTCTGCTAGACCATTGTATGCGAATGTAGAGTCTATCACACCCGATCATCATGAGGTGCTTCGAAACGACGAACTTTAGCAATGGTGCATACTCAAGGAGAACACTTTTATCTTGAAATTGTGTGAAGGGATCATCTTATAATGCTACCGTCGCTCTAAGCAAAATAAGATGCATAAAAGATAAATATCACATGCAATCAAAATATGTGACATGATATGGCCATCATCATCTTGTGCTTTTGATCTCCATCTCCAAAGCATTGTCATGATCTCCATCGTCACCAGCGTGACACCTTGATCTCCATCATTGCATTGTTGTCGTCTCACCAACTATTGCTTCTACAACTATTGCTAACACATAGCAATAAAGTAAAGCAATTACATGGCGTTTACATTTCATACAATAAAGAGACAACCATAGGGCTCCTGCCGGCTGCCGATAATTTACAAAACATGATCATCTCATACAACAACGATATCACATCATGTCTTGACCATATCACATCACAACATGCCCTGCAAAAACAAGTTAGACGTCCTCTACTTTGTTGTTGCAAGTTTTACGTGGCTGCTACAGGCTTCTAGAAAGAACCGTTCTTACCTACGGCAAAAACCACAATGGTGATTTATCAAGTTTTCTGTTTTAACCTTCTTCAAGGATCGTCCGTAGTCAAATTTGATTCAACTAAAGTAGGAGAAACAGACACCCGCCAGCCATCTTTATGCAAAACTAGTCACATGTCTATCGGTGGAACCGGTATCATGTACGTGGACATGTAAGGTTGGTCCGGGCCGCTTCATCTTACAATACTGCTGAATCAAAATAAGACGTTGGTGGTAAGCAGTATGACTATCACCGCCCACAACTCTTTATGTTCTACTCGTGCATATCATCTACGCATAGACCTGGCTCAGATGCCACTATTGGGAAATGTTGCATGGAAAACAAAAAAAATTCTTTGCACACGCAGGATCTATCCATGGAGATGCATAACAGCGAGAGGGGAAGATTTTGTCTACGTACCCTCGTAGATCGTAAGCGGAAGCATTTAATAACGCGGTTGATGTAGTCGAACTTCTTCATGCTCCAACCGATCAAGTACCGAACATACGACACCTCTGCGTTCAGCACACGTTCAGCTCGACGACATCCTCCGCCTTCTTGATCCATCAATACGGCGAGGTAGTAGATGAGTTCCGACAGCACGACGGCGTGGTGACAATGACGGTGACGCTATCTTCGCAGGGCTTCACCTAAGCACTACAAAAATATGATCGGGGTGTAAACGGTGGAGGGGGGCGCCGCACATGGCTAAGATAATGTTGTGTTGTGCTAGGCGCACCCTCCCACATATATATAGGTGGGGGGAGGGAGTAGCAGCCAAGGGGGCGCCCCAAGTAGGAGTAATCCTACTTGGGGTCTCTCCCAAGCCCCCTCCCCCTTCCTTTTTAGGTGAGCGGGTAAAGGAAGGAGAGGAAGCCCCCCTTCCTTTCTACCATGAGAAGGGGAAGGCAGGAGGGGCTAGCCCTCCCCCATTTCCTTCCTTAGGGTCGGCCGGCCAGGGAGAGGGGCGCACCATCCCCCTGTGGGTTGGTCTGTCACTCCCTTGGCCCATTACGCCCATACACCTACCGGGGGTGCCCGGAACTGTTACTTCTTGAGCTTGCGTTGGTTTTTCCCTTGAAGAGGAAAGGGTGATGCAGCACAGTAGAGATAAGTATTTCCCTCAATTAAGAACCAAGGTATCAATCCAGTAGGAGAAATGCACAAGTCCACAATAGATGCACCTACACAAATAATCAAACACTTGCACCCAATGCGATAAAGGGGCCGTCAATCCCTTCACGGTCACTTGCAAAGGTGATATCTGATAGAGATAGATGTAAAAGATTACTATAACATAAAATAAAGTAAACATAAATAAAGTGCAACAAGGTATTTTTGGTATTTTTAATATATAGATCTGAAAATATAATGAGGAAAATAGACCCGGGGGCCATAGGTTTCACTAGAGGCTTCCCTCTTGAAGGCAAATAATACGGTGGGTAAACAAATTACTGTCGAGCAATTGATAGAAAAACACAAAGTTATGATGATATCCAAGGCAATGATTATGAAATATAGGCATCACGTTCGTATCAAGTAGTCTGAAACGATTCTGCATCTACTACTATTACTCTACACATCGACCAACTCCTGCCTGCATCTAGAGTATTAAGTTCATAAGAATAGAGTAACACATTAAGTAAGATGACATGATGTAGCGGGACAACCTCAAGCAATATGATGAAAACCCCATCTTGTTATCCCCAATGGAAACAAAGCAATACGTGTCTCGCTACCCCTGCTATGTCACTGGGTGAAATCAGGCAAGTCTGAACCCAAAGCTAAGCATCTCTCCCATTGCAAGAAAAACCAATCTAGTTGGCCAAACCAAGCCGATAATTCAAAGAGAAATACAAATATACCAAATCATGCATATAAGAATTCGGAGAAGATTCAAATAATATTCATAGATAAGATGATCATAAATCCACAATTCATCGGATCTCAAGAAACACACCGCGAAATAAGATTATATCGGATAGATCTCCAAGAACATCGAGGAGAACATGGTATTGAGAATCAAAGAGAGAGAATAATCCATCTAGCTACTAGCTATGGACCCGTAGGTCTGTGGTAAACTACTCACGCTTCATCGGAAGGGCAATAGAGTTGATGTAGAAACCCTCCGTGATTGAATCCCCCTCCGGCAGGGTGCCGGAAAAGGTCCCTAGATGGGATCTCACATGTACAGAAGGTTGCGGCAGTGAAAAAGTGTTTTCGTGGATGCTTCTGGCGGTTCTGGAATATTTGAGAATATATAGGAGGAAGAGCTAGGTCAGGAGGCCACCGAGGGGCCCACAAGGTAGGGGGCGCGCCCCCTAGCGCGCGCCCTCCACCCTTGCCGCCGCATCTTGGCTCTTCTGACTTGCACTCCAAGTCCCCTAGGTGTCTTTTGGTCCAAGAAAAATCATCGTGAAGTTTCATTCCGTTTGGTATTCCTTTTCTGCGAAGCTCAAAAGCAAGGGAAAAAACAGAATCTGGCGCTGGGCTCTAGGTTAATATGTTAGTCCCAAGAATAATATAAAATAGCATATTAATGCATATAAAACATCCAAAACAGATAATATAATAACATGGAACAATCAAAAATTATAGATACGTTGGAGAAGTATCAAGCATCCCCAAGCTTAATTCCTGCTCATCCTCGAGTAGGTAAATGATAAAAACAGAATTTGTGATTTGGAATGCTATGCAACATATTTATACTTGTAATTTTCTTTATTATGGCATAAATGTTCAGATCCATAAGACTCAAAACAAAAGTTTAATATTGACATAAAAACAATAATACTTCAAACATTAAAGCAATTATGTCTTCTCAAAATAACATGGCCAAAGAAAGCTATCCCTACAAAATCATATAGTATGGCTATGCTCCATCTTCATCATACAAAGTATTAAATCATGCACAACCCCGATGACAAGCCAAGCAATTGTTTCATACTTTTGACGTTCTCAAACCTTTTCAACTTTCACGCAATACATGAGCGTGAGCCATGGATATAACACTATAGGTGGAATAGAATATGGTGGTTGTGGAGCAGACAAAAAGAAGAAGATAGTCTCACATCAACTAGGCGTATCAACGAGATATGGAGATCAATAGATATCAATGTGAGTGAGTAGGGATAGCCATGCAACAGATGCACTATAGCTATAAGTTTATGAAAGCTCAGAAAGAAACTAAGTGGGTTGATACGTCTCCAACGTATCTATAAATTTTTATTGTTCCATGCTATTATATTATCCATCTTGGATGTTTTATATGCATTTATATGCTGTTTTATATGATTTATAGGACTAACCTATTAACCTAGAGCCCAGTGCCAGTTTCTGTTTTTCCTTGTTTTTGAGTTTTAGAGAAAAGGAATACCAAACGGAGTCCAATTGGCGTGCCAATTTTTGATGATTTTTTATGGACCAAAAGAAGCCCCCAGAGTAAAAGAGTTGGGCCAGAAGAGTTCCGAGCCTTCCACGAGGGTGGAGGGCGCGCCCCCTATCTCGTGGACGACTCGGAGAACCCCCCCTGACGTGAGACCGACGCCAAAAATTTCTATAAATACAGAAACCCCCAGAAAGAAACCTAGATCGGGAGTTCCGCCGCCGCAAGCCTCTGTAGACACCAAAAACCAATCGGACCATGTTCCGGCACACTGCCGGAGGGGGAATCCCTCACCGGTGGCCATCTTCATCATCCCGGCGCTCTCCATGGCAAGGAGGGAGTAGTTCACCCTCGGGGATGAGGGTATGTACCAGTAGCTATGTGTTTGATCTCTCTCTCTCTCTCTCTCTCTCTCTCTCTCTCTCTCTCTCTCTCTCGTGTTCTTGATTCGGCACGATCTTGATGTATCGCGAGCTTTTCTATTATAGTTGGATCTTATGAATTTTCTCCCCCTCTACTCTCTTATAATGGATTGAATTTTCCCTTTGAAGTTATCTTATCAGATTGAGTCTTTAAAGATTTGAGGACACTTGATGTATGTCTCGCATGTGCTTATCTGTGGTGACAATGGGATATTCATGTGATCTACTTGATGTATGTTTTGGTGATCAACTTGCGGGTTCAGTGACCTTGTGAACTTATGCATAGGGGTTGGCACGTTTTAATCTTGACTCTTGGTAGAAACTTTGGGGCACTCTTTGAAGTTCTTTATGTTGGTTGAATAGATGAATCTGAGATTGTGTGATGCATATCCTATAATCATACCCACGCATACTTGAGGTGACATTGGAGTATCTAGGTGACATTAGGGTTTTGGTTGATTTGTGTCTTAAGGTGTTATTCTAGTACGAACTCTAGAATAGATTGAACGGAAAGAATAGCTTCGTGTTATTTTACTACGGACTCTTGAATAGATCGATCAAAAAGGATAACTTTGAGGTGGTTTCATACCCTACAATAATCTCTTCATTTGTTCTCCGCTATTAGTGGCTTTGGAGTGACTCTTTGTTGCATGTTGAGGGATTGTTATATGATCTAATTATGTTATCATTGTTGAGAGAACTTGCACTAGTGAAAGTATGAACCCTAGGCCTTGTTTCCTAGCATTGCAATACCGTTTACGCTCACTTTTACCACTTGCTACCTTGCTGTTTTTATATTTTCACACTACAAAAACATATATCTACCATCCATATTGCTCTTGTATCACCATCTCTTCACCGAACTAGTACACCTATACAATTTACCATTGTATTGGGTGTGTTGGGGACACAAGAGACACTTTGTTATTTAGTTGCAGGGTTGCTTGAGAGAGACCATATTCATCCTACGCCTCCCACGGATTGATAAACCTTAGGTCATCCACTTGAGGGAAATTTGCTACTGTCCTATAAACCTCTGCACTTGGAGGCCCAACAACGTCTACAAGAAGAAGGTTGTGTAGTAGACATCAAGCTCTTTTCTGGCGCCGTTGCCGGGGAGGCGAGGAAAGCGGCACTAACACCCCGTCAACTAAGCTCTTTTCTAGCGCCGTTGCCGGGAAGGTTAGTGCTTGAAGGTATATCTTTAGATCTTGCAATCGAATCTTTTAGTTTCTTGTTTTATCACTAGTTTAGTCTATAAAAGAAAACTACAAAAAAATGGAATTGAGGTTGCCTCATATGCTTCATCTTTTTAATATATTTCGAGAAAATGATGGAATGGAAAATTGTGCTCAAGTGCTAGAAGAAGAATGCACTAGAATGTTTGGCACTAAATATTTGAATGATGAGCACTATTACAATGTTGTTAGTATGAATTCCTTGAATATCCATGATGCTAATGACATGCAAAGCCACAAGCTTGGGGAAGCTATGTTTGATGAAGATGATATTTTTTGTCCCCCAAGTTTTGATGGGCAAATTTATTATGATGAAAGCATTCCTCCTATTTATGATGATTATATTGATGAAAGTGGATTTGGAGAGGTCATGACTTTATTTAGTGATGAATCCACTATTTCGGAAGAGGTACCAATTGACTATGAGAACAAAGTTGCTATCTATGATGATTATTGTGATGACATGTATGCTATAAAGATTAATGATAACCATGAAACTTTTCATCTTGATTTTAATTTTCAATTGGATTATGCCTCACATGATAGTTATTTTGTTGAGTTTGCTCCCACTTCTATTCATGAGAAGAAATTTGCTTATGTGGAGAGTAATAAAAATTCTATGCTTGTGGCCCATGAAAAGAATGCTTTATGTGATAGTTATATTTTTGAATTCATTTATGATGCTACTTAAAATTATTATGAGGGAGGAATATATGCTTGTAGGAATTGCAATAATATCAAGTTTCCTCTCTATGTGCTTAAAGTTTTAAAGTTATGCTTGTTTTGCCTTCCTGTGCTAGTTGATTATTGTTCCCATAAGTTGTTTACTCACAAAATCCCTATGCATAGGAAGTGGGTTAGACTTAAATGTGTTAGTAATATGCTTCATGATGCTCTCTTTATGTTTCAATTCTTATCTTTTATGCGAGCATCATTGAAATCATCATGCCTAACAAAAAAGCATTAAAGACAAGCGCTTGTTGGGAGACAACTCAATATTTACCCCTACTGTTTTTGTGTGTTCACATGATTAAGATACTGTAGTAATCATATTTTATATCTTTTGTTTCAATAAAGTGCCAAGTAGAACCTTTGGGAAGACTTGGGTGAAAGTTAATGTGATCTTGCTGTAAAAACACAGAAACTTTGCACTCACGAGATTAGCTTTCATTTTTCACAGAAGAGTGATTTTAAGTTGATTATTTTTGCAGAAGATTAATATACAAATTCCTCATGTCCACCAATTTATTTCAGAATTGTTGGAGTTACAGAAGTATTCGAATGATACAGATTGCTACAAACTGTTCTGTTTTTGACAGATTCTGTTTTCTATGAGTTGTTTGCTTATTTTGATGAATCTATGAGTAGTATCGGAGGGTATGAACCATAGAGAAGTTGGAATACAGTATATATATTACACCAATATGAATTTACAATGAGTTCACAACAGTACCTAAGTGGTGATTTATTTTCTTATACTAACGGAGCTTACGAGTTTTTTGTTGAGTTTTGTGTTGTGAAGTTTTCAAGTTTGGGGTAAAGATTCGATGGACTATGGAATAAGGAGTGGCAAGAGCATAATCTTGGGTATGCCCAAGGAACCCCAAGGTAATATTACAGGAAAACCAAGAGCCTAAGCTTGGGGATGCCCCGGATGGCATCCCCTCTTTCGTCTTCGTTCATCGGTAACTTTACTTGGAGCTATATTCTTATTCACCACATGATGTGTGTTTTGCTTGGAGCGTCATTTTATTTTGTTTTCTTTTGCTTGCTGTTTGAATAATATCCCAAGATCTTAAATTCTTAAATGTTAGAGAGTCTTCACATATTTGCACAATTATTCGACTACTCATTGATCTTCATTTATATCTTTTGGAGTAGTTTGTCATTTGCTCTAGTGCTTCACTTATATCTTTCTAGAGAATGACGGTTGTTTTATTTTGAATAAATAGATGAACTCTCATGCTTCTCTTATATTATTTTGATAGTATCTACCCATTTACTTAACTACTCGCATGATCTTCACTTTTATCTTTTTGGAGTAGTTTGTCATTTACTCTTGTGCTTCACTTATATCCTATGAGTAAATTGTTGAATGAATTGAATATCATGAAGTTGAAATTATATGTTCATATCATGCCTAGTGGTAGCTTCACATTGGGTTTAGAAAGTGAAATCTTTTGAAGCTTGACAATCACAATATTGTCATACAAGCAATTCCTGAATGATTACTATAAGGAAGAGAACTTTCACATGCAAATACACTATCTTGGAAATCTTTTGTGATTGTGAGCCCCCATCAAAATATTATATGCCAAAATTGTTGATGTTGGACAAGGAAGAAAACGTAATGATTTATGTTTGTTCATATTCACATGGAAGTTATGTTGTCATAGATCCTTCAACATGTGGTGCTTGCCCCCCATCTTTGCTAGCCAAAAATTCCGCACCAAGTAGAGATACTACTTGTGCATCCAAAAACCCTTAAACCCAAATCTTATTTTCAAGAGTCCACCATACCTACCTCAGGATTGAATAAGATCCTTCAAGTAAGTTTTCATCGGTGCAATAAGGCAATAAAAATTGCTTCTAAAAGTGTTATATCATTTAGTGTAAGAGAAAATTGAGCGTTCTACGAACTTGTGATGGCAAAGAATAAAAGCGATAGAATGCATAATAAAGGTTGCTATCATAAGGGGCAATATAACGTGACGTTCTTTTGCACTAAGGGATTGAGCATACAAACAAAAAGCGCATGGAAACCTCTGCTTCCCTCTATGAAGGGCCTATATTTTACTTTTATGTATTTACTTTCATGCAAGAGTCAAAGTTTTTCTCCCTATTCCTTTTTATTTTCTCTTTTGGCAAGCATCATGTGGCGAGGAAAGATCTAGGCATATATATCCAGTTGGATATGGGTAGCATGAGTTATTATTGTTGACATAACCCTTGAAGTGAATACACTGGGAGGCGAAATTATAAGCCCCTATCTTTCTATGTGTACGGTTGAAACGTTTTGCTCATGTGTACGCGGTGAGTGTTAGCAATCATAGAATACTATATGATGGTTGAGTATGTGGAGCTCTTACTTAGACTCTGTTGAATAAGTTGAATTGCAGTTGTTTGGTGACTAAGAATATAGGTTGTTGAGTTTCAAGAGAATTCATTGTTTCAACCTTAACATGTGAATTGGTTGCTACTTTAACATGAGGAGTTTTATGAGAAAGAATTGCTATTATGATGCTAGGAGAAGTGATTGAAATTATCATCGATCAAACTTATGCAATTTGCTAGCATTCACACTTCATAAATTATTTCTTTTATCATTTACCTACTCGAGGACGAGTGGGAATTAAGCTTGGGGATGTTGATACGTCTCCAACGTATCTATAATTTATGAAGTATTCATACTGCTATATTATCATTCTTTGATGTTTTACAATCATTTTATAGCAACTTTATATCATTTTTTGGGACTAACCTATTGACCCAGTGCCCAGTGCCCAGTGCCAGTTGATGTTTTTTTGCTTGTTTTTTACATCGTAGGAAATCAATACCAAACGGAGTCCAAACACCGCGAAACTTTTTGTGGATTTTTTATGGACCAGAAGACATCCAGTGGGCCAGAGAAGCACTTGGAGGTTGCCCCGAGGGGGGCACAACTCACCAGGGTGCGCCTGGGGGCCCAGGCGCGCCCAGGTGAGTTGTGCCCACCTCGGTGGCCTCTCGCATTCCCTCTTCGCCCTATAAATCATCAAATATTCCAAAAACCCTGGGTGTAACCCTTGATCAGAAGTTCCGCCGCCGCAAGCCTCTGTAGCCACGAAAAACCAGTCTAGACCCTGTTTCGGCACCCTGCTGGAGGGGGAAATCATCACCGGTGGCCATCTTCATCATCCCGGCGGCCACCTTGATGAGGAGGGAGTAGGCCACCCTCGGGGCTGAGGGTTTGTCCTAGTAGCTATGTGTTTAATCTCTCTCTCTCTCTCTCGTGTTCTTGATGGCACGATCTTGATGTATCGGGGGCTTTGTTAATATAGTTGGATCATATGGTGTTTCTCACTCTCTATCTTGTTGTGATGAATTGAGTTTTCCCTTTGATATTTCGTTTTATCAGATTGAATACTTTTATGGATTTGAGAACACTTGATATATGTCTTGCGTACGAATACTCGTGGTGAAAATGGGGTATTATATTGATTCACTTGATATATGTTTTGGCACTCAACTCGCGGATTCCCGAGGTGACATTGGGGTAATCTATGCATAGGGGTTGATGCACGTTCTTGTCTTTGTTTCTCTGGTAGAAATCTTGGGGCACTCTTTGAGGTTTTTTGTGTTGGATTGAGTATTACGAATCTGAATTTGCTTTGGTGTTATTTTAGTATGGACTCTTGGATAGATCGATCCGAAAGAATAGCTTTGAGGTGGTTTCGTACCCTACAAACAATTTCTTCTTATGTTCTCCGCAAGATAAGAACTTGGAGTGATTCTTCGTTGCACGTTGAGGGATGGTTATATGATCCAATTATATTAGCATTGTTGACAGATTGCACTAGCGAAAGTATGGACCCTAGGCCTCATTTTCAAGCATTGCAATACCGTTTGTGCTCACTTTTATCGTTCGTTACCTTCTTGTTTTTTATTGTTACTATTACAAAAATCAATATCTACTATCCATATTACACTTGTATCAGCATCTATTCGACGAACTATTGCACCTATACAAATTACCATTGTATTTGGTGTATTGGGGACACAAGAGACTTTTTATTATTTGGTTGCAGGGTTGTTTGAGAGAGACCATCTTTATCCTACACCTCCCACGGATTGATAAACCTTAGGTCATCCACTAGAGGGAAATTTGCTACTGTCCTACAAAACTCTGCGCTTGGAGGCCCAACACGAGTCTACACACTACAAAAAAAATATACTTCCGCGATGATACGTGTTTGTCACAGTAGGTCGCGTTTTTTGTCATGCATGTACATCCATGACAAATTTATGACAGAATCAAGATAGTCATACCTATGCTGTCGTAGAAGTGTTCCATGACATTACCAAAATTATCAACACGGAAGTGTCCACTTCCATGACGATAAATCATGCATCACAGAACTGCTTTCGTCAAGGGTGACCGACACGTGGCATCCACCGTAACAGAACACCGTTAAGCTATCGGGTCGGGTTTTGGATCCGATAACCCGTTAACAGCCCCGACCAATGGGGATTTTCCACGTGCAAAATCATCATTGGCTGGAGCAAACACGTGTCGGCTCACCGTTGGGACAGATGTCATCCGCTCATTGGACCGAAGGCGCCTATGATACAGCGACATGTGGCACGCCCAACAGAGGCCCATTCGGTGAAAAGGCGGCCCGTTTGACTTGGTCAAGGTGGCGGGCCGGCCCACGGAAAGCCTATTAACGGCCTGTTCGCATATAGCCCATTTACAGCCTGCTAACCGAGGGCCCGTTACGCCCTATCCGAATTAGGCCCAGTAGCGTCATCTGGGCCGTCCAATATGATTCAGCCCATTTTAACTTCCGGCCCATGTGTGACCCATGACTTCTTTCGGCCCATATGAGGACCTTTGTAACTCTTGGCCCATTAACGGCCCGTGGTGAAACTGGCCCGTAATGAACAGTGTATCACTTTATACCCATTAACGGCCCGTTATTCCATTGGGCGTTTCAGCCTGTTATCTTCGGCCTTCTCGGGGCCCATTGATTCTTAGGCTCATTTGCAACATTCGATTACATACGGCTGTTATTCTTGTCATTTTCTGCTTGTGTGCCAAATTTAGCCCGTCGTTATAGTCGGCCCGTTTGCGGACCATTAATACGTTGGGCCGTTTTCATGTCAAAAAAAACCCGTTGGGCTGTTTTCATAGAGTTATCAAATACGGCCTATTAACGGCCCGTTATGGTCCACGAATAGTACGGCCCATGATTGGTGAAACGATGATACGCCCCGTAGAAGGCCCATGGATCGTACGGCCCTTATGAGGCCCATGGATAGTACGGACCGTAGAAGGCCCATGGACCCTGTCGGGGGTTGGGTGCGACATATGCCAAAGGATGGCTTATCATGGTGGGGGCGAGTAGAATGTCGCCGGTGCCTGGAAACGGGATGAGGCGAAGGCATGCACGCCGGCGGATCTTACCCAGCTTCAGGGCTCTCCGTGGAGATAATACCCCTACTGCTGCTCTGCGGGGTCTCCGCATGATCACTATGGCAAAGTGGGTACAAGGTTGCTCCTTGAGCTGTTTGGGGTGAGGAAGGAGAAGGGCACGACTAGCTCTTCTCTTCCCGGTATGTGTGTCTAAAGCTATCAGGGTCCAACCCTTTGCATGGGTGCCCCGGGGGGTTTATATAGGCCTACCCCCCGGGGGTACAACGGTAATCCGGCTGGGCGCGGGACCCAGCCGTCTGTCTCTCAGGTCGCCGTCTTCTCCGCCGACTGCCGGGGCCCGCCGACTGGTGGGCCCCGCCGACGGGCCCGGCATGGTGTCGACAGGCTTTGTCCGCCGCGGGCGGGTCTTGCCGGCTGCGGATTACTGTAGCCGCACCTCTAATGACGCTGGCTTGGTCATGGGGTCATGGCAGTAAAGCCGCCGCTGACAGGCGATCATCATAGCCATTCCTGTCTTGTCTCAGTTAATGGCGTGCGGGGCCCATGGGAGGGGCCGACCGACTCCTGGGGGCCGACTCCCAACGGGTCCGTCTTGTGGCGCTCTCGCCGTCTTCTGCACCCCTGCCGACAGGCGGGTCCCTCCGTCTTTGGGTCATACAGACAGACCGTCGTGGGCACAGGCGCCGCCCCAGGGCTGATGTCGGGGGCGGCATGGCATGATGCAGCGCGGATGGAGATCTCCATTGATGCGGCGCCTTCGTGGCCATGCTCGCCTTTCTTGAACAGGGCAGGGATGGGCCACGCGGTGGCCGCACCCCATCCCGTCCATAGTTGCGAAGGTGGGAGGTGGATGGAGTCGCGGGCCAGCTCCCCATAGCCGGCTTCTTTCAAGAGTCCACCATACCTACCTCAGGATTGAATAAGATCCTTCAAGTAAGTTTTCATCGGTGCAATAAGGCAATAAAAATTGCTTCTAAAAGTGTTATATCATTTAGTGTAAGAGAAAATTGAGTTGCCTTAATGAACTTGTGATGGCAAAGAATAAAAGCGATAGAATGCATAATAAAGGTTGCTATCATAAGGGGCAATATAACGGACGTTCTTTTGCACTAAGGGATTGAGCATACAAACAAAAGCATGGAAACCTCTGCTTCCCTCTATGAAGGGCCTATATTTTACTTTTATGTATTTACTTTCATGCAAGAGTCAAAGTTTTTCTCCCTATTCCTTTTTATTTTCTCTTTTGGCAAGCATCATGTGGCGAGGAAAGATCTAGGCATATATATCCAGTTGGATATGGGTAGCATGAGTTATTATTGTTGACATAACCCTTGAAGTGAATACACTGGGAGGCGAAATTATAAGCCCCTATCTTTCTATGTGTACGGTTGAAACGTTTTGCTCATGTGTACAGCGGTGAGTGTTAGCAATCATAGAATACTATATGATGGTTGAGTATGTGGAGCTCTTACTTAGACTCTGTTGAATAAGTTGAATTGCAGTTGTTTGGTGACTAAGAATATAGGTTGTTGAGTTTCAAGAGAATTCATTGTTTCAACCTTAACATGTGAATTGGTTGCTACTTTAACATGAGGAGTTTTATGAGAAAGAATTGCTATTATGATGCTAGGAGAAGTGATTGAAATTATCATCGATCAAACTTATGCAATTTGCTAGCATTCACACTTCATAAATTATTTCTTTTATCATTTACCTACTCGAGGACGAGTGGGAATTAAGCTTAGATGTTGATACCTCCAACGTATCTATAATTTATGAAGTATTCATACTGCTATATTATCATTCTTTGATGTTTTACAATCATTTTATAGCAACTTTATATCATTTTTGGGACTAACCTATTGACCCAAAGGCTCCAGTGCCCAGTGCAGCTTGATGTTTTTTGCTTGTTTTTACATCGTAGGAAATCAATACCAAACGGAGTCCAAACACCGCGAAACTTTTTGTGGATTTTTTATGGACCAGAAGACATCCAGTGGGCCGGAGAAGCACTTGGAGGTTGCTCCTTGAGGGCACAACTCACCGCAGGGCGCCGGGGCCCGAGCGCCTGTGTGAGTTGTGCCCACCTCGGTGGCCTCTCGCATTCCCTCTTCGCCCTATAAATCATCAAATATTCCAAAACCCTGGGTGTAACCCTTGATCAGAAGTTCGCCGCCATGAAGCCTCTCAGAGCCACGAAAAACCAGTCTAGACCCTGTTTCGCACCACCTGAGGGGGGAAATCATCACCGGTGGCCATCTTCATCATCCCGGCGGCCACCTTGATGAGGAGGGAGTAGGCCACCCTCGGGGCTGAGGGTTTGTCCTAGTAGCTATGTGTTTAATCTCTCTCTCTCTCTCTCGTGTTCTTGATGGCACGATCTTGATGTATCGGGGGCTTTGTTAATATAGTTGGATCATATGGTGTTTCTCACTCTCTATCTTGTTGTGATGAATTGAGTTTTCCCTTTGATATTTCGTTTTATCAGATTGAATACTTTTATGGATTTGAGAACACTTGATATATGTCTTATGCATGAATACTCTGTGGTGAAAATGGGGTATTATATTGATTCACTTGATATATGTTTTGGCACTCAACTCATGGATTCGAGGTGACATTGGGGTAATCTATGCATAGGGGTTGATGCAACGTTTGTCTTTGTTTCTCCTGTAGAAATCTTGGGGCACCTTTTGAGGTTTTTGTGTTGGATTGAGTATTACGAATCTGAATTTGCTTTTGGTGTTATTTTAGTATGGACTCTTGGATAGATCGATCCGAAAGAATAGCTTTGAGGTTTCGCACGTTACAAACAATTTCTTCTTATGTTCTCCGCAAGATAAGAACTTGGAGTGATTCTTCGCTGACGTTGAGGGATGGTTATATGATCCAATTATATTAGCATTGTTGACAGATTGCACTAGCGAAAGTATGGACCCTAGGCCTCATTTTCAAGCATTGCAATACCGCTTGTGCTCACTTTTATCGCTCATTACCTTCTTGTTTTTTATTGTTACTATTACAAAAAATCAATATCTACTATCCATATTACACTTGTATCAGCATCTATTCGACGAACTATTGCACCTATACAAATTACCATTGTATTTGGTGTATTGGGGACACAAGAGACTTTTTATTATTTGGTTGCAGGGTTGTTTGAGAGAGACCATCTTTATCCTACACCTCCCACGGATTGATAAACCTTAGGTCATCCACTAGAGGGAAATTTGCTACTGTCCTACAAAACTCTCGCGCTTGGAGGCCCAACACGAGTCTACACACTACAAAAAAATATACTTCGCTGATGATACGGTTTGTCACAGTAGGTCGCGTTTTTGTCATGCATGTACATCCATGACAAATTTATGACAGAATCAAGATAGTCATACCTATGCTGTCGTAGAAGTGTTCCATGACATTACCAAAATTATCATCACGGAAGTGTCCACTTCCATGACGATAAATCATGCATCATGTAACTGCTTTCGCCAAGGGTGACCGACGACGGCATCCACCGTAATGTAACACCGCGTTAAGCTCGGGTCGGGTTTTGGATCCGATAACCCGTTAACAGCCCGACCAATGGGGATTTTCCACGGCAAAATCATCATTGGCTGGAGCAAACTGCGTGTCGGCTCACCGCTGGGATGATGTCATCCGCTCATTGGACCGGCGTTTCATGATAGGCGACATGTGGCGGCCCAACAGAGGCCCATTCCGGTGAAAAGGCCGCCCGCTTTGACTTGGTCAAAAGGTGGCGGGCCGCCCACGAAAGCCTATTAACGGCCTGTTCGCATATAGCCCATTTACACTCAGCTAACCGAGGGCCCAAGTACGCCTTATCCGAATTAGGCCCAAGAGCGCCATCCGGGCCGCCCAATATGATTCAGCCCATTTTAACTTCCGCCCATGTGTGACCCATGACTTCTTTCGCCCATATGAGGACCTTTGTAACTCTTGGCCCATTAACGGCCCGTGGTGAAACTGGCCCGTAATGAACGAAAGGTATCACTTTATACCCATTAACGCCCGTTATTCCATTGGGCCGCTTCAGCCTAAGTTATCTTCGCCTTCTCAGGCCCATTGATTCTTGGGCTCATTTGCGTGATTCGGTTACATACGGCCTGTTACCGCTATTTTCGCTTGTGTGCCAAATTTAGCCCGTCGTTATAGTCGCCCGCTTATGGACCATTAATACGCTACCGCTTTTCATGTCAAAAAAACCCGCTGGGCTGTTTTCATAGAGTTATCAACACGGCCTATTAACGGCCCGCGGTCCACGAATAGTACGGCCCATGATTGGTGAACGATGATACGCCTCGTAGAAGGCCCATGGATCGCACGCCCTTGCGAGGCCTATGGATAGTACGGACCGTAGAAGGCCCATGGACCTGTCGGTTGGGTGCTACATATGCCAAAGGATGGCTTATCATGGTGGGGGCGTAGAATGTCGCCGTGCTCGGAAACGGGATGAGGCGAAGGCATGCACGCCGGCGGATCTTACCCAGCTTCGTGGCTCTCCGTGGAGATAATACTCCTCGCTGCTCATGGGGTCTCCGCATGATCACTATGGCAAAGTGGGTACAAGGTTGCTCCTTGAGTTGTTTAGGGTGAGGAAGGAGAAGGGCACGACTAGCTCTTCTCTTCCCGGTATGTGTGTCTAAAGCTATCGTGGTCCAACCTTTGCATGGGTGCCCTGGGTTGAGATAGGCCTACCTCTGGGTACAACGGTAATCCGGTGGCGCGGACCCAGCCGCTCTGTCTCGTGTCGCCGTCTTCTCCGCTGACGCCGGGCCCGCTGACCGTGGCTCCTTACCGACGGCCCGCATGGTGTCGACAGGTTTTGTCCGCCGCATGGGTGGTCTTCTTGCCTGCGGATTATTGTAGCCGCACTCTAATGACGCTGGCTTGTCATGGGGTCATGGCGGGGCCAGGCCGCCACCGACGGGCGATCATCAGTAGCTATTCCTCGCTCTTTGTTCGTTAATGGCGCATGGGGCCCATGGGAGGGGCCGACCGACTCGGGGCCGACTCCAACGGGTCCGCTTTGTGGCGCCTCGCCGCCTTTCGCACGCACTCGCCGACAGCGGGTCCTCTCCGCCTTTGGGTCATACAGACATGCACCGTCAGGGCACAGAGCGCCACGGGTTGATGTCGGCCGCATGGCAACATGATCCGCCACCGGATGGAGATCTCCATTGGTACGGCCAGACGTGGGTTATGCTCGCTTTTCGCGAACGGGCAGGGATGGGCCACGCGGTGGCCGCACTCCATCCCGCCCATAGTTGCGAGAGGTGGGAGGTGGATGGAGTCGCCGGCCAGTTCCCATAGCCGCTTCTCCGAAGCCGCCAGCTAGGAGCCGGGTTATCTCAAGTCGCCCTGGGACTCGGCCAAGAGGGGTTGGCGGCTGGCCACCGACTCCCTAAAGCGGCTCTTCGCCTTGGGGTCTTGAGGGCGCCACCTGCCCCGATGTCTTGAAAGGTCCGTGGGCTCGGCTTTGCCTACCGCGGGCCCATTACTCAACGAGAGTCCCCGGTTGGTGTGAGGCGCCGAGGGCAACATGTCGAGGAGCCTCAACAGTTTCATCCTTCCGTGGTGGAATTGGCCTTGCTCGCCGCCTTTCCTCTAGGCCGACCAGCTGGAGCCGGACTTCTAGAAGGCCGTCTTTCCTTAGAGAGTTTGAAAGTCGTAGAGGGATCCTGCGGTGCAAGCAGGCTCGATAAGCTCTGTGAAGTTGCCGTTGCGGACCTCGTCGCGCGGGCGCCACGCGGCAGGGTCATCGCCCACCCACGCGATGGGACGGAGGCCGTAAGGCGGGGCTCGCCACTACCGCGCCGCACGCCTAACAGATCCGCTAACGCCGTCGCCGACGGTTAGTTCACGTCGAATCGCGCCGCAGTGAACTTCGTGGGTAAATTATGGGGCGGGGGTCCCGGGCGCAGTTATCCCATCGCTCGCCCCATCGCTTTCAGCCCATGAGCCTATAAGTAGGCGGGAGGAGGGGCGCGGCTGGCGCGCGCCATCTCCCCGCTTCCCCGCCTCTTGCTTTTCTTCCTTCTTGCACGCGCTACGCGCCAACCACCCACGCCGCTGGTGATGAGCTCTTCATCCGCCGCTGCACCTCCCCGCCGCTGCGTTCGGGCGTGGGACGGCCCGAGGTGGACGACGACCACATCGAGTTCCTCCGCCAGACGCCGCCTCCCGCAAGGGCCTAGCGGGCTCGCCAACCAAGCGGGAGAAATATCGCCGGGCGGAGGAGGGCGAAGGGTCGATTCCGCCGCACTCATGCGCTGCCTAAGGCTGCCGACGAAGCGGTTTCTTCCGCTCCTTCTGAGTTCCACGGCTCCAGCCACACCACTCATTCAACACGGTGGTGCAGTTGGCACGCCTTCGCCACCTTGTGCGAAGGCTTCTCGGCGCTTCCCCACCATCGAGCTATGGGGAGTTCTTCCATCCAAGCTCGCACGGACGCCGCCGCAAGCCAGCTCGTGGTGGCACCTTCATCGCGATGCGGAGATCGGTGGCCGACAACCCGCTCCCCACCATTCCGCTGATCAAGTCGGTGAAGATGTGGCAGCGGTCCTAGTTTTACGTGAAGAACGCCGCCCCTATACGCATCAACACCCACCGCCTTCTACGGCCGGGCGACTGGCGGAGGTTTCAGCTGGTCCCACCGGCCAGACGCCACTCTCCGCCTGGTACCGCCGCCATCGCTGACCGAAGTGCCACGCATGGAGGGTTTGACCGGCCCGACCTGCCGGCCGCCTTTCGGTGGCGCGCCGAGTCCTTCCGCCCAAGGCCGACATCATCCGATCTGCCGATGAGCAGCCACCGGGACCCAAGTCGGTTGTGCTCCAAGGACATGCCCCACGCGGAGGTGGCGGACACGGTGAACTACATCGCGATCTGCAATCTCACGCAGATTGGCAGTTCGGCAAGGAGCCGACTCACGCCGCCAACCCCCGCTACGTCAGAAGTCATCTGCCTTCTTCTTTCTTTTCAGCCGAATCCACCTCGATCTTTTTGGTTCTTTTGAGTCGAACCCCTCATCCAGCCTTCACCGCAGGCTGGGCCCACGCCGGTTCGTTCTCGGACCGAAGGAGAGCGACGTCGACGACCCTGACTTGGGGATGGCGATGATGGAGGCTGACGCCGAAGGGGGAAGAGGAGGGCCAGCGACTTTAGTCCCTCGGCCACCTTTGCCGACTGGCCTGAAGATGAAACCGAGGGGGAAGTTGCCCCGCGCCACCAGTCAAAGGTCGGCCAGCCGAGCGCGAGTTCCTCCGCCGGCTTGGGTGGTCAAGGCGGCGCGAAGAAGCTCCGGGCCAGGCCGAGCTTGCTCGGCGGCCGGTCGAATAAGTTCAAGGGCGGCCGCCATCATTGCCGGAAGAGGCAACAAGAAGGCCAACCGCTCGCGAAGGAAGTGAAAAGCCGCCACCGTCTCCACGTAAGTGCTTCCGCTTTTGCCTTGTTTTCTTCGTGAATCTTGTCCAAATCTTTACACGCCTTCCTCGCCTGTGGCCCCCTTACTTTAGAGAGGGTCGCGCCGCCCCGCCATGGGGTCGGCAGAGATGTCCGCCACTACTCGGGCGGATTGACCCGCCGCCGACCTCCGGGAGGCGACGGAGCGAACGCTGTGAGGAGAAGCGCGACGAGGAAGAAGCCGCCCTTTGGAGAAGGCGGAGGCCGAGAAGGCGGCGGCTCCGCCTGCAGGAAGCTGGATGAGGCCGCCGCCACGGCAAAGCGGCGAAGCTGAGGAGGCCGCACCGCCAATCGGCGCGTTGCTCGCCATCCCGCTGAACTCGCGCCGCCGCTTCGGAGTTCACGGGCAGATCGAGGGAGCCGCGCGGCGAGTAATTCCATTATGGAGAGGGAAGGCGAGAGACCTCCATGTCGGGTAAGGCCGCGCCACCGCCGCCTCCCGCCGCTGTCCGGGAGCGCCGAAGGTAAACAGCGGGGACCCTACGGTGTCGCCGACGAAGACGAGGCCGTTGGCGGTTGCCTTTAAGTCGCCGCCCGGCGCCGCTGCTCTTCGTGGAAGGCATTTCGCGCCACGCCTTTGAGACCGACGCTGCCAGACGGCCTATCCCATACGCCGAGGCGACGAGCGCCGCGCCCCTGCAGGTGGTGTAAGGAGGCGGCACAGCCCGCTGAGCCAGCGCTCGACGCTCAGCGGTTATGAAGCTGAGGAGACGCCATCCAAAACTGCACCAAGGCGATCTCAAGCGCCGCGAGCAGCCGCTCGGGTATGCTTTTCTTTGAGTTTGTTTTTCTTGTTCTTCTCCGGTGCCGCCGTGCCCACCGGGTGTAGTCCCCGAAGTTTCGGGCCGGCTCTGAAAGCAGGTGGCTCGAACTCCATCCGTGAGTTCCAAATATTTACTTTGTCTCAAATGCTTATCACAGGAGTATCACAACCTCCGCCACTGCTCCTCAACCGCAATGTTGAGGAGCTGGACAAGCGGACCGCCTGACTTGGTCGGAGAGCCGGAGGAGTCCTCTTTCTTATTCGCTGGGAGCGCTGGCGCACCGCTGGCTGTAGTCCTCGAGATTCGGGCCGACACGGCGGCAGCCGGGCCGATCTTCCCAGCCGACCTTCTTAGCCTGACGACTCAACGCTTTTTTTCTTTATTCTTCGCAGGCCAACGCCACTCTCCAACAGCAGCTGGGCGGCCAACACCGCCTTTGCGTGCTAAGGGGAGGAGGTAGCAAGCTCGCCAGAGCGCGACCTGCTGGCTACGAGTGGCAGAGCAAAGGGAGCTGCTTAAGAAGGCGCAGGACGAGGCGGAGAGGAAAGAGACTGCTCCTGGCCGAGTTCGAAAGCGCGCCCTCCCGACCGACAAGGAGGCACCGCTGACCTCCGCTTCCATGAAATCGAGGATTTCGCCGACGCAGAATTTTTTACTTTCTTTCTTTGAGCCAATCGACTATAGGTCGGCTGACTTCGATTTTTGACTTGCTTTTTTCGCCTTGGCAGACTTCTTCCCCCGCCACACGCAGCGCCACCAGGCCATCGAGGCTGATCGCAAGGCGCGGAGGGCAATGGTGCGAGATGGCGCCAACGCCCGGACCCTTGATGAGCAGCTTCGAGCATCGAGGCTCGCCCGCGTCCGCCCATCGGATGTTGCGCCCGCTTCAACGTGTTGCCGCCAGCGATTGCTGCTACTGTGGCTAGACATGCCGCTTCTCGCCTCCCACCGACCGCCGACCGGCCGGAGGTCGCGGTTGGCCGCCTTGAGGCTCGAAGGGTTCCTCGCCCGGCCGAGCGCCGGAGCCTGGAATTCATCAAGGCGTGGTATCTAGGGCTGGATCTGGACCGGCTGGCCGCTGTCAGCCAGAGGCCCAAAGCGGAGCTGTTAGCTCGCGGAGGATGCCTCATCGATGCGGGCGGCGATCGCCGACTACATTGCAGACACCGCAGTCTTCGCCCCCGAGCGGCCTGAGGATCGTGGGAGGCGCCACTGAGTGGTTCGGGATGAACCCGGATTATGACGAGGACTCGGCGGAGGTGATCGGCTCGAGCGCCGAGGAGGAAGGCGAGGCGGAGGATGGAGGTGAGACGGAGGCGCCAGAAGACGGAGCGGGCGACCAGCCCCAACTCGACCGCCTTCCAAAGAACGAGCCGCTGCCTAACTGGCCGGTTGCCGCCGGAGATGATCAAGCCGATGCCCACCGTCGCCTGGCGCCTCGACACCGCCGTGCCTCCTCCCTCCAACCCATCTGCCGCTTCCTAGGCTGCCATCTTGCCTTTATTTTATCTGATTTAGTAGTCTTTGAAGAACTTGTTAATTCAAGACAATTCCACCCGCTGTGTATTTTGAACTTCGCTGAAGATTCGCCAAGGGCCTTTGTTATGTAAATATTTATCCTAGTTCTTTCTTTCCTTGCTCATTGCTCCTATGGCTCTTTCCTTTGCCGCCTTCCCTTAGTCGCCGCCTTGCCAGTCGGACAACCGCTCTGCGGACTGCCGCTTGGATCAAATGAAGCAAATATGCCCTAGAGGCAATAATAAAGTTATTATTTATTTCCTTATTTCATGATAAATGTTTATTATTCATGCTAGAATTGTATTAACCGGAAACATAATACATGTGTGAATACATAGACAAACATATAGTCACTAGTATGCCTCTACTTGACTAGCTCATTAATCAAAGATGGTTATGTTTCTAACCATAGACATGTGTTGTTATTTGATTAATGGATCACATCATTAGGAGAATGATGTGATTGACATGACCCATTCCGTTAGCCTAGCACTTGATCGCTTAGTATGTTGCTATTACTTTCTTCATGACTTATACATGTTCCTCGTAACTATGAGATTATGAAACCTGCTGCACCGGAGGAACACTTTGGTGCTACCAAACGTCACAACGAATCGGGTGATTATAAAGGAGTACTACAGGTGTCTCCAAAGGTACATGTTGGGTTGGCGATTTCGAGATTAGGTTTTGTCACTCCGATTGCTCGGAGAGGTATCTCTCGGCCTTCTCGGTAATACACATCACCTAAGCCTTGCAAGCATTGTAACTAATGAGTTAGTTGTGAAATGATGTATTACGAACGAGTAAAGAGACTTGCCGGGTAACGAGATTGAACTAGGTATTGGATACCGACGATCAATCTCGCAAGTAACATACCGATGACAAAGGGAACAACGATGTTGTTATGCGGTTTGACCGATAAAGATCTTCAGAGAATATGTAGGAACCAATATGAACATCCAGGTTCCGCTATTGGTTATTGACCGAGAATAGTTCTAGGTCATGTCTACATAGTTCTCGAACCCGTAGGGTCCGCACGCTTAACGTTACGATGATGCTTTATTATGAGTTTATGAGTTTTGATGTACGAAGTTTGTTCGAGTCCCGGATGAGATCACGGACATGACGAGGAGTCTCAAATGGTCGAGACATAAAGATTGATATATTGGAAGCCTATGTTTGATGATTGGAAGGTTCCGATGAAATCGGATTTTATGAACACCGGGTTACTGAATCCCCGGGGGTCAATGGGCCTTATGGGCCATAAGGGAGAAGAGGAGGGCCGCCGGGCAGGTCTGCACGCCTCCCCCTAGTCCCAATAGGACAAGGAGAGGGGGGTGGCTCCCCCCAAGTCCTAATCCAACTAGGAAGGGGGGGAGTCCTACTCCCTGGGAGTAGGACTCCTCCGCCGCTTTCCCCAGGGTCACAGCCGCACTCTTGCTCCTTTATATACGGGGCAGGGGCACCCCATGACACACAAGTTGATCTACGGATCGCTCCTTAGCCGTAAGGCGCTGCCCCTCCACCATATTCCACTTCGGTCATATCATCATGAGCTTAGGCGGCTTCCCGCGCCGAGAGTCATATCGTCATGAGCTTAGGCGAAGCCCGCGCCGTGGAGCATCATCATCGCTACCACGCCGTCAGGTCGACGGAACTCATCCCCGACGCTTTGCTGGATCGGAGCCCGGGATCGCCATCGAGCTGAACGTGTGCTGAACTCGGAGGTGCCGTATGCTGGTACTTGGATCGGTCGGATCGCGAAGACGCACGACTACATCAACCGCGTTGTTATAACGCCTGCCACGGGTCTACGAGGGTACGTGGACATACACTCTCCCTCGCTATGCCATCACCATGATCTTGCGTGTGCGTGAGGAATTTTTTGAAATTACTACGCCCTCAACAAAGGCATCGAGCCTGGTTTTATGCGTTGATGTCATATGCACGAGTAGAACACAAGTGAGTTGTGGGCGATATAGTCATACTGCTTACCAGCATGTCATACTTTGGTTCAGCGGTATTGTGAGATGAAGCGCCCGGACCGACATTACGCCAGACGCTTTACGCGAGACTGGTTTCACCGCTTATAGCACTCGCTTAAAGGTGACCGGCGGTGTCTTTTTCTCTCACTTTAGTTGAACTGAGGCTACGCCCGTCCTTGATGAAGGTTAAAACAGCACCAACTTGACAAACTATCGCTGTGGTTTTGATGCGAGGTAAGAACGGTTCTTGCTCAGCCCGTAGCAGCCACGTAAAACTTGCAACAACAAAGTAGAGGACGCCTAACTTGTTTTTGCAGGGCATGTTGTGATGTGATATGGTCAAGACGTGATGCTATATTTTATTGTATGAGATGATCATGTTTTGTAACCGAGTTATCTGCAACGGCAGGAGCCATATGGTTGTCGCTTTATTGTATGAAATGCAAAGCCATGTAATTGCTTTACTTTATCACTAAGCGGTAGCGATAGTCGAGAAGCAATAGTTGGCTAGACGACAACGATGCTACGATGGAGATCAAGGTGTCGCTACCGTGACGATGGTGATCATGACGGTGCTTTCGAGATGGAGATCACAAGCACAAGATGATGATGGCCATATCATATCACTTATATTGATTGCATGTGATGTTTATCCTTTATGCATCTTATCTTGCTTTGATTGACGGTAGCATTATAAGATGATCTCTCACTAAAATTATCAAGAAGTGTTCTCCCGAGTATGCACTGCTAAAAGTTCTTCGTGCCCGCAGACACCACGTGATGATCGGGTGATAAGCTCTACGTCATCTACAACGGGTGCAAAACAGTTTTGCACACGCAGAATACTCAGGTTAAACTTGACGAGCCTAGCATATGCAGATATGGCCTCGGAACACGGAGACCGAAAGGTCGAGCGTGAATCATATAGTAGATATGATCAACATAGTGATGTTCACCATTGAAACTACTCCATCTCACGTGATGATCGGACATGGTTTAGTTGATATGGATCACGTGATCACTTAGAAGATTAGAGGGATGTCTATCTAAGTGGGAGTTCTTAAGTAATATGATTAATTGAACTTAAATTTATCATGAACTTAGTCCCGGTAGTATTTTGCAAATTATGTTGTAGATCAATAGCTCGCGTTGTTGCTTCCCTATGTTTGTTGCTTTCATATGTTTATTTTAATATGTTCCTAGAGAAAACTATGTTGAAAGATGTTAGTAGCAATGATGCGGATTGATCCGTGATCTGAGGTTTATCCTCATTGCTGCACGTAAGAATTATGTCCTTGATGCACCGCTAGGTGATGTACCTATTGCAGGAGCAGATGCGACGTTATGAACGCTTGGCTAGCTCAATATGATGACTACTTGATAGTTTAGTGCACCATGCTTAACGGCTTAGAATCGGGACTTCAAAGACGTTTTGAACGCATGGACCATATGAGATGTTCCAGGAATTGAAGTTAATATTTCAAGCAAATACCCGAGTTGAGAGATATGAAGTCTCCAACAAGTTCTATAGCTAAAAGATGGAGGAGAATCGTCAACTAGTGAGCATGTGCTCGATTGTCCGGGTACTTCAATCGCTTGAATCAAGTGGGAGTTAATCTTCCGGATAAGATAGTGATTGACAGAATTCTTCTAGTCACCATCACTAAGTTACTAGAACTTCGTGATGAACTATAGTATGCAAGGATGACAAAAAGATTCTTAGCTCTTCGTGATGTTGAAATCGACGAAGGTAGAAATCAAGAAAGAGCATCAAGTGTTGATGATTGACAAGACCACTAGTTTCAAGAAAAGGGCAAAGGGAAAGAAAGGGAAACTTCAAGTAGAATGGCAAGCAAGTTGTCACTCCCGTGAAGAAGCCCAAAGCTGGACCAAAGCCTGAAACTGAGTGCTTTACTGCAAAGGAAATGGTCACGGGAGCGGAAATGACCTTAATATTTGGTGATAAGAAGGATGGCAAAGTGAACAAGAGTATATTTGATATACAAGTTATTGATGTGTGCCTTATTAGTGTTTATAGTAGCCCTGAGTATTTGATACTTGTTCGGTTGCTAAGATTAGTAACTCAAATGAGTTACGAATAAAACAGAGACTAGTTGAAGGGAAGTGACGATGAGTGTTGGAAGTAGTTCCAAGATTGATATGATCATCATCGAACACTCCCTATACTTTCGGATTAGTGTTGAACCTAAATAAATGTTATTTGGCGCTTATGCTGAGCATGAATATGATTTGATCATGTTTATTGCAATACGGTTATTCATTTAAGTTAGAGAATAATTGTTGTTCTGTTTACATGAATAAAACCTTCTATGGTCATACACCCAATGAAAATGGTTTGTTGGATCTCGATCGTGTGATACACATATTCATAATATTGAAACCAAAAGATGCAAAGTTAATAATGATAGTGCAACTTATTTGTGGCAATCGCCGCTTAGGTCATATTGTGTAAAGCGATGAAGAAACTCCATACCGATGGGCTTTTGGAATCACTTGATTATGAATCATTTGATGTTTAAGTAACCGTGCCTTTTGGGCAAGATGACTAAAACTCCGCTTCTCCGAACAATGGAACGAGCTAACGACTTGTTGGAAATAATACATACCGATGTATGCGATCCAATGAGTGTTGATGCTCGTGGCAAGTATCATTATTTTCCGACCTTCACAGATGATTTGAGCAGATATGGGTATATCTTCTTGATGAAACATAAGTCTGAAATAGTTGAAAAGTTCAAAGAATTTCAGAGTGAAGTAGAAAATCATCGTAATAAGAAAATAAAGTTTCGCGATCTGATCGTGGAGATGAATATTTGAGTTACGAGTTTGGTCTTCAATTAAAACAAAGTGGAATAGTTTCACAGCTCACGCCACCGAACACCACAACGTTATGGTGTGTCCGAACGTCAGAATCTGATTTTATTTTATATGGTGCGATCTATGATGTCTCTTACCGATTTACCAATATCGCTTTTGGGGTTATGCATTAGAGACATACTGCATTCACGTTTAATAGGGCACCATCTAAATCCGCTGAGACGACACCGTATGAACTATGGTTTAACAGAAACCTAAGTTGTCGCTTTCTTAAAGTTTGAGTTGTGATGCTTATGTGAAAAGTTTTCACCTGATAAGCTCGAACCCAAATCGGAGAAGTGCGTCTTCATAGAATACCCAAAGGTAACTATTGGGTACACCTTCTATCACAGATCCGAAGGCAAGTTTTTCGCTGCTAAGAT
The DNA here is from genome assembly GCA_021605205.1 of Aegilops longissima. Lineage (NCBI taxonomy): Eukaryota > Viridiplantae > Streptophyta > Magnoliopsida > Poales > Poaceae > Aegilops > Aegilops longissima. Next base: position 530,348,947 of record CM038681.1, on the reverse strand, counting down.
GGATCCTTTCTAGAGAAGAAGTTTCTCTCAAAGAAGTGAGTGGGAGGAAAGTAGAACTTGATGAGGTAATTGTACCTTCTCCTTATTGGAAAGTAGTTCATCACAGTAAATCAGTTCCAAGGATTCCTACACCAATTAGTGAGGAAGTTAATGATGATGATCATGAAACTTCAGATCAAGTTGCTACCAAACCTCGTAGGTCTTCCAAGAGTAAGATCCGCACCAGAGTGGTACGGTAATCATGTTCTGGAAGTCATGTTACTAGACCATGATGAACCTACGAACTATGAGGAAGCGATGATGAGCCCAGATTCCGCGAAATGGCTTGAGGCCATGAAATCTGAGATAGGATCCATGTATGAGAACAAAGTATGGACTTTGATTGACTTGCTCGATGATCAGCAAGCCATGTTAAATAAATGGATCTTCAAGAGGAAGACGGACACTGATAGTAGTGTTACTATCTACAAAGCTCGACTTGTCGCAAAAAGGTTTTCGACAAGTTCAAGGTGTTGACTACAATGAGATTTTCTCAACTGTAGCGATGCTTAAGTCTGTCCGAATCATGTTAGCAATTGCCACATTTTATGAAATCTGGCAAATGGATGTCAAAACTACATTCTTTAATGGATTTATTAAAGAAGAGTTGTATATGATGCAACCGTAAGGTTTTTCAATCCTAAAGGAGCTAACAAAATGTGCAAGCTTCAATGATCCATCTATGGACTGGTGCAAGCATCTCGAGTTGAATAAACGCTTGATAGTGATCAAAGCATATGGTTTTATACAGACTTTTGGAGAAGCCTGTATTTACAAGAAAGTGAGTGGGAGCACTACAAAGATTTCGATAAGTATATGTGAATGACATATTGTTGATCGGAAATAATGTAGAATTATTCTGCAAAGCATAAAGGAGTATTTGAAAGGAGTTTTTCAAAGAAGGACCTCGGTGAAGCTGCTTATATATTGAGCATCAAGATCTATAGAGATAGATCAAGACGCTTGATAAGTTTTTTCAATAATTACATACCTTGTCAAGATTTTGAAGTAGTTCAAATGGAACAGTCAAAGAAAAGTTCTTGCCTGTGTTGCAAAGGTGTGAAATTGAGTAAGACTCAAACTCGACCACGGCAGAAAATAGAAAAGAGAATGAAAGTCATTCCCTATGCCTCACCATAGGTTCTATAAAGTATGCTATGTTATGTACCGACCTATTGTATACCTTGCTCTGAATTTGGCAAGGAGTACAATAGTGATCTAGGAGTAGATCATCGACATTGGTCAAGAACATCCTTAGTGAGGACTAAGGAAATATTTCTCGATTATGGAGGTGATAAAAGAGCCCGTCAAAGAGTTACATCGATGCAAGTTTTACACTGATCCAGATGACTCTAAGTCTCAATCTGATACATATTGAAAGTGGGAGCAATTAGCTAGAGTAGCTCCGCAGAGCATTGTAGACATAGAATATTTGTAAAATACATACGGCTCAATGTGATGCAATGCTGATGACTAAGCTTCTCTCACGAGAAAAACATGATCATACCTTAGTACTCTTTGGGTGTTAATCACATAGCGATGTGAACTAGATTATTGACTCTAGTAAACCCTTTGGGTGTTGGTCACATGACGATGTGAACTATGGGTGTTAATCACATACGATGATGTGAATATTAGTGTTGAATCACATGATGATGTGAACTAGATTATTGACTCTAGTGCAAGTGGGAGATGAAGGAAATATGCCCTAGAGGCAATAATAAAGTTATTATTTATTTCCTTATTTCATGATAAATGTTTATTATTCATGCTAGAATTGTATTAACTGGAAACATAATACATGTGTGAATACATAGACAAACATATAGTCACTAGTATGCCTCTACTTGACTAGCTTATTAATCAAAGATGGTTATGTTTCCTAACCATAGACATGTGTTGTTATTTGATTAATGGGATCACATCATTAGGAGAATGATGTGATTGACATGACCCATTCCGTTAGCCTAGCACTTGATCGCTTAGTATATTGCTATTGCTTTCTTCATGACTTATACATGTTCCTCGTAACTATGAGATTATGCAACTCCTGCTTACGGAGGAACACTTTGGTGCTACCAAACGTCACAACGAATCGGGTGATTATAAAGGAGTACTACAGGTGTCTCCAAAGGTACATGTTGGGTTGGCGATTTCGAGATTAGGTTTTGTCACTCCGATTGCTCGGAGAGGTATCTCTCGGCCTTCTCGTAATACACATCACCTAAGCCTTGCAAGCATTGTAACTAATGAGTTAGTTATGAAATGATGTATTACGAACGAGTAAAGAGATTTGCCGTAACGAGATTGAACTAGGTATTGGATACCGACGATCGAATCTCGGCAAGTAACATACCGATGACAAAGGGAACAACGTATGTTGTTATGCGGTTTTGACCGATAAAGATCTTCGTAGAATATGTAGGAACCAATATGAGCATCCAGGTTCCGCTATTGGTTATTGACCGAGAATAGTTCTAGGTCATGTCTACATAGTTCTCGAACCCGTAGGGTCCGCACGCTTAACGTTTGATGACAGCTTTATTATGAGTTTATGAGTTTTGATGTACCGTTTGTTCGGAGTCCCGGATGAGATCACGACATGACGAGGAGTCTCAAATGGTCGAGACATAAAGATCGATATATTGAAGCCTATATTTGACTTCGGAAAGGTTCCGGATGAAATCGGATTTTCGGAACACCGGAGGTTACGGAATTCCCGGGGTCAATGGGCCTTATGGGCCATAAGGAGAAGAGGAGGGCGGCCAGGGCAGGCTGCATGCCCCTCCCCTAGTCCGAATAGACAGGAGAGGGCGGCGCCTCCTTCCTCTTCCCTCCCCCAAGTCCTAATCCAACTAGGAAGGGGGGAGTCCCACTCCGTGAGTAGGACTCCGCCTCGCCCCTAGGGCCGCCCCTTGCTCCTTTATATATAGCGGGCAGGGGCACCCATGACACACAAGTTGATCTACGGATCGCTCCTTAGCCGTGTGGTGCCCCCTCCACCATATTCCACTCGGTCATATCGTCATGAGCTTAAGCGAAAGCCTCTGCGCGTAGAGTCATATCGTCATGAGCTTAGCGAAGCCTCGCGCCGGAGATCATCATCGCCACCACGCCGTCAGGTTGATCGAACTCATCCCCGACGCTTTGCTGGATCGAGCCCGGGATCGCCATCGAGCTGAACGTGCTGAACTCGAGGTGCCGTGCGTTGGTACTTGGATCGGTCGGATCGTGAAGACGTACGACTACACATCAACCGCTTGTTATAACGCTTCCGCTTACGGTTCACGAGGGTACGTGACATACACTCTCCTCTCGCTGCTATGCCATCACCATGATCTTGCGTAGCGAGGAAATTTTTGAAATTACTACTTTCCCCAACATCAAATGCGCGGATACTTGGGAAGGCAAGTTGATAGAAAGCGGCAAGCCGACCACTCAAGAGTCGGCTTTATGGAAGAGGGGCTGGAAGTCGCTTAAGCTATGTTTATGCTTTGGGTCCTTAGCCATTTTTTCATGTGGGCGCCCATTCTTCCTTACTCCTGCCCACCAAACAGTCGCCGCTCGCAAGCCGCGGCTTCTAACAGAGATTTGCTTAGGCACCACACACTACTTGTCCGATTGCAGGGAAGCATTCCATAGCGTGCGGAGGCGGCGAGTCCCCGGGCGACTAGTCGAACCCGTGCTTAAGCGGCATAACTAAGAGTAACATACTCAAGGCATAATTTTATCATATAGATAACAAAAAGGGCAGTCCCCGAGTTTGTCTCTGGGGCCAAGTCTTGGTACTTTAATACAAAAGGTAGCGTGGTACATATCAGCATCAATCGTGAAATCTTATGAGAAGATTTTCATTCCATGGCCGCTCCACTTTTGCCGAGTCGCCCTCTTATGCGTTTCGGGGCTTCGAGCTTCGATCGGGTAGTAGGACTCTGCTAGCAAGCACTGGTCTTTGATAATCAAGGGACTTCTGCAAGGCGCCGATATTTAGGCTGGCCGGTTGTTCGCTGGATCACCGGAAGCACAAGGTCGCCTCTCTGGAAAGATCTTGGCCTGACCTTCCCGTTGTAGTATCGCCAAGAGCTCATTGGTAGATGCTTGGACGGCCGAGTGCCAACAGCCGCCTCTTCCAGCAGCAGATCGACGCTGTCTTGACGTGCTTCTTTCTGCTTCTTCCTGTGTGTACATGGTGACTCGCGGGAGTCGAACTCTATGTCCTGTTAGATGACGGCTTCAGCAATCAGAGACGAGGAAGAAAGGTGTGAATGCGGTTGACTTGTTTGGAGTCATGCATGTACTCCGTGAGGATTTGTCAGTAACTTATCGTTTACATCTGGCCGAACGCCTCCAGTTGGTTCGACCCGGTGCGAGGCTTGATGCCGCATGTGATGAGGCCGCTGATTGCTTTTTACCCGCCGCTTGATCCGGATGGGCAACGGACGCTAAGTCCAGGCTTGGATGCCTTGGTCGCGTAAACGGGCTGGTACGCCTTTGGCAAATTTGTGCCATTGTCGGTGATGATGCTGTGGTGGTATGCCGTAGTTGAGTCGTGATGTCGCAATGAAAGTCACCAGACTTGACATTCAACTTGATGGGCTTTACTTATCCACTTGGTGAACTTGTCCACCGCGACAAGTAAGTGAGTTAGGCCACCTCGATGGTCGCTTTGAATGGTCCCACATGTCTAGGCCCCAAACAGAAACGGGCCGAGCGATGGGGATAGTCTTGAGGCGAAGCCGGGCCGACATGTGCTTGGAGCGGAACATCTAGCACCCCTTGCATTTTTGGACTAATTCCTTGGCCTCTTCTAGGGCAGTTGGCGGAAGAAATGTGCATGTCGCTCGGGAACGGGGGTCCCCAAACTTGCTCC